>CALYKY020000006.1:720471-931022 GCA_944739405.2 Euclidia mi | reverse complement strand
AACAGTACTCAAGAAATACTCCATCAAGACTGTATACAGTCCCACTCTCTAAGACAGCACACAATCTGCGTACACCAAAGGATGTAATTCCTCTCCAAACACCTGGCGTCTACAAAGTCGATTGCAGCTGTGGTAGTTCATATATCGGTCAAACTAAGCGTACAGTCGCTGAAAGGGTAAAGGAACATATCGCAGCTGTAAAAAACCGACATATTAACAAGTCGGCGATAGCTGAGCATTTGTTGGAGTCTGGACCCAAACCACTGGATAGAACTGCATCAACCACAAGTCTTATCCACCGATCGTCACTATTATTCCAGGATAGTACGTGAAGCGGTAGAAATCAAGAAATATAACAATTCAACCGGGAGGATGGATATAGATTATCGGCCACTTGGAATCCAGTCATCAGCAAGTGTAAACACCGCCGTAGTGATAAATCTCAACAGTGTGTAGACGTCATTAGTGTAGTGTGGTCGGGGGTACCGACATTGCGAACTTAAATAAAGACCAAGTGAGGGGTAGGTGCTGAAACCCGCACTTCCACAAGACGTCGCTGAGCTCTCATCAGTCCTCTCCGCGACCACGCTCGGTGCAAGACGAGCGAAACGTCGGTAACAAATAGGTATTTATACCTTAAATAATTTAAGTTAACGCGATTAAGACCCGCTAAATTAATTTCTATGATATACCAAGATGTTACCTAAACTGAGCACTAGATGTCGTTCGTGAGAGTGCGTGTGACATAATCAGCCTGTCACTTGTCAAGTTCACGAAACGTCAATGTCAATGTCATTCGTGAGCACATTCAGCCTGTCATTTGTCAAAGTGCAGAGGCGATGTCGATTAAGTCAGTCAGTTGAGTCGAGACGTGCAAGTGAGAGTGAGCTCACGAAAGGCATCCGTTTCCATCCGATTAGTTTATGAATAATTGTGATTGGTGATATTCTTAAATCATTAAAGAAGACATTTACTATCCATCTGTGGTGTTATTTCGTGTCCCCACAAGATGCAACAGGAGAATAACCGTGTACCAGATGACCGCAACTTTATGGATTCCCCGTCATCAGAATTGGGATGGGACCTCAACGACCCACGTGTTCAAAATGAAGACGCTAGTAACGAAAAATTGCTGGGCCTGTTGGAACTACAAAATCGTAATTTTCTGACGCTGATGCAAGCTGCACATCGTCGCATGGCCTTTGTTTACCGGACTTCGATCCTGAGCAACAAGATATGGATGCACGTGCTTGGGTGACGACTGCAGACATGTGATTGAAGATCAAGACCCGCATTGCGCCCCGCTTGTGGTCGCACTGGGATGATATTGTGCAATGCAGTGTGCACAAAGGCGCGAGCGATAGAGACTGCTAACGCTGCTATGTTGGTGAATCAGCTGAGCCTTCAATTGCAACCTTGGTGAGCGTATTTTGTCTGATTTCTTTATTGGTACCTACTGCCAATTTTATTAAGTGACGGTACTTGTAATACATTACGCGTTTAACCTTGGAAATGTCGTAATCGTTGTGGTGATGTCGCCACCACATCGTACAGAGTGTTGTAGGTTCGATTCCTACACGAGACACTGAAATGTGGAAACACTTGACCTTTGCCGTATTTTATGCTAGCGTATGGTTGTCTGACTACCACAGTGGCCTGGCTATAGCGTAGATATCAAATGTAGGTTTTGAGTTTGATACGCCGGTTA
Source organism: Euclidia mi (assembly GCA_944739405.2). Classification (NCBI taxonomy): domain Eukaryota; kingdom Metazoa; phylum Arthropoda; class Insecta; order Lepidoptera; family Erebidae; genus Euclidia; species Euclidia mi. Next base: position 929,314 of record CALYKY020000006.1, on the reverse strand, counting down.
AAAAAAAAGCGATTATTTTTACTTCTAGATGCGAGGGTGGCTCGCACTCACGACCCTTGTGATCATATTATGCTTGCTTGCAAATAGATTATCTTGTCTCGGTCTTACTTTATGGACTGTATCAGTAACGAGAGTGAGCGTACAGACCGACTTGCATTATTCCCAACAAGTGCGGTTGGTTGGTTAGTGTAACCTGACCATAATCGAAAGATATTACTAGCGCCATTATTTTATCGACTCGTGGTGTTGATAATACGTAACGGTTTTCGTTTAAACTTGATCAGAGCCTAAGTAAAAAGTGACACTGTTACTCGTTGTAATTCTGAGTTGTACAGACGATCTCGATGTTACAATTATTACACCTGCTTCTTTGTGTGCATAAATTTTTAACATGGCACATTAAAATGTTTCTTACTCTGATTATAAGATGGCACCACTAGTAAAATTAAATTCAATGAATGTGATACGCTGGGAATTTTTATCAAGTGCCCCGAGTTCTCTGGCCAATTCCAGGTTATGCTTAGGACGTTTAAGAGTGGTAGTGTTTTTAGTAGAAGCTGTTTAACTCGATTATCAGACGTAGAAGAAAATGATTGAGTGATCATCGTAGTGCTTTACGATAATCAGTTTCAGAGATTTTAATTGTCATTGTAGGTAGGACTAGGTTAGTGATCGTTAGTGATGACTCTATGCTTAACCTTATTCTCATTAAATGGGTACTTTGTTAGTCTTTGTGATAATTTTGTGGTACCCACGTTACCGTCAGTGTAGATTTGCATAAACTGGATAAGCCGTTTGTGCGGCTGCATGTTTAGCTATGCGTTGCCATTGCTTGGACCGGTAAAGTGCCTTTCTGGTTAGTCAAGTTTACCCTTGAGCTTTTGTGACAGCCGTTAGTGCATTGTCATAGTATCACAAACGTTGTCCATCATCTTGAACGCGTAAGGTCCGTTGCTGTATCGCTAATGATTAGGTTAGGTTATGCATCGTATTTAGACTATCCATGACAAAATTATAACGCTGAAAAGACTGATTGGATACTTGGTAGTAAACTTAACATCTAAACTATCAGCCTAGTAAGATTTTCTTATAGTCTATGTGATAAGAAAAACCAAAGCAACATGTTCAACAAACCTACTTTAAGATTACTTTGTTAAACGCTCGAAATGATTATCCGGGTGGTGTTGTGTAACCGGATGGTGGTTGTAATGAGTTTCCTATTATTTTAACGAGTACCTATGCGTGTTGTTCAACATGGCAGCTTAAAGAGAAAGAGTTAGTTGTGATTTTCATTAAAACCTGTAATGATTTTGATCACAGTACCTTTTATTGCCCACCGACTTGTGCCAGGAATGGCCGAACGACTAGGATTGCTGTTCGAGAATTTTCTCTTAATCCTAGAGTGAAGTACATCAAACTGTGGTTGTTGATCGCCGTCACGGAGACCCTGCCACTCAAGTAGCTCTCATTTGATTTTTGATCGCTAAAATTATCTACCTCTGGTTTCTGTGTCGTATGACAAGAGCATGTTGCGAGAATCTGAAGGTACTCATGGACTGTCGATTGGTTATCTCAGAACTGTAGTCGTTGCCTCTATGCAGCCAAAGGAAATCAGTTTGTCCGAAAGTAGTATCGGTTCTCGCTATGTTCGCATTTGGTTTTAGTTTTTGTCAGTGGTCAAATTTAATCCAGTTTTGACATAGCTCATTGAGAGTATGGACGGGAGTTACGTTATGTGCAGTTGTGAAGTTGTAAATGAATTTGATAATCGCCGAAAATTTACGAAGTGCGGACGTTGAATTAGTGTGAAAGAACGGATACTCTATTTAGTGGGTATACAATGAGAGGAATCTTTGAAATACTAATGGTAGATTTATTTCCTTTTGGGTTATCCTGGTGGCTAGCGCGGCCTGGTGGCCAGCGTGGCCTAGTTGCCGGCTTGGCCTGGAGGCCGTTGCGGCATGGTGGCTGGCGCGGCATGGTTGCTGGCGCGGCCTGGAGGCTGGCGCGGCATGGTGGCTGGCGCGGCATGGTTGCTGGCGTGGCCTGGAGGCCGGCGCGGCATGGTGGCTGGCGCGGCTCGGTGGCCGGCGCGGCCCGCTGGCCGGCGCGACCTGGTGGCGAGTGTTGCTTGGTGGCCAGTATGGCCCGTGTGTGTGACGCGCGGCCCGTGTGTGGAGCGCGGCACGTGTGTTGCACGGGGCCTGTGTGAGGCCTGTATGTGGCATTGAGAAGCGAGGTAACTGGTATAGCTAAAACATATCTGGCCGAAATGGCAATGAAAGTGAAGGTAGTTTATTAAAGGAATTTGGTTGGAAGATGTAGAGTCCAAAGACCTTAGCTTTAATGTTTTGGTTAACTTGGTTTGAAATATCTTAAAGGCCCATTTGAGGTCACAGAAGTTCTTTACGATGATCATTATAATCGCAAAGCCCTTAATTCTAAGCGTAACTGTAAGTACACACTCTACAGATTGAAAAAATGCCTGAAGGTCAACAGGACCTGAAGTACAACTGACGAAATTGAGGTAGAACAAAGTAGTTCTTATAGTAAAGAAAGTGTTTAAGTTTACATGATGATCGGATCGAACCGTACCAGAGGCTGACGTGTAGCCGTAGCTCGGTAGAAATCGGCGTCTACTAACTTAGTAGTCCTTGAGTAGGCGGTGTTGCAGTCAGCCCTGGTGGAGGTCGGGTTTCAGTCGCGTTCCCATGTGTGGTTCGCAGAAAGCAGAGTAACTGGAGGATACTGGGCTATGCATAGCCATGATCACATATAGAGCTTAAATGTTATGGTTTACTTGGTTTGAAAAAAAAAAATATCTTGAGAGATACAGCGATAGTGAAATGTCAGTTTTACTTTGAGTTCCTGATTACCTGACTGATTAAACTCGATGTTGATAGAGTAGGTTTGTATTCGTAGTTCTTGTCACTCTTATATGCCCCTGGTTAAGGGATGCCGCTGGTTAAGTGATGCCCCTGGTTAAGGGATGCCCCTGGTTAAGGGAAACCCCTGGTTAAGGGATGGCCCTGGTTAAGGGATGCCCCTGGTTAAGGGATGCCCCTGGTTAAGGGATGCTCCTGGTTAAGGGAAGCCCCTGGTTAAGGGATGCCGCTGGTTAAGTGATGCCGCTGGTTAAGTGATGCCCCTGGTTAAGGGATGCCCCTGGTTAAGGGAAGCCCCTGGTTAAGGGATGCCCCTGGTTAAGGGATGCCGCTGGCTAAGTGATGCCCCTGGTTAACATTTTCACGGACAGTAAACGAGACACAATTGAATTTTTATTGTTATCACGTCTATAGGCGTTTACTGTCCTTCAAAGTGTTAAGGGATGCTAGATGAACACTTACACGAGGACGTGTAAGGCGCAGGACGGCCGTGTCGCAACGCGTAACGTACATACCAAGATGCTACCTAAACTGAGCACTAGATGTCGTTCGTGAGAGTGCGTGTGACATAATCAGCCTGTCACTTGTCAAGTTCGCGAAACGTCAATGTCAATGTCATTCGTGAGCACATTCGGCCTGTCATTTGTCAAAGTGCAGAGGCGATGTCGATTAAGTCAGTCAGTTGAGTCGAGACGTGCAAGTGAGAGTGAGCTCACGAAAGGCATCCGTTTCCATCCGATTAGTTTGTGAATAATTGTGATTGGTGATATTCTTAAATCATTAAAGAAGACATTTACTATCCATCTGTGGTGTTATTTCGTGTCCCCACAAGATGCAAGAGGAGAATAACCGTGTACCAGATGACCGCAACTTTATGGGTTCCGCGTCACATATTATACATAGAAACACCCAGACCAAGACAAACATCCATGTTTATGCGTACAAATGTTTGACTTGAGCGGGAATCGAACCCGCAACCATCGGCGTAGCAGTCGCTTACACTCCCGGTGCGCCAACCGGTCGTCAGTTATGAGTATAATCACTATGTTCTGTTGTGACGGCAATAATTTTTTTTTTTTAATTTTTCATTATACTACTAGAACAGTAAAGACATCAATTGACACTTCAAAAGGCACAAATACAATCAAAACCTCAAAGTTCTTCTGGCTTCTACAGTTACGAGCGTATTTCATAACATAACTTTTTTTGTGCCCAGGCAGAGTAGTAGTTCCCATGAAGATCATTTCAGGGCATTACAATCAAAGTCAAAGTCAAAATCCTTTATTCATTTGGGTCACAATGTGACGCTTATGAACGTCAAAATAATAAATTTATAAAATAACTAGAGGACGCCAGCAGCTTCGCCTGCATTTTTTTTATTTACCCGTTTTGGCCGATCCCGTGGGAATTTCGGGAAATCCCTTCTTAGTGCACCCCTACGGTCCCCAAGGAACTTACATGCCAAATTTCAGCTTCCTGCGCCCAATAGTTTCGGCTGTAGCGTGTCTGTCAGTCAGTCAGTAACGCAAGGATTTTATATATTAGGATTACTTAAAGACTCTACATTTACATTTACTGCCACGTTCGCAAAGCAAGGGCGTAGAATCATGAGAAAGAACGGGCAATAAAACTCACGGTCACTCGTTTTCATCGCCAGGTTTTGCATAATACACATAATTTACATTTTGCAAGGTGCTGCAACTGTTGCACCTTCTATATTACTTGTTTATACTTACTGTACATAATAATATTCGCGCATAATACTTAATTTTAATTTTGATGTTCATTTAGTTAGCCTCCTCAGAATAGTCATGGTGAAAACCAGTAACTTCAATCAATTCGTGATCCTTATAATTATACTGATACGCTTCATCATCATCCTGTGCTATCCGTCGGACATATGTAGGATTTGACTGAACGTTAGCTTTTACACAGAGCGATTGCCTTCTAATTTCCGCAACCCAAAGCGATATCAATAAACCATGTTTTAGACTAGTATCAATTTATTCGCAGGTTACTTGCTTCCCATAACGACTATCAAAGATCTTAATAAAATAACTTTGAAAATCAGTAATTTAGCTGTGCAACCAAACTATCCACTAGGCTAAATCGGTGCTCGTGGTAGGTGATACCTAGAAAGACAACATATTTATTAATCCATCCTAAATCATGTACTTATACGCGTTCATCGGAATAGGAATTCTACATTAAGTGTGAATTAGCAAAGCCATCAATCAAGATCAGAATCTAAAACAAGACCTCTTGAAGCAATCGTGACACATGGTAGAGAAAATTGTCAAGTAAAATATAGCGAAACTTACCATGCAGCATGTGGTTTCATAATGACGACCCGGTGGCGTACCGGGATTGTAAACGACTGCCAAGCCGAAGCTCGCGGGTTCGATTCCCGCTCAAGTCAAACATTTGTGTGCGGGAAAATCGATGTTTGTCTTGGTCTGGGTGTTTCTAAGTGTAATATGTATATACATATTTACAAAAAAGAAAGTATATATTTATGTTTATCCATTGTCTAGTAGACAATGGATAAACTTAGATCCTGTACTGGTTTTGTTTCATTCGGTGATTGAGAACGCCTGATTCAATCACAGTCCGTTAATAGTCACTGTTTTCCTTCTTTTTCTGATATGCAAACAATTTGGTTCAAGAAGTTACAACTACAATATGATTCAGTTGTAACTTACCATGAAGTGATTGCACTGTCATTTAGCAACAGTTTGTATAGGATTTTTATACATTGATCTTGCCGAAGCAAAATTACAATGTTCAATTCTGCTAATAGATTCAGTTGCTATACAGTTGTGGCATACAACGAGCACTACTTTACATCGGAAACTTTCATTAATATTGGTTCATTTATTTCCAAGTCAGCATAAATAAGCCAAATATTTATACATTACAATACATAAACAGCCAAATGGGACAGGAGGAAGGGGAAGACCTAGACGGACGTTCTCTGACCAGATTGGACACATCCTAAAAAATCCAGGCAGATTATCTTCGGAAAGGCACGGCTCCATTTCGGCATGAGATCTTGTTAGACCCAGGACGGTGTGATCATCGTGAAGGCGTCGGATGGTACTCGCCACAAAATCTACACCATCGATGATTTGAACAGTCTGCAGCTAAAGTACCCCAAGCGCAGATATGAGCCGACCGGGGACAAGAGTGGCGCTGGATCTGCGGGTTCGTCGAACACTAATTCAAAAATCCGTAAATAGTTTTATCCTTTTATCACTACTCATATTATTTTTAACTTTCTATTAGTTATACTATTATCTTATTTATCGCTTCATATATTTATCACATGTTGTTGTTTACATTTCACTTATTTACTTTCATGTTGTTGACAGCAGTATGACTTTGACAGATATAAGATTAGCGTACGTTTTACATTCGGAAACTGTTTGCAAAAGTGTTTGTTTTTTTAGTTTTTTCTTTTTCTGAATGATTTTTAATGTGCAAGTTTATTTTAATTTTATTGATTGTGTGAGCTGGCGGGTGGTGCAGAGACGACTATGTTGCCTATAAAATTCACAAATATTTATACACGGTATACTTAATATTTTATATATATTTGTTTATTATTTTATATTTATTATTTTATAATAATTATAGTACTATGGATATTGATACGTATTTATCGGCTAATGAATCAACTGCTTCTTCCGACAATGAGAGTTTTTGCTCGGCGGACGGCACGTTAAGCGAATGCCTTCATAAGGCATTTGCACTTCAATCTGGCTTGTTGTTTAACGTCTGTCACATAAATGCACAGAGTGTACCTAGCCATTATAGCGACCGGCTGGAAGCATTTTCTGGTTCCAATAAAATAATATAATAAATAATAAATAAATAAAATTTTATTGTGCCAAATAATTTGTGTACAGAAAGTTGTGTTCAGAATCTTCTTTTAAGCAAATAATGCTTGTAGTAGAAAACTCCGCTCCTCCATATTTTACATTGCGTGATAATTAACACAATAATTTTAAACTCTAGGATATTATTTTAAATACAAAATTATACTTGCGCTGTGTGTGTGTGTGTGTGTGTGTGTTTGTGTGTGTGTGTGTGCGTGTGTGTGTGTGTGTGTGTGTGTGTGTGTGTGTGTGTGTGTATGTGTGTGCGTGTGTATGTGTGCGTGTGTGTTTGCGTGATTGCGTGCGTGTGTGTTTGTGTGTGTGTGTGTAATATATATAATGTATGTCATACAGCGTATTGTAACAATGCTTCAGTCTCCTCATATATAAGTGGTTTTATCCATTCAATTAGTGTTTCTTTGCACTCATAATATTTTTTGTGTGTATGTATATCTTTTTATTTATACTGTTATAAAGTTGAGCTGATCTTTTGTTATATTGCATACATCCAAATTTGGTCTTTGTTGAGGGTATATCCGCTATATCATACTTCCTTCTTTTCGACCTTAAACCCACATTAAAAGGCAAGGACTTATGCTTCTTTAACACCGTTTGAATGATATACAACTTTCTGACAGAGAGTACATCACTAATCTGATAAAGGCTCACCGTAGGAAATCTAAGTTTTTTTAAATGCATTATCTTAAGGAGTGCCCGTTGTGCACGTTCAAGTTGTATAAATTTTGTTTTTGCTGCACCTCCCCAGATCGGAATACAGTATACGAGCACAGATTGTACGAGTGCAAGGTATATCTGTGTAAGTAGATTTTTAGAAGGGCTTTTGTTATGTTCTTTGATCATTGGTGCTACATGTCATAGAGTCTTGAACAACCAGCTGAGCTTCCTAATTCTGGCGGCAACTTGCTCTACGTGAGGGTACCAGGATAGTCTGTTATCTACAACTACACCCAAATATTTAACTTCGGCTACTTTACGAATATTCTGGCAGCTACAATTGTTGTCGTTTTCACCCTTACATGTATGTATAACGATACTAAAATCATCAGGTGGTTCATTACGCTTGGAGATACTGAAACATATAAAGTTCGTTTTGGATGTATTTAACGTTAAAAGGTTGGATTTTAACCATTCAGCAACTTGAGTCCTGACCTGCTTCAGCATAATTCTTGACATCGTGCCAAGAGCTTCCATAGAAGGCAACCGCCGTATCATCGGCGTAAGAAAAAACTTTAGCATTCGGTACTTTCATATTACAGAGATAATTGATATATATTAAAAAAAGCGTTGGACCTAACACGCTTCCCTGGGGAACGCCGTATAATACAGCCGCGTCGTCACTTATATGCTGGCCAACTTTCACCCTTTGCTTCCTGTTTGAAAGATAGTCCTTTAAGAGGTCAAGAGCTGTTTCCCTAACGCCAATTTTTTCAAGTTTGCTTACAAGGATAGAGGTAGAGACGGTATCAAAAGCCTTTTTGAGGTCTAAAAAGACAGTGAGGCACTTGTCACTACTGTCGAGATGTTTGGTTATTAAAGAGGATATAGCACTAACAGCATCCTCGGTAGATATGCTTCTTCTAAAACCGTATTGTGAGTCGGACAATATATTAAATTTATTCAAATAATTTAGCAGTCTAGTATTTATTAATTTTTCAATAATTTTTGATAAAGAAGTTAAAACTGAGATTGGTCTATAATTACTGATATCGTCTCTATCTCCACCCTTGTACACTGGCGTGACGATGGCTTCTTTTAAAGCGGCCGGAAAGATTCCTTTTGAAAAACAAAGGTTTGCAAGGTGTGTTATGATAGGGACCACTACGATGCTGGAGTATTTTAAAAATTTTGTGGATATGTTATCCCAGCCAGAAGCGCTGTTGGATTTTAGATTCACTAAAGTTCTATATACCTCATCACAGTCCGTTTCGAGAAGAACAAAAGAATTAACTTGTGTGGGTGCATTACTAGGCAAAATTTGGTAATTCATAACTGAAGGTTGAATTTGTTGAGCTAGCTCATAGCCTATATTAGCAAAATAATTATTAATTTACTGATTCAGAGGGTGATGATTTTAAATTTAATAATTCCATATTTTGATTATTTGATTTATTAGTGTATGTTATAGATTTGATGTTTTTCCAAAGTAACTTAGAATTTTTTATGGAGTTTGAAAGCAATTCTTTTTCATATTTCCTTTTTAACTTTTTTAACAAATTATTACAAAAATTTCTATATCGTGTGTAAGTTATTTTTAGAATTTTATTATCGGGGTCATGGCGAAGCTTTCTTTGGAGTTTATTGCGATTCTGTATGCATCGCAATATTCCTTTGCACATTCCAATGCACATGCCATCCTGGTTTCAGAGAGTTGGCTAAAACCAGTTCTTCCTTCTACATCGTACTCTTTGCCTGGTTACGTCCTTATTCAAAGTGACCGAATCAGCAGGCGTGGCGGCGGTGTAGCTATTTATCTCCGCAGCACCTTCTACTTTAAAATTCTTACTTCATCTACTGCCACTTCTTCACCTGCGGAGTTCTTATTTCTGGAGGTAAACGTCAAGGGTGCGAAAGCTGTTCTTGGCATTGTGTATTGTCCTCCTAGTGTTGACTATTTCTCCAGTCTCGAGTCGATTCTGGAATATTTTGGGTGCGAGTATACTCATCTCATCATCATGGGCGACTTTAATACTGATCTCCTTTCCCGTCAATCCAGTCGTTCCTGCAGGTTACTTGACGTCGTCCAGTCAGCAAGCCTCCAAGTGCTACCTATGCAAGCTACTCACCACAACAGCAACGGTGAGGATACCTGGCTTGACCTAATTCTAACCTCTGATCCTTCCAAAGTCACATCCCATGGCCAACTTTCCGCACCTGGATTTTCCCGCCATGACCACATTTTCCTCTCCTACCGCCTGAAACCTCCTAAATCCTCACCCAAAGTTCTACGCATGCGTTGTTTTAGTCGAATGGATGTTAAGAAGCTGAATAAGGATGCTGCCGAGTTAAACTGGAGTAGCATGATATCTGCCTCCACGGTGGACGAAAAGGTAACCATATTTAACAACACAATCTCTGATTTATATGATGTTCATGCCCCAGTGAGACGGGTGAAGCTTAAACGTCCTCCCGCGCCTTGGATTACGACGGGTGTATGAATGGCAATGCGTCGTAGAGACCGAGCTTTTAGGCGATATAAAAAGGACCGTTGTGATGAGAACTGGGAGCTATTTAGATCTGCAAGAAATCGGTGTAATCAGATGGTGCGTAACGCCAAACGCCGACATATTCTCGATAGCATAAATTTTTCATCACCTGCTAATACCTGGAGGTTCCTTAGAACACTAGGCATTGGCAAACAGCAGCACGTCGACAATAGTGGGACTCTTGATCTGGATGATATCAACCGACATTTCACCTCTACCATTTCGCTGGATCACCAGATCATGAGTCTCACCCTCATAGTATCTTCTTGGGTTCACCCTCAGTTACTTAGCAGGGTTGCCTCAAGCCAATATTGAATCATTTCAGTTTTCTCCAGAGTCTTCAGGCGAGATCAAAAAGTCAATCCTCTCCATAACATCTAATGCTGTGGGATGTGACAATATCAGCCGTCGCATGCTAACAACAATCTTGGATCACATTCTACCTGCGATATCCCACATCATTAACTTTTCTCTTGCTTTCGGTACCTTCCCTTCCTTATGGCGTAAAGCCTACATAATTCCCCTGCCCAAAATCCAAAACCCTACTGTTCCTAACCACTTCCGTCCAATTTCCATCCTACCTTTTTTATCCAAAGTGCTAGAGGCCTGTGCTCACAAACAATTGGCTCGGTTTGTTCACAATAACCGATTGTTAAGCCCTTTACAGTCTGGTTTCAGGCCAGGCCATAGCACTACCTCCGCCCTCCTTAAAGTGACTGGCGATATTCGAGAGGCCATGGAAAGCACCAAAATCACCGTGCTGGTGTTAATTGACTTTTCAAACGCCTTCAATACCGTCAGTCACGATATCCTTTTATCTATCCTCACTCATTTTAGGGTCTCGCCTGTAGCTTTGGATTGGTTCTCAACTTATCTTCGAGGGCGTCAGTATTCTGTCCGCCTCGATGATTCATCGTCAGGGTGATCGAACACTACATCTGGCGTTCCTCAAGGCGGCATTATTTCTCCCTTGTTGTTTTCTATTTTTATAAATCTCCTGACTCAAAATCTTCAGTGTGCTTACCATTTGTATGCCGACGACTTGCAGATCTATTCATACGTAAATGTGGAATGCGTAGCAGAAGCCATAGATAAGATAAATAGCGATTTGGCAGCTATACTAACTTGGTCGGACAAGTTTGGCTTAGCTGTCAATCCTAGTAAGACTCAAGCTATTGTGTTAGGTAGTCAAAGGATTTTAAAGAGGCTGGACTTCACATCTTTACCAGCTATTACATTTAGTGGTACTACTGTCAATCTGCACACATCAGTCAAAAATCTTGGGCTGCATATAGATAGCACGCTAAATTGGCAAACCCAAGTAAACCATGTGAGTCAGAAAGTCACCGGTACTCTACGCGCTCTCTACCGCCTAAAAAACTTTCTCCCGCCCGAGACTAAAACAATGCTTGTGCAAACTTTGATTTTCCCTCTGATCGACTATGGTGATGTATGTTACTTTGACCTGAATGCAGATCTCCTAAACAAACTTGACCACCTTCTGAATAACTGCATTCGATTCATTTTCAATTTTCGCAAGTATGACCATGTGTCCACTTATCGTTCTCAATTGAAATGGCTCCCCATTCGTCAACGCCGTAATTTGCGTGCTCTCACAACTCTTTATACCATTCTTACGTCTCTTACTCCCCCTGAGTATTTAACGCCCCTCTTCCAGTATTTATCTTCTAATTATGCTCGTGACCTTCGCTCTTCTAATAACCTTCTCCTCATGGTTCCAACTCACAGCTCTAATTTTCTTCACTCTTCTTTTTCTGTTCAATCAATCCTTCTCTGGAATGCCGTTCCTCTTGAGATCAGGATGGCCAGGACCAAGTGCTCCTTCAAGTTCAAAGTTAAAGAACTCTTATTGGCTGAAGCAGCAAGTGTATCATAATTCATTTATATTTCATTTTGGCTTATAGTACCTATGTATGTAGATATATATAAATATATATGTATGTATGATATATTATATATAGATGTACTAGTATGTAGCAATAATATGTATTAATTGAAATTATGTTTATATATCTTTATTGATATCTGTTAACGCTGGGAGCGTTAGACCATTTGATCTGTGTTGTCCTAGAAGGACAACTAGATGGGATAACTATAAATTAAACCACATCTACTGTTGTACTGGTTTATTGTCTCTGTTGGAGACTTTCCACTATGAGCCTCAGTTGAAGGCTTGCTCAAGACTGTGTCCTGGTTGAGCCCCTTTCGAAGACTCTGTTGAACTAGCCTCTGTTGGAGACTTTGCACTATGAGCCTCAGTTGAAGGCTTGCTGAAGACTATGTTGTCCTGTTGAGCCCTTTTTGAAGACTCTGTTGAACTAGCCTCTGTTGGAGACTTTGCACTATGAGCCTCGGTTGAAGGCTTGATGAAGACTATGTTGTCCTGTTGAACCCCTTTCGAAGACTCTGTTGAACTAGCCTCTGTTGGAGACTTTGTACTATGAGCTTCAGAAGAAGGCTTGCTGAAGACTATGTTGTCCTGTTGAGCCCCTTTCGAAGACTGTGTTGAGCTAGCCTCTGTTGGAGACTTTGTACTATGAGCCTCAGTTGAAGGCTTGCCGAAGACTGTGTCCTGGTTGAGCCCCTTTCGAAGACTAACAATATTTAAATTTTCTTGGTCTTATATACCTTCATATAACAATCTATTTTCAAATGTATTCCATTTACAATATTTCGTACATACAATAAAGTAAAACATATACGTACTTTTTGGATTGACATTTCAAAAGTATTTGTTCTTTTTACAATGTTTGTGAACTGATATACTAAAAAGTATGTATATATTCTTGTAAAAAGAGTATTTACTCTTTTTACAATATTTGGTACTTTGGTCATAAACATACCGCCGCCCAAGGGCATTTTATGACGAAATGTCCTTCAAACACTTATTTAACCAAATTTAACATATGTATTTTGCTCTATGACGTTTCTCTTTGTCATGAGTACATACTGAAATATACAAGTTATCAATTAAACATGACATATTTTGAACTAACACAAACATGACAATATAGATTAAACAAAAACAACATGGAAATATTCAAATAGCAATAATCTTGAGAAGCTTTATCAACAATAGTTAAGACACAATATTATGACACAATATAAATTAAAACAAAAACAACATGCAAATGTTTGAATAAATATCATTTTAAGTAGCTTTATCAGCAATAGGTAAAACACACAATTTGTTAGTTGGCCTTTTAATTATGGATGAACTAGTACGTAAAGTGACCACACGTGTGACATCATCATGACCTGGGTACTTTTCTAAAATTCGACCTAGTGACCAACCACTCGGCGGCAAATCTTCCTTTACATGCACTATATCCCCAACATTTGGTTCAGGTGATCTGGAAGACTATTTGTATCTATTCATTAGATTGGCTTAATGTTCTTTAGACCAACGCCTCCAGGATGACTGCAATATCCTTTGCACAAATTGCCATCGTGTTAGTGAAGTAAAATTTGAGCTCGCATGATTATAATCAGGAGTCGTAATGATTTGTAATAGCTATTCGATTAAACAATGTCCTGGTGTCACATGAGATTTTAAATGATTTGACCTTTAGTACTTAATAATGTTGTCCTTTAAAACTGTGGTACCGAAAACCAGACGTCCTTTTGTACTTATTTTAGCTTTATGCCTCTTGATGCAGAATCCGCTTTATTGTCCTTTGTTGACACATGAAACCATTGCGAAGACTCCATCGAAGATAAGATTTCTGATGTGCAGTTTGCAATAAAGGTTTTCCATTTACTAGGGTGACAATACTATAATTATTATTCATTGGCGGTGGATTTGGCGTATACTAAAAACAGTCCTGTATGTGATGTATGTGTTCTCAATTATAATTAGTTATGTGGGTAGTGCATCTTCATTATTAACAATTGTAAAATACTCGTCAGTCTGCGAATATATGCTGTACTACCAAGACGTCGTTTTATTCCACTATACATACGTACCTACCTACTTGTGAACATATCAGTGGCGACGAGGATTGAACAATTCGCGTGAAATTACAAAGTTATATATAATGTCCATCGGGAAAATAGCCGCGTTTAATGTGCAGAAAGACGATTGGCAACTGTATGTCGAACGCTTAGAACAATATTTTGTTGTGAACAAAATACCGGACGACCTACGTGTACCAACATTAATAACCGTTATGGGAGCCGAAAGTTACGAGTTGTTAGTTAACTTGTGTACACCGAAGAAGCCGAAAACGGAAAGTTTTGAGCGATTATCGGAGATTATGAGTCGACATTTACAACCGAAACCGAGTGAACTGTCCGAGAGGTATAAGTTTAGACATAGGAAACAGAAAGAGGGTGAATCAATAGCCGAGTACGTGGCGGTGCTTAAGAAGATGACAAAGACCTGTGAGTTTGGCAGTTGGCTGGAAGAAAGTTTGCGCGATCAATTGGTGTGTGGAATAGCGAGCGAGAATATTAGACAGCGGTTATTCGCAGAATCTAAGTTGGATTTCGGCAAGGCATACAAACTTGCCTGCAGCTTGGAAGCGGCAGAGAAAGACGCAGCTGCAGTCGAAGGACCTAAGCCAACGGTAGACACGGGTGCATCTACGGTGCCGTGTCAAGCGATGACGGTGAGACGGAAAGCTGTGGGCGTGGCGGAGCGCGGCGGGCAGCGCGGTGTTTCGCGGCAGGACGTACGTGAGCGGCGAGATGTGCAAGAGCTCGAGCGGCGCGCGCGTACCGAGTCGGCTAGGTCGGTGCCGGTTGAGCGGGCGTGGCTTGCGGAGCGAGCACGGCCTCAGCGGACGTGCTCGGTGTGTGGCGCTAATCACAACGAGGCAACATGCAAGTTCTCGCGTTACGTGTGCAGGGTTTGCAATCGTCAAGGACACCTACGGCGTATGTGCCCAAATTTAGTGGAGCAATATCAAGTAGATGTGCAAGCCAGTAACAGCGATACTGAGAGTGACGAGGTAATTTTTGTTGATGTTTGTCAACTGTCGATTTTAAATTGCAAACCTATTTATATAAACTTGAACGTGCATAATAAAAATATAGCTATGGAATGTGACACAGGTAGTGCCGTGTCATGCATTAGTCAAGAATGTTACAACAAACTTTTTAACGATCTTACCCTACAACCCTGTAAATTAACTTTAAGATATTACACAGGCGAAACTGTTAAACCATTGGGTATAATAAGGCCATTAGTCAGATATAAAGATAGAAGTAAATATTTAGAATTACTTGTTATCGAAAAAGGGAAAACTGTACTTTTAGGGCGACATTGGCTAGCGGCATTAAAGATACAACTTCCCGAGTTTAATTATAATGTACATAATATTGTACAAAATAGTGAATTTGAATTATCCTCTTTCAGTTCCAAATACTGTAAAGTG
Source organism: Euclidia mi (assembly GCA_944739405.2). Classification (NCBI taxonomy): domain Eukaryota; kingdom Metazoa; phylum Arthropoda; class Insecta; order Lepidoptera; family Erebidae; genus Euclidia; species Euclidia mi. Next base: position 913,928 of record CALYKY020000006.1, on the reverse strand, counting down.
TTCGCGGAGGGTCTCGGGCGTTTCACGGGCGGCGCCGTGAGCATACATGTGCGGTCGGGAGCACGGCCGGTGTTCATGCGGGCGCGGCCGCTGGCCTACGCACTGCGCGAGCCGGTGGAGCGTGCGCTGGATCAGCTGGTGCGCGACGGAGTTCTCACCCCGGTCGAGCGTTCCGACTGGGCTACACCGATAGTACCAGTGGTAAAGAAGGATGGTAGCATTCGAATCTGTGCTGACTACAAACTCACATTAAATAAAGTTATAGAAATTGACCGTTATCCTTTGCCGAGGGTAGAAGACTTATTATTTCGTCTCAGAGGGGGCGAATATTACAGTAAAATCGATTTGTCTCAAGCGTACGCACAATTTGAATTGGATGAAAGTAAGAAATACACAGTGATAAATACTCATAAGGGATTATATATGTACAACAGGTTAGTGTATGGATTGGCATCTAGTCCCGGTATTTTTCAAAGGCGAATTGAACAATTATTCGCGGGTATGCGAGGTGTAGGGGTATTTTTAGATGATATCATTGTAACGGGTAGTACGAAATTCGACCATATAAATAATTTACATAAAGTATTTCAACGGTTGCAGGACTATGGACTTAGAGTAAAAAAGGAAAAGTGCGTTTTCTTTTCAAAGTCTGTCTCTTACCTGGGTCATATTATAAGCAAAGATGGGGTGCATACGTGTCCAGAGAAAGTAAAGGCAGTGAGGGATACACCGGCTCCTACCAACACTACCGAATTACGGGCGTTTATAGCTCTAGTCATGTATTATGCAAAGTTTATTAAGAATGTTAGTACTATTCTCGCTCCATTGTATAATCTTCTTAAGTCGGGCTCTAAGTATGTTTGGAGCGAGGAGTGTCAGAATGCTTTCGTGTTAGTGAAACGTCTTTTGATGGATAGCAAGGTACTCATTTATTACAATCCAGAGCTACCGTTGGTTTTGACGACGGATGCGAGTAGTGTGGGTGTTGGCGCGGTAATATCGCATATTACGGCAGATGGCGAACGCCCGATCGCGTACGCGTCGCGGTCACTTACTCCGGCTGAGCGCGCTTATGCGCAGATAGACAGGGAGGCTCTGGGAATTGTATTCGGTATTCGTAAATTTCACCAGTATCTGTATGGCCGTCACTTTATACTTCGTACAGACCATAAACCTCTGACACATATTTTTGGTAATAGAACAGGTATTCCTGTGATGGCTGCTTCACGATTGCAACGTTGGGCGGTACTTCTAACGGGCTACAGTTACGATATCGAGTACATCGCGTCGAATAAGAACAGTGCAGACGCTTTATCGCGCCTGCCGTCTAAAACTACTAATAACTTAAATAGGTTGCAAATAGAAAATACTTATGTTAATTTTGTAGAAAATTTTTTACCCGTCACTAGCAATGATGTCAAAACAATGATACCCAAGGATACGATACTAGGTAGGGTTATGTTATATATTCAATCAGGTTGGCCATTAAATTGTCCTAATAATGATGAGATTAAGCCATTTTTCTCTAGGCGTAATGAATTATATGTAGAATGTGGGTGTATAATGTGGGGCTATCGTATGGTAATCCCACAATTATTGCAAAGACAAATATTGAAGCAATTACATAGCAGTCACATGGGCATTGTAAAGATGAAAAGTTTAGCTAGGAGTTATGTGTGGTGGCCTAACATCGATAAGGATATTGAGGAAATAGGTAAAAGTTGTGAAACATGTGCAGCGGAAGCGAGGGCGCCCCCGCGAGCTACGATCCAACCGTGGCCGTACTATACTCAGCCGTGGACTAGACTTCATATTGATTTTTTGGGTCCGTATCGAGGAATGACCTTCTTAGTATTAACGGATTCGTCTTCAAAATGGTTAGAAATATTTGAAATGCCACGTACTAATGCGTCTAATGTTATTAAGGTCTTGCGTTCGACTTTCGCTAGGTTCGGATTACCAGAACAGCTCGTATCAGATCAAGGACCACCGTTTACAAGTATCGAATTTAAAAATTTTCTTACTAATAATGGTATTAGGCAGTATTTTTCACCCGCTTATCATCCTTCTTCAAATGGTGCCGCAGAAAATGCTGTGAACATCTGCAAGCGTACTATTAAAAAGGCAATTAGAGATCGTGTAGACGTGGACTCGGCTTTACAAACATTCCTGCTGGCATATAGAAATACAGTGCACTGCACTACCGGTGAGACACCCTCAATGTTGCTACAAAAGCGAACGTTACGATCCAGATTAGATTTATTACGGACGAATCGTTCAGTAGGTGCTAGGGTACAAAATGTGCAGCAGAGACAGATCGATTCCGCAGGAGGGGTGCCGCGAATGTTTGATGAGGGTGAACCTGTTTGGATGAGAGATTACGGTTCTTCAGATAAATGGGTAAAGGGTACTATTTCAAATGTAGATAGTGCTCGTAGGTATTTGATAACTAGGGATAACGGTCAATTTGTCAAAAGGCACGTAGACCAGATACGGCGGCGATCCCGTGTGTCAATCGGTGGCCCAAACACGGATGAAGAGGAAACGTTAAAGGATGAGAGCTCCGTTCCGCACGCTGGGGATGATTCAATAACGTTGGGGAAGAATGAGGACGAATGTAAGGATGAAACTATTTGTGAAAGGAATATGTCAGAACAGTTGATAAATAGTGAAGTTGAGCTGGAGCCTGTACAGCCTCTCAATAAATCACCTGGTTTGTCAACTCAGCAGCCAAACGAGTACCCGAAGCGAACCCGAAAGCCGGTTATTAGATTCCAATGTACTTAAAATATTTTTTGTATATATATATATAGTGTATTTTAAGAAGAGAGGTGTGATGTATGTGTTCTCAATTATAATTAGTTATGTGGGTAGTGCATCTTCATTATTAACAATTGTAAAATACTCGTCAGTCTGCGAATATATGCTGTACTACCAAGACGTCGTTTTATTCCACTATACATACGTACCTACCTACTTGTGAACATATCACTGTATAACATAATACTCCTTCCTTCTATAATTGTTGTCCTGTTATATCCTTTACAGTTGATCTATGTTATTTCTGTTTTGTCCTTTTATTTGACCTAAATTCCTGTTTGTCCTCTGTAGTTGATCTCATTGCCTTTTTGTCCTCTTCAGTTGAACTAATGTCGCTTTTGTGCTTGTATTCGAAATATTTAATTCTATATAACATTTCTTGTTTGCGTATATTCCGATTTTGTATCTTCACTACACCTCCTCTTCGTGTTGTGTTGGCCTTATTCTCTTTACAACACAGCTCTTTTGATACTCGCAGTTTCTTCATATTAGGGTGGTGCTCTTCAATTTCCAAAAATCTTTTATGAACTTCAACATCTCTAACCTGTGAATGCATTGCGTTCATATTCCTAGATAAACTAGTTGAATTGTTACTGTTCTCATTTGTAACTGTGCCGGATATGATCCATCCCAATGTGGTGCTCTGGGCTAATAAAGTGCATTGTTGATTCCTTAATATGGCTTCCTTTACGATATGGCTATACACTTCTGCACCTAGCAAGATATCAATATTTTTGTGTTGATAGAACTCAGGGTCGGCTAAAATTGTGGTCCTTGTATCCATCCAGTCAAAAGAATCTCTATTGATGTAACTTTCAGGTAAGTTTGACGTTATTCTGTTAAGAACATACGCGTTGATATTAAATTCTATTAAGTGATCTATTCTTGAATGAATTTTCAGGTTAACTATGTATTTAGCTGTGGAAGATTGTTCACCCAGACCAGATATAATTCCTTGCACTGGAATCTTTGGCAATTTAAGATATTGTACTGTGGCCTCAGTAATAAAACAAGCTTGAGATCCTTGATCAATCAGTGCTCTTACCACGCGATGGCCTCCTGTTTTGGACTCCGCTTTAACTAAAGCTGTTGGTAGTAAAACTTGTTTTGGTACACGAACATTCTTTGAGAAACACGAGACTACCGGTACATTACTAGATGAAGTGGTCTCGTCAACCACATGTTCTTTTGGAATGTTGTCGTTTACAGGATCGCTTAGATGCAGCAAAGAATGATGACGTTTGTTGCAAATTCTGCAGGAAATTGGTTTTTGACAATTGTACACGGTGTGATTGCTGCCCAAGCAATTAAAACAGATTTTATGTTTTGCTACAAATTCGCGTCTGTTAGCTACAGGCTGTTTGGTAAATGTTTTGCAAAAACATAATTTGTGACCTTCTGAACAGTATTCACATCTCATATTGTTTGAATTTATAGCTATCATAGACTTTGGTACGTATGAATTGTTGAACTGTTGAGTTGAAACTCTTTTTGGCTCAATACATTCTAACGCTCGAAAACGATTTTCAATGAACGAGGCAAATTGTTCAAATGTTGGTAAATCATTTGAATCATTGCTACTTACGTGTAATTCCCACTGTTTACGAGTTTCCGCGTCAAGTTTGAATGTTACAATGTGTATGATGATGACATCCCACGTGGTCACATCTACGTCTAAATTACTGAGAGCGCTGAGACAATCGTTGGTAGTATCGAGTAACTCTTTCAAAGAAGTTGCTGATTCGACATGTATACGTCTATGACCAAAAAGACGTTGTAAAATACAATTTACAAGATATTTTTTATTATTATAACGCTTTTCTAGTTGAGACCAACACTGAGTATAATTTGTTTGGCTTACTGGTGTGTGTCTCACTAGTTGTTCAGCTTCACCACAGAGATGAGACTTCAAGTAATGCATCTTTTGTACATTATCTAGGCCTTTATTATTATGCACAAGTGACACAAAGAGATCGCGAAAGGTGGTCCATTCTGCGTATTTGCCACTGAAGTTAGGAATTGAAATTTTAGGTAATTTTGCAAGGTTTGAATTGACCTTTGATGCACTACCATTATCATCACCTTTTATAGAACATTTTGTACTCGAAAATTGATTCATCATTGACTTCATTATACATTTATGAGTAACGTAAGTTTCCTCTGTGAGGTCATACATGTTGACAATCACATCATCTTGAACTGAATACTTTTCTCTCAATTTATTATAATTATCTTTAAAAAGATCCCAGTTCTTTTCTAATAATTCTTGTTTCGTCTCAATGTATTCAATGGTCAGTCTATCTTTTGGACTCTTTTTAAAATTGATTAAACCTCTATCAATTACCTTTTGAAGGTCTTTTAAAACATTAAATAGCCCTTCCATGTTGAATACGATTTTAAAACAGAAAATATTACAAGTTGTTCTATAGCCAATTAAAAATGATTAATATTTATTTAAAGTAGAACTCAAATGAAGACAGTTAAAAGTTGAGAAATAATTTAGAACATTTTACAATTGTTTGAAAATTTTGTACTTGCTATTAGCGGCAATGTCCTTAATTTGTGCACTGTTTATATAATATGATTGTACTCATGGTTTTACACTTCACTTTATTATACTGATGGTGACCTCTAGTGGTGAGTAGCGGCGTTCCTTGGCTCTGTCAGGCTGCAATCCTCTTGCCGTGGCTGCTGTTGGCGCTGGGGTAGACGCGACGATTGTGCCCTCTGCTGCTTGTTCTTCGCGCGGAGTAGGTTTTTCTACTACAGGCGCATTCGACGACTTTCGTCTCGACGAATGTCATCAGCGTGTGCTGATGATGCCTCACACCCTTGCGCAGCGATCCACTGCAGATGTGAGAAAGATCTATTGCTAGATCGTTGAACTCAAAAACTGGCAGATATATATTATCATCCGGCTCGAAGGACCAATGTTAACGCTGGGAGCGTTAGACCATTTGATCTGTGTTGTCCTAGAAGGACAGCTAGATGGGATAACTATAAATTAAACCACATCTACTGTTGTGCTGGTTTATTGTCTCTGTTGGAGACTTTGCACTATGAGCCTCAGTTGAAGGCTTGCTCAAGACTGTGTCCTGGTTGAGCCCCTTTCGAAGACTCTGTTGAACTAGCCTATGTTGGAGACTTTGCACTATGAGCCTCAGTTGAAGGCTTGCTGAAGACTATGTTGTCCTGTTGAGCCCCTTTTGAAGACTCTGTTGAACTAGCCTCTGTTGGAGACTTTGCACTGTGAGCCTCAGTTGAAGGCTTGATGAAGACTATGTTGTCCTGTTGAGCCCCTTTCGAAGACTCTGTTGAACTAGCCTCTGTTGGAGACTTTGTACTATGAGCTTCAGAAGAAGGCTTGCTGAAGACTATGTTGTCCTGTTGAGCCCCTTTCGAAGACTGTGTTGAGCTAGCCTCTGTTGGAGACTTTGTACTATGAGCCTCAGTTGAAGGCTTGCCGAAGACTGTGTCCTGGTTGAGCCCCTTTCGAAGACTAACAATATTTAAATTTTCTTGGTCTTATATACCTTCATATAACAATCTATTTTCAAATGTATTCCATTTACAATATTTCGTACATACAAAAAAGTAAAACATATACGTACTTTTTGGATTGACATTTCAAAAGTATTTGTTCTTTTAACAATGTTTGTGAACTGATATACTAAAAAGTATGTATATATTCTTGTAAAAAGAGTATTTACTCGTTTTACAATATTTGGTACTTTGGTCATAAACAATATCTATGTATGTATGTTAAATATTTATTATAATCTATATATATTTATGTAAGTTCAAATAATGTTCTCCTCATTTATATACCACCTACTTCTTTTCTCTCTGCACCACTCAAAGGAAGACTGGGAGATAATGCCCATGGCATCAAGTCCGCCTGTATACGCTCTGTATATAAAGGTTTAAATAAATAAATAAAAAAAGGACAGGTTAGAAGTACCCTTAACCGAAGAGCATGCATGAGAAATTTAATGGGAGTGAATGAGCAAGAGAGATATGTCAGGATCGTTGCAAATGGCGTTCCGTAGTCTCTGCTTACCCCTCCGGGAAACAGGCGTGAGTCCATATATGTGTGTATGTAGACAGCCAAACGGAAGTACACACAACTCATCAAGCTAGTCACTTTGACCTTTGTACCGTTCTTATGGCGTAGGAAGTAAGAATCAATATCGTACTGCAACAGGCAAGCTTGGCCTGTAACCGTGTATCAGTGTATTGTATTTTATTGTATTGTATTGTATGAGTGTATCAGCATTTAACAGTCCACTGCTGGACTAGGCCTCTCCTTTGAAAGGAGGAGTTGGGTTTGTATCAAGTTTTCCTTCTCTTACAGTGCTGTTCTATGCATAATATGCTCCCTCTGTCGGCTCTTACGACACCCATGGGATGATATGGGGTGGTGACAATCCGTATTCTTAATCCGTCTCCACACGGACGTGTAGCCGTGTATACTATTAGCAATTCGTAAGTACCATGTTTTGGATTTTCTAAAGACTGGTAAAAAGGTACGCTGTATCTGTACAGTCATCCATCGACTTAGTACGTATGTCGCCCATATTTACAAAGACACCGCTGCCCGAGCATACATTTACAACAATTCGTGGATGATTAATGTTTACGAAATTGATATTTAATTGCTGGTAAACATGCTGTATCGTGGCAGTGGCGCCACTACGGTCTTTAACGGCGTAATTTATGATAGGCGACACTCGTATTAATAGGACAATACGGTTGAAGTACTTCGCCGTTAAGGATTTTGATTGCGTACGATTGTAAATTGGTTTGTGGCTCACATGATGCGGTAAGTGGCAAACCAGATATATGTTTCATTTCTGACGAAAGTCTAACGTCGTGCTGATTTATGGTAGGCTGTTGTAATAGGTATAATTAAAAGATATGACAATATGACTGGAGCATTTTTTTAATTCTTTCTTTAAAAAAACGTAGATAATTCACTTGCATTTGCTTGGCGCGTAGAAACTACTTAATAGATTTTGCTTTAACTTTTTAATAATAAAGCTTGCACATTGGAATGGAACATAGGCTAATTTTTTGGCTTAGCTGGACCCACACGGATCAGAACAAAATCTAATAATGCCAAATTATAAAAAAACCCTTCTCATAACGGGAAGAGGCCCGTGCCCAGCAGTGGGACAGTATTAAGGGCTGATGATGATGAAATAAAAAAAATCTATTGTAGCGGCAACCATAATGTAATAAGGGAATAGTTTTCTCTTCCCCTTCGATCTTCTAAAAGATGGTACAGCTGGGTACCAAGCTAAAATCCCAATGCACTCACTTTATGACTTGGCTATTTTGTAAAATCTGTAAATGTATACAAGTATACCAATACCTCATAAAACATTACTACCTAAAACATACTATGAATTTTTTACCTATTACAGAAACTTGATCTAATGCGTCTTCTGCAATCACTTAAGGACTACATTTTTAACACAGTCATCGCTAAACCTAATGTCCAAGGCAAAGTAAAATACAATCCTTTGCTCTACGCACAAAAACAAACCACAAAAAAATCAAGCCTGCAAAAAATTCGTATACTAAAAATTAGATTGAGCTCCCGACAATTTCTCGACCCAAATCTCCTTCAAGCGTCGTATTTGAAGTGGTCAGGTTATATGCTTAACGACCGAGTTTAGATGGTCTATCGTGAGTGACGCTAATTGCAGCACTCACTTAACACCCAAGGATTTGTTCCCAGCCCCGTTTACTAGGGGAATTAATTGCTGCTGAAGGCTGCGCTAGAAGTGGTGGAAAATTTAAGAAAATTATGGTGACTTGAAGAAAGGCTGAACAGATTTAGAGTTCATTATTTTTATTATCATTTTAATATAGAATGCGATGATGATTTAATTTTGTAGAATACTTGAACAGATATTTTTTTGTGGTCATTGCCCAGTTCATATAAACAGTACCTATATCTACATCATTGTATGACCATTATATTGAAAAGGTATAGGTCGGGTGACGATATGCGCATCGGAAAGGCCTATTTCTTGAAACGCTGCGTTAAGAAATTGCAATTCTGTATAAATAGATTAGATCACTAGGTCCTCTGAAACGATAATGATATTTATATAAGTCTAATCAGTATAATTTTACAAGTGTATTCGTCGACGGTTGATAGGCAGTTTAAAAACATCATTAAATTTATTGCATTGTTTACATTAATTACTTTAATCTTATAGGCTTGAACTGCTCAAATCTATGACAAAAAACATCCAAAGACACAACGACAGAGCAACATGCTTCCATATCAAATATTTTATTGCATAACTTTCAAATGGACTTTAGTTAATATCATACATTATTTAATAGTCCTAATCCCGTAAGTTAGCTAATAATTCGATGGAGCCTTTTTAAGCAAAATTGAAAAGAAGGTATAGGTACTCGTAAATATGTACGTTTTAAGATCCGCGTGAATAAGAACCGTTATACTATTATAAACTCGTATGACATACATAAATCGCCAAAGTTTGAAGTTAATTCATTGTTCATATACTTTTTACTTTTACTATATCAATAGGAAGAGCTATGTCTCTGTTATCGAGTGAATGATATCACCATGAATTCATGGTCAATGCACACAGTGTAAGCACAAAGCGCATCCCAGTACTGATAAACAAATAAGTAATCAATTATCATTGCTTAGCTGTGTTTATGCTATTTAATTAGATTTAATTTGTATAGAAGTACGAAGGACTGACGCCTCAAAGCACGTAATTATCCGAAGTAGAAGAAATGTAGTCATATCAAACACCCATCCTCATAGCCTAACTCTATTAGATGCCACATTAAAACCATAGTCCTACACGTGCTACGGCTAGCTCATAGCTGTACTTATGCCCGTTTTCTGAAGTCCCCAGATATACTCTCAAAAGTTATTGATTCATACAAGTTATGGAAAGGATAAACGTTGGTTAACTGACACTGCGTTTCTGAACACCCATTGGAGCGTTCCATAGCTATTGAACCAATACGTAGTTCTTTTTCTGGCACTAGATGGATCTGTTATAGTTACTTATCGTGTCGATGGCAACACTTTAAATATATTTGGCCTAAAACTCGGCCACTCGGATGGCATTTGGCCTTGCCTCATACAGGTCGTCACGCGTACACGACTCCGGGCCTGCAGGGCACGTAAGTAAATGGCCCATCGTCTGTGGAGACTCGCCACATCCGCATTTGTTCGTACTTGGGTCTATAAATCCCCACCTTGACAGATTGTCCCTGGATCTGCCAACCTGGGTACGCAGCCTATTGAGTGCTTTCCAGGTTGGCCAAGGAAGCCTGTTATAAAAAACGTGTATAAAATTTATTTTACTATGTTAATTTGTCCGTTAAACTAGATTTTTAAACTAGATATTTAATCGTATCTATATATATTTTCAGGAGTAAACAACTAGTTGTTCGTTATTTTACTAAAATAATATTATAATGCGTCATTTATAATTGCTGTATACCTGCTAACTTAACAGCGTAAAAAACGTCAAATCAGGCATTGCTGTCAGAAGTCCAGATGTTAAGATCATTGTTTATTTTTATTTTGTTCCGTGTTGTGCGTGTGCGACTTGAGCATGTTGTGTTGTTTCGTAAAAATGGACTAAATTGTAAAACGCAGTAGGTAAAATGTTACTGAAAGGAAAAAGATGCTTCTTATCCATGTAGCCCAAGATTACTTATCTGTGATAAATTATAAAAAGAATATATTGATAATAAATTCTTCATCTGTAAACATTTCAAAGGGATTTCTCCTAGGTCTTAGGTGTCCAGGATCTGTTTTATTAGCAATAAACTCCAGGACTTCAAAATCAAACTCGGACGAACTGCTTGAATATGACATTTTATATCAGTTAAGTAAAAGTATTGTACCTAAACACAAACCTATCATAACCCTAAAATAAAACGTTTAACAAAAGTCAAACTTCAAATAAAGTTCTCGAACCGATAAACGGCGAACATTGGTCGGTTAAGTTAAACTAAGTATAACTGGAGTTTATGTTGTGGTGCGTTGTTCAGAAACGCACTTTCTTGAGTTATATATCTTAAGTTTTAATAAATAAATAAAATATATAATGTCGATCAAAAGAGATAGAAATAGCGAAACCAACAGTAATGTAATCCACTTCCGAAAAATTCTCTACCTACAAAACAACTTAAAAAACGGCTTACCTCCCAAAACAAAATTCACTCTAGAGTTCACAATAGTTCCATAAATTAGGCGAAGTTAAACTGCATAAAGTGCCATAACAAAGGGCAGTAGGATTAGCCGGTTATAAATAATAGTATTTTGTTGTAATATTAGTTGTGCACCTTATCTCGTCCGGTAGATAAGCGAAGTGCCGCGTCCGGCAGTTTTGCGTGATATTCCACTTGCCTGTGTCATTTTTATGCAGATATTCGATCAATTTATTTTTGGTTGCTTTTATGATTGTAAGGAATTTGTTGTATTTTGAAAGTGACGGATTTACGTGTAGAATAGGTAGTATATTTATTTACTTACGACCGGTGTCAATATTCGATTTATCCATTAATTTAGACATTTGGCATATATTATGTTGACATATTTTATGTCCTAAATATGTATATCAATTCTCCAAAGCTATAGATAGATCGGCTAGATCGGCGGATAGAATTCAGCGGTTAGCCAACCCAAAGCAGTTTGATGATAGGTGTTCGTTCTGACATTCTTTTTTGATTGCTCTCGGTTAAGTAATCTCTCCTCAGGACTAATATTTATTGCCAATAATAATATTTACTTACATACATTGGTATGATAAAATTGTCATAATTTAGTTGGATATAGCAATACCTTTGGGTTTCGAGGGTTAGGCGGCAGTCACTCTGTTTAAAAGCTAATATTCTGTCCTCAGGCTCCAAGGCTTTAGTCTTGGATACAACCGGGACAGGACGATGAATGGACGTTAATAGATCTTTGAATAGCGAAGCTGAAGTGGCAATGTTATGTTATGAGTAAGGCACATAGCTCAAAGAATCTGTTATCGTTGGGGCCGTAAGGAAGGTTCTAAAGGTTCGAGTGTAGCTGTTTCGCACCGGACAATACAGCAGGTTACCGTTTAGGCAATCGTCTGTCTATGGGATGTTGGGCAGTTCAAAATAGATGGAGACGGCTCGTGCTCTTAAACAGACAACGTTAGAATAGTTTTGAAGTCGTCGACAAAAATAGACATCCATCATGGTCACGAAAAACTCGTCAACCTTCCCATGACTAAGGCTGGTCATCATCCTCCTAGCGTTATCCCCGTTGGATCTTTACTTACTAGTCTAACGGTATTTGGCTGAATATTAGCTTTGACTTATGCTGGTGCGACATATTAATTTTTGGTTTGAATGAAAGTCACCCACGACACAGAATTTATCCCCAGTACGGGCCTTGTCTCCAAACCAAAGAACCCTTTTGGTGTGCAAATAGGATGATAATTATTATTATTACCACCCAACCGTTCCGAACATTCCACAGTCGTTCCCATACAAATGTCATGAGCGTTTCACTAGTTTATTATCGTTTAACAATACATCATATTTTTTTTCCAATCCTATCGGCTCTGTCCAGGAAATGATAAGTAACGCAACAAATAAAGCAGTATTGCTGACGCTTTTGCATAGTGAACTCGTTAAAATATAAGAGCAGTCTGTGATTAGTAAATATAAACTTTGTGTGTATACATTAATGTTTTGTTTTGTAGTGAAAATGAGGACATTTGTGGTACTAATGGTTTATTTATTTCTAAATGTTAATGCTAGTGATACTAATAGTACGTATATATATACAACGAAAAGTAAGTACATCATTTAAGCCCTACTTTTTTTTCCGACGCAAATAGTAAGTTTGACTTGTCTGTGCGTTAGTCTGTAGTCTCGTAGCTCCTTAGAAATGGGTTGGTTATGACGCGACTCGTTTGAAAATGCTGTAGGTAATTGAGATCGAGAGAGACATGCAGCTCAGCTGCAATTTGGCAAGATCTATGTTCCTAAATACATAACACTACATTTATTTATAGAGTTCCCTTCTGGTAGGGCTGTAATATAGGTTTTAAAGGTTTTCTTAATTGATATTTATTTTACCAATAATATCATTACGATATAAAAACAGCGATAATTATTACAGTACAATTCCACACAATTAAAGATATCGTCCGCACTAGACAATTATCTTGTATTGTGTGAATCTTCCTAATCTTTCAATTAACGGACACGAAGAACTCAATTCGTGGATCACCCATAGTGTTATTCCATACCAGGATGAAACCTTCTGTCCCTGCTAAATGACAAGACGACCGGCAGTCAAAATCAGAGGTCCTGATACACTATATACAGAAACACCCAGGGATAGGAAAAACACATAAATAATATATATTCAATGGTTAAAAACCATGGTTGGCGTAGTGATTTAAGCAGCTGCCTCGCCGCTTGACACTGCCCCAACCGTTGTGGGTTCGATCTCCCCACGAGACAATACCTTGTGTAATTCATAAATTGTTGTTTCGAGCCTGGGTACACTTTGTGCCCGTGATTTGTATCTTTGTAGTCCCCCGCGACACGAAAGGGAGTTGCTTTTGTAACTAAATAAGAAACTTACGCTGACAAGTCGGATTTCTGATAGTTATTGATAAGATGAGGGCGTAGGCAGCAATGACCTGGTTTTGTTAACTTCGGCTTAACGTGCTCTTCGAGGCACTGGGTAAGGCAGTATGTTAGTCTATCCACTAAGCTATCGCTGCCGTCCGTGTGGTGACGGATTAAGAATACGGATTATCACCACCCCATATCATCCCATGGGTGTCGTAAGGGCCGACAGAGGGAGCATATTACGCAGAGAACAGCACTGTAAGAGAAGGAAAACTTGATACAAACCCTATACCAACCCGTTTGGCCAGCGTGATATAGTAGGCCAATTCCTCCTTTATAAGGAGAGGCCTAGTCCAGCAGTGGACTGTTAAAGGCTGATGATGATGATGATGATCGCTGCCTTTGGACTTTGCCCCTCAATATAAAAATGCCCATTTACCCAAAACACCAATAACCTGGCTCCGTGACCCGTGAACTAGACTGCATCCGTGGTTCCGTGTGTAGGGTTCGGGTCAGGCAAAAGTATTACTGAGTTTTTCCAAGTTCTCAGACACAACACGGAGTCTAGCAATGTGCTCGGTTACGGAAATAGTCTTATCACGATGAGACCTAAAAATGCATAACTTGGCAAAATTGGGTGTAATACTACACCTCTGCCCACCCCTTTGGGGATAAGGCGTGAGTCTATAAAATAAATAAAGAAATAATAACCAAAACTTTTCTCACAGTGGCCCAATCCTGCAAGGAGCATATCTGCAAAGAAGGTTACAACTACGACAGAATGTACGACATCGACAGCAGGGAGCTGAAGGAGATACGGAAGGACATTGATGTGGACTTCGAGATGCACATAGCTATCCAGGCCATGAGCAACGGCCATATTCTACTGTCCCCTGTGCCAAGACCGGGGCCTTTGGACCCAGTTTATGAAATTGGTAAGAATAATTAATTAGTGTCATCATCCCATTTCATTCTGTGGGTGCCGTAGGATGCTATTTAGGAAAAAAAAAGCAATTATTTATTTATTTAAATTTTGCACAAACAAGGTGTACATGGTTGAACATAATGCTATAAGGCATTTTCTACCTGTCAACCTTAAGGTGGAGCAGAGATAAAAGTGGTAGGTGCATTTTACCGATAACACTGAAAAATAATGTTTTTTAAATGAAATTTTGTAATAATTATGTAATACATAGTATAATAAAGGGATAGAATTCATACATAAAGAATATACATCCAAATAAACATACATAACACATACGTGTATGTAATACATATATACATCTAAATATACATTCACAACATATGCATATATATATAATACATATACCTATATATCTAAATATACATACATAATAAATACATAAATACTTATAGTTATGGATGAGAGTGATGAGCTGATTCCGTCAATCTCTTCAAAAGAAGCTCTCGTACCTTCGTTTTAAATGCATAACGGTTGGTGGACAATCTGATTTCAGGAGGGAGTGTGTTCCATAAAAGAACAGACTATACTACAAAAGAAGACTTGGCGAACCCAGTAGAGTGACTGGGACTAGAAAGAAGAAGATTGTGAATTAGTATTGTGACGCAAATTAGTAGAGGTTTATGTCTAGCAGTGGACTACAAAACTACTTATATTTTCTTAAAGACTAATTAGCGTAGGCGTAGCATAATGGCGCTGATACACTTGAGCTTTCTCCTGTAATGAGAATTCGTGCGAATGTAACAAAACAGACAAACAAACGAGTGCGTTTAGCAGTCTTACGAACATTCTGGAGAGCCTTAGAATATAGAAAATGCATAGAAACCGCGCTACAATAGCGGTTAAGCCCAATATATTTACTTAACTTTGACTTATGATTTTTATCTAATGTAAAGAAAGATAAATATACAAACTAGCTTATTATTTAGATAATTGTCACTTGCTACGCGACAATCGTCAAGTTTTCTTCTAAAATCTTCCAAACAAAGTAAGCTATAAGCACACTTTGCTTATTTGTGCCTGTCTTGGTTAGATAAAACAATAAAATTCAGATCTTAATTTGAACAGATTTAATAAATCACACAAGTGTCTGTGCCGGCATTCAAATGTATTTATCCATATCGAGGATTATCAACATTCTATTGCATATTATTATTAATTCTGAGTAAACCAGATCTGAGAATTTATTTTACATAGTATCGATATTATCTTGATATTCATTATAAGTAAACCCATCATTAGTTAAATTAAATTAGAAAGAATTCATATATCAAAGTGAAGTAAATATATTGAGTAAAACTGCTGTTGTAGTGCGGTTTCTATATTTTTCTATATTCTAAGGATTAAAGCGTTCGCTAGAAAGATCGTGAAAATGTTCGTAGCAAAATTCGGCTCTGTTCGTTGTTTGGTTCGACAAAACAAAAAACGGCGAATGCACGCTGTTCTTTTACAAGTGAATGCTCAGGTGTATCAGTGCCATAAGTTTGAGCTTAGGATAGTGAACTGGAAAAGTTTGTCACCACCAAAATAATCAAGCGAACAACAAACAGACCACAAAACTAAACCGGAATTACATTATGGTCATAGCATGGAGCGTGCTGTTGATGTTACATAACTTTTTATACATAGATAAATATCTATTGCTTAGAGTTATACCGTTAAGGAACCGCAGGATGGATGTGGACGAAAATAGGAAGCAAATTGGTATTATAAAAATAATACCAATTTGCTTCCTATTTTCTTAATATAAAAATAAAGCCTCTTCTCGCGCTAGGAATAACTCTTGCATCGCGGGGAACTTTACAAACATTCAATCAACGAACACAAAGTACACCCAGACTCGAACCAACAATTTGCAAATCACAGAATGTGTTGTCAATACTGGTGGGCTCGATATCACAACACTTGGCACAATTCTTAACGTCTACGCCATACGTGCAGTTGAATTATGCTTTTTATCCATTACTTTTTTTGTTATTTATTTTCAGTTCTTGAATGACATGCAAATAAACTTGTTTCTTTCTTATTATTATATAAGCCCTTATCTTATTTTACAGTGGTTGGCGAAGGCGGTAATAAGTTTACCGAATTTAGGCGTCATTTGAAGAGAGACGCGCGACACTCAATCAAAACACCAGGCATACTGGCCTCCTTTGAGTTGCGGGGATTCTACATTAGGATAACTATGGGTAATTTAACTATGACGGGCTCAGTGATAACTGAGCCTTTACTGAGAACATACCACCTACCAAACTAGCGAGAAATATAGCAGAAGGCTGATTTGTTTCTTCTTTCAAGAAGCTAAAATCTCTTTCCTATCTTCTGCAGTGTCCAGTATCTGTGTTTCGTGTACCCATAACCATATCAGAGCATGCTCAAATTTCTTAAATGTTAAACCATACTTAATTTTTATCTGTGACTACCTGCGAGCTAAATTAGAAAAAAATATTTTACTGTTTGTATTTTACTCCGTCCGTGTGACGGATTAAGAAAACGGAATGTCACCACCCCGTATCATCTCATGGGTGTCGTAAGAGCCGACAGAGGGAGCATATTATGCAAGGAACAGCACTGTAAGAGAAGGAAAACTTGATACAAACCCTATACCAACCCGTTTGGCCAGCGTGGTTATAGTAAGCCAATTCCTCCTTTCAAAGGAGAGGCCCAGTCCAGAGTAGTAGTGTTAAAGGCTGATGATGATTTTATTCCGCAATAAATTATCTTTTTTCCTACTCTTGCTTTTACAGATGGTATAGTAGTATTCGGCAAGGAAGGTGAAGCACTACCTTTGTTGACGTACATCGATGTTGTGCCTTTGAGCATAAGATACTTTAGTTTCGCCGCCTGGGCCGGTGTGGAGGCAAAATTCTTGTATGACTGTCCGATACATACCAAGGACGGTAGCGAGAGTAAGTACAAAATGATACGCCAACACTTCTTCTTCTGTTGTCAATGATACAGAAATCAAATGGCACCAGCCCAATTGTGTGGCCACAGCAATTTCACTGTCGGCGGCTTGGCCGTATGAAAAGCTGATAGCCAACACTT
The DNA here is from genome assembly GCA_944739405.2 of Euclidia mi. NCBI lineage: Eukaryota > Metazoa > Arthropoda > Insecta > Lepidoptera > Erebidae > Euclidia > Euclidia mi. Next base: position 896,446 of record CALYKY020000006.1, on the reverse strand, counting down.
TTATATGCTATTTAGCAAATACTCTTAATTTACCCAAAGGAAGTAACAGATGACAACGAGCTGACTATCGCAAGCCAAGAAAAAGAAATATTTTTTTTATTCCCATCAGATAAGCATAGAATAATAAGAAATATTATTAGCACATAAAAGAACATCTTAACTAACATATACAAGAGTATTGTATCAGACAAAATTAATGAAGTAGGAAAATTAATAAGGATTTTTTTTTGTATTAGATTGTTTTATTGGAAAAGTATTTCTAAATTACATTCAGTATGACGCTTAAAAAGTGCTTGGTGGATGAAACCAATATTAACAATTCATAGAATCGTTAATGAGGATACTTAGAGTATTATTATACATGTTATGTTATTATGTTATCCTTAACCTGTATTATTTCAATATACAGTAAAAGCAGATTCCCAAGAAGTGCCACAACAGATCTCGGTGTCAGACCAGCGGAAGCGAGATCTCTTAAACTACAAACTACCGTGGGTAGCTCCGAAGCAGATCATGAACGTCAAGCTAGGCGTCAAGGTCACCAGCGTGAAGTACAACGCGTTCCAGTCAAAACTCATCACCACTATGTGTGTGGTCGTTGTAAGTATCGACAGATGCAATGTCGGCTCAAGATGTGCACTTTTATAAGCAGATACTTGACTATACTCATCACAACTTGTTATATATATGTAAATTCGCAAACGCCGTCACTCTCATATATTATGTTTTCCGTCTCTTCGCAAAGATAATAATTGCGCCGTGGTCGATACGTCGATATACGATAACCACGCAATCAAATGAGGTACTACACTTTGTATACATGCCACCACGCCCGCCACTTACCACTGCCTGCCCTGACACAAGTTTGCTTTATCTATACTTAGAGGATTAAGCACTTTTCATACACAATATATTAAACCTAACACAATCCTAATCGTCACGATATCCCACACACACACAAAACTACGCTTAAACTTGCAATGTGGTGCGTGGCAAGTTCGTGAAAACATGTCCACACATAATTTGTAATTACTCTGAAGGAAAAGTACCATAGGCTTTTCTTTTAAACGTGTTTTTTCTGCTAATCTCTATCCTGTTACTCAATACTTACGCACGTTTTTAAAGAACAGTACATCCTTATAGCTCCAAGGTCAGAAAATAATTCGTTTGCTCGTATTTCGTAAACACCTGTTACATATCCATAAAATGTTGAGAAATTTAGTAAAAAATGTGATAATTATACATTATCTGACAAGACATAGAAATAATCTCGCACCCGTCTCCACAAAATAAGTAGCTGTTTTATAGCGCAAATTGTATTTCGCCTAAACACTAACATATCTATTTATTGTCTTCATTTTTTCTAGACCTGGATAGATGACACTATGGCGTGGTTCCCTGACAAGTACAATGGGACGTCCAATCTCAAGTGCCGACAGGGACAAATATGGCGGCCCAAGTTCTATGTCTTCAAGTCAGTATATAATAATTATATGAATTCATATCTACATATTTCCGAAGGAGGAAGAATCGTGTTAGAATTAGGTAACTAAGAATGTCTTGAGACAATTCAGAAGCGGTCATCTGATTCCATATAAATTATATAATCATTGTATTTATGAGAGCAGCCATAGCTGAGGGGAAAGACCGAAGGACTGTTATACATAGAGTCTCGGGTTCAAATCCACTGCACGCACCAATTACTTTTCAGAGTTAAGTGCGTATTAAATTGTTAATTATCGCTTGCTAATCGGTGAAGGAAAACATCGTGAGGAAACCTGCATGTCTGAGAGTTCTCCATAATGTTCTCGAAAGATATGTGAAGTCTGTCAACCCACACTTTGCCAGCGTGGTGGTGCGTGGCCCTATAGCCTTACCCTTCTCAAAATGAGAAGAGGCCGTGCCCAGCAGTGATGATATAAGATTATACTTGACTTTGCTCCGCCCGTGTGAATAATAGACCTAAGTGCGTGAAGGCACTAGGGGCTGCACGCCGCATACTACTCGCCGTAGTATATACGTTGGCCGCAAGTCAGCGCGTTGACATCGTGCGTTTTCATATCAAAATCGAACACAGTCGCTAGTGCGTTCACGCTTTCAACCTTCCTCAGGAATCACGTAGTTGTAGGAAAACCGTTCAAAAATCTGTACGGTAGTTTTTGTGTTTATTTCGTTCATATATAGACAGATCGCCGTGGGGACTTCGATTTATAATACATATGTATATATAGATGGGTTAACAGTTAATCATCCAGTCTTAGTATAACCTTGCTGATCACAGCTCATCACTCACTCATCACAGATGTGAATCGAAAACACCACTGGTGTAGCACGATTGATAGGTGTTATCCCAAAATCGTGACTACACTCAGCGAATGGGAAGTGGGGAATGGGAAACATCACATAGGGAATGCCGCTGACTTAACGCAATAAGACATTTGGAACGGATGGATGAAAGAAGAAATACGAAAGAAGTGTATCGTGTAAAAATGAATGGAGATGTCGGTAGGGGGCGCCCAAGACGGACGTACGCTGACCAAATAGGTGAGGTACTAAAAAGGGCCAAATTAAAAGTACCCATAATCGGCGAGCGTGTATGATGAGGTTAATGAATGTCGAGGAAGCGAAAGAGGTGTGTTTGAACCGGAGCATTTGGCGTTCCATAGTCTCTGCCTACTCCAATGGGAGACAGGCGTGACGATAGTTAGATAGATAGATTTAAAAAACAAACAATTGTTTGATTAACATTTTGTCGACGTTCGATATGTTTATCGTGTCGCAATTCAGTGCGATTTCCCCCGGCTCACTGGTTTCAACGTCTCATGAATAAACCATGAATAAATAAATAATTATTTAACATATATACCTCGTTACTAGTAGCGTAGGCATTCAGCATCTTATAATAACTATATTATTATTATAAATGCGAAAGAAACTATGTTTGTTTCGCCTTCGGGGCCACTGAATCGAAATTTTATATAGCTCTAAGAAAACAGTCATGTGAGCCTTTTTAGGGTTCCGTAGCCAAAATGGAATAAAACAGAAACCTTATAGATTCACCATCTCTGTCTGTCTGTTTATCTGTTCGAATGTCATAACTAGTGATCGGATAATCGGATGCATATTTACCTAAAGTTGAGGTGTTGGCTATTATGGAATGCACTTTTGAATCGAAAAATTCCGGGATTACGGAATCGACAAATTTCGTTTTTTTTAATTATAGAATCAAGTAAGTAAATTTACCTACACTTGAGTGTAGGTAAATTTACTTATTTTAAATTTTGTACCAAAAGCTCTAAAAATAATAAAATCCTCTTAATTTTCTTCAATTTTCAAAACATTTATCTCAAACGAATAATAAATAAGAATTACAAAGAAAAAACATTCAATCTCTTAATAACTATTAACTTAGATACAACAGCACCCACTGCTCTCTCAACATACTCATAAATTGATGGGGAGCTTAAAATTAACTTCAAGAAAATACACATTAATAATTATGTTATCCCGGAGACCAGTTTCTTTTTAAATAAAAACCACATGTTAAAGACGTCGTTTCCTCACCATGTTACAGAGTAGTTTCATATTCCCGAATTTTGCAGAATCCCGGGATTTATATTTTAAAAAATATGTTTTAAGAAGCCGCTTCCATAATATCCTAGCCAAAAATGAACTTTAGGTGAATATGCATCCAATTATCCGATCACTGGTCATAACCACTTTATTTTATTTTACCCGTGGGAGAGCCATGCTTCGGCACGAATGGGTCAGGCTCGACCGGAGTGATACCACGGCCTCACAGAAAACCAGCGTGAAACAACGCTTGCGTTGTGTTTCGCCGAGTGAGTGAGGATACCGGAGGCCCAATCCCCCAACCCCCCCCCCCCCTATGATGGTGCAGTTGAAAAACTTTTTGCTACCCCAGGAGGGTACCAACTGCGCTAGCGTTGGAGAATCCCTCTCTGGACGTCCGCGTTCAGGACACAACGCATCTAAGCGTGGACGCCCAGGCCGCCCCTCGTACTCTGGGGGGGGGGGGGGGGCAAAACTGCGCTCGAAAATTCCCTTAACAGAAGCAAAAATATCCTGGCACCCCCCGCCACATTGGCCATGGACTTCTGCAATATCAGGGGATTACACACCAACCTTAATGCTGTCCACCACCACCTCGAGACAACAAAGCCGGCCTTGCTCTTCTTGACTGAGACGCAGATATCGCCTCCAGCAGACACTTCCTACCTTACTTACCCTGGGTATAGACTTGAACGCTCCTTTCTGTCCAAGGCCGGAGTGTGCGTGTATGTTAGAGGCGATATCAGTTCTCGTCGCCTTAGGAATCTTTGGCTACGTATAGATAGCGACGACCACCCCCCGCGTCTATCCTTGCTTTTATAGGTCCCATAGCGGTGATACTGAAACCGACCGACTTATTGAGCACATCCAAATGGCTTCAGACCTTGTGCAGCAGCAGATCCCGTCAGCAGAGATCATCTTGCTTGTTGATTTTAACGCCCATCACGCCGACTGGCTCAGTTCCAGTAAAACTGATCATGCGGGGAGATCTGTTCACGACTTCACCCTGGCTTATGGCCTGACACAACTGGTTACCACGCTCACGCGAATCCCAGACGTTGTAAGCCAGAATCCTTCACTGCTGGACCTTCTGCTGACCTCTCATCCGGACGGCTACAATGTATCCGTAAGCGCCCCACTTGGCTCCTCAGACCATTGCCTTGTACGGAGTGTCGTGCCTCTCACGTGCTCGCCGTGATCGCGGGCTGCGCGAAGTCGTCGTGTGTGGCACTACAAGTCAGCAGATTGGGATGGGATGCGGAACTTCCTTGCGTCCTATCCTTGGGGACAAGTATGCTTCTCGCCGGATGATCCCAGCATCGCCGCTGGTTCTGTTGCTGATGTGGTGCTACAGGGCATGGAACTTTTCATTCCATCCTCTGTGGTCCCCATTGGTGGCAAATTTCGGCCTTGGTTTGGTTCATCTTCCAAAAAGGCTTCTCGCAGCAAGCAGGAAGCTTACCAAGCTGTTCACCGCAAAGAAACTGCCGTTGGTCGTATATCCTCGTTTTGAGAGCACTCTCTTAACTGCCTCCGCCAGTATTGTTATAATAAGCTTGACGTGCTCAATAGATCGAGACGGTATTTCACTCCGGCCCACCGCTTACTCCTTTATAAGGCGCAGGCCCGGCCACATATGGAATACTGTTCTCACCTTTGGGCAGGGGCACCCCAGTACCAGCTTCTCCCTCTGGACCGCATCCAACGGAGAGCCGCTCGAATTGTCGATTGCCAAAATATTTGCAACCGGTTAGACCCCTTGGCGCTGCGTAGAGATGTAGCCTCGCTATGCATCTTTTATCGCTACTACTATGGGGAGTGCTCCGAAGAGTTGTTCGGATTAATCCCTGCCGCCTCTTTCCGCCATCGTTCTACGCGACAGAATTTCCATCCCCATCATTTAGATGGTTGGCAAGCCACAACGGTGCGTTTTTCTAGAAACTTTCTGCCTCGCACCTGTAAACTGTGGAATGATCTGTCGCCTGCGGTTTTTCCGAACCCATACGACCTTCAAACCTTCAAAAAAAGAGCGTATTCCTTTTTAAAAGGCCGGCAACGCACTTTTGACTCCTCTGGTGTTGCGAGTGTCCATGGGCGGCGGTAATCGCTTAACATCAGGCGATCCGTCTGTTCGTTTGCCCCCTATTCCATAAAAAAAAAAATTCATCCCTCCTCTTTCTATCTTCCCGTCATCCACTCGCGTTGAATGGTTTTGCGTTTTAAAACTGACCTTATCCAACTAATTAGGGTTTTAACGTATTGTATTTATTTTGGTTTCGTTATGTATCTTGCGTATTACTCGCGTATTCATTGATTTCATTACTATTCGTCTTTAATTTATTTGTTTCATTTTAAGTTTCACTGAAATTGTCTCATTTAGTTTCATAATTATGGACCTGAGGGTCATCACTGATCTCTATGACCAAAAGGACTATTCAGTAATATCTGTCAAGTATGTTAATGCCCAGGGTCCGCTAAGTGTCCAGGAGCGTCGGTATAATTGTATCTGTCTTGTAGTAATATACAGTTTATGTGTATTTTTCCGACAGTTCTGATGACCAAGGATTGTTCGACGCGAGAAACTCTGAGTTTATCTTAATAGCGAACACCGGGGAGATGACCTTCCATTTTCAAACAAAGGTCTACACTTGGTGCTACGACTCACCACCGGGACTAAGCAGGTACATACTTATAAATATTTATTGGCGGATCTTAAGATTCTATATTCTTCAGGCGACATGAAGTCATTTTGATAGGCTTCAATAACAAAAATACATAAATCAAGCAGCTACAAAGGACAGAACATAGTTTGGCTATAGTGATGAGTGATCATTCGAATTAGTGGTTGAGGCTGAATTTGACCTATTTGTTTCTTCTTATGTGATAACCTGAGCTGAGCTAAGATGGTAAGCGATTACCGCCGCTCATGGACACAAGCAACACATGGTAATCACAAATGTGTTGCCACCCTTTTGGATGAAATAAAAAATTGAAGGAGGAGTTGAATGAAGTAGAAGGAAAAGAGAATTAGGCCTCTGGCACTCGTAGTCACCGAACGAAACGCAATATTACAGATTCTGTTACTTTACGTGTATATCTAGACAATATTTACGTAATTATCTCAAATATATCTTTAATGTAAAGATAAAACAATGACTTGTTATAACAGATGGCCGCACGATGAATACGACTGTACGATAGTCATTCAACCCTGGGAAGTGCACGACAAGATAAACCTTGAGATTCCTAGTGCTCATGATCCTATGGTGAAAGTCGTAAGTAACATTTAATAATAGCAATCTTAGATAGGGCGGTAATTAGTCTCGCTGCGCTCTACTAGTTACCGCCCTATCTAAGAACAATAGATTCGTGAATGCGGCAACTGATTCGTTCCGTGTTTGTCACTGTTCATCTGTCCAACACTCGACCGTATAGCTTTGGGCATACCGATCGGCGTAATATTTGTAGAGCGCAGCGAAACCAAACATTTATCTAAGAATAGCAATATTTTCTTTATTAGTCACAATTGCTGAAGGCAACACTACCCGCCCGGCGCAAGTCATTTAAGCTATATTACTACGAATCATCATCATGGTCATCTTGAGGCGTTGTCGACCATTTTGGTGGAAGCCTTCTTCAACAACTTCCATTCCGTAATGTCTTGGGCGGTCTTCAACTAATTAGTGCCCGGTAATAGTTAAAACTTATTTATACATTATTAGATTTTATAGTGTTTTATATCAATAATAGCGGCGGTGTCCTAGTGGTGTTCGTAACGGACTGCCGAGACGATGATCTCGAGTTCGATCCCCAGGTACCCCGGGTACGCTCGCTTAATAATGGGCCCGGTAGATGGCAATAGACTCACGTTTATTACATTGGGATCGTAACATAACTAGCGAAGTGTGGGTGTGTAATACACCTATGCCCACCCTTTCAGGGATTCAGGGACAGACGTAAATTTATGTAATGTTATTAGATTTTAAAATAGTGACAGTAACTAGAGAATGATGAGATGTTATTAGATTTTAAAATAGTGACAGTAAACAGATCAAAAGATTTGTGGGCTTTGTTACCATGACAGTTTGTTTACTGTATTTGCTTGTAGCGCCAACTGTGTGGAGCTTTGCATAACATTTCCTATTAAGATTATTATTTAGCCTTTATTAATGAACGCCGACCACTCTTTCTCAACTTGAGAAATAAACAAGAGTTGTTTCATTGAGAAGAAAACTGATCTCCAAGTGCCGTTTACGTTTTATAGCCAACTCAACACTGCAAAATGTTTACGTAAGGTTATGACAAAATATTTCCGTTTTTGAATGCGTAAATTACCTTCACGCTCTAAATGGCGTAAAAAGGCCTCTTCTTCCAACGTTAAATTTGGTGTCTTTTCTTATATTTTTATTTTTCCGGCATTCAGAGAACCTCTACCTTAAGGAGTTCAAGCGTGCTGCGGAGGTACTTGTTTGATTGGTCGCATTCGTTTGCATTGGTTCCATGTTTTTATACCAAATAGCAGACATTATTAAGCCACATAACTTTTTATTTCAATATAATAGGGAACACGTTGTAATTGGCATGATCATGAATCGCTGAATGTATTGTTTCGCTGAATGTATTGCTGGGCGCCAATCTTGAGAGCAGCTGAACCGATTTTGCTAATTCTTTTTTTATAATATCTCTTGAAGCACGAATCGACTGTTAGGCGGTACGAAGTTAGCCGGGTCAGCTAGTTTATTATACAATTTAATTTAATGTATTTAGATTAAATAACATTTTTTATGCAAAACACGATTCAAAATATCGATAAAAAAAATATTTTACACAAAGAGTCTAAATCGCGTTCCAGAACCCAGATGTAGTGACAAGTCATTGTTTCGGCATACGTTACTAAATAGTAACCCGAAACAATGACGCAATCAAAGTAGTTCAGACCCATTACACCATTACTAGACTCATATACTAATATTAGAACACTTCTAAACATCAAAAACATTAAACCAGTCCATTCATACAAGACGAGTTTGAAACAACTGCCTGTGGCTCTCATAAACTTTAATCCCGTTATTAATTCACGTCATTCAGTGGCTTGCAGTGGCGAGATAATTACTTATAACAACAACACTGAATACTGCAGCTTTATATGACGCACTAGCATAAATACAACTATGACCTAGCTCTACTTTGAACACATTTCTTCCATAGATATTTAAATAGTATTTTCTTAGGCTTACGCGAATGTTACACATTGAAATTAATTTAAGTACCGAAGTACTCAAAACCGGCGAGCATGTATGAAAAGAGTAAGGAGTGAAAAGAAAGCGCGTGAGGTTTGTAAGGATAGAAGCAAGTGGCGTTCTGTTGTCTCTGCCTACCCCGACGGAAAAAGGCGTGAGTGTATGTATGTATGTATGTATACGAAATTAATTTCCATTATTCAGCCTTCTGTGATCACGATTCCTGTAAAGAAATCAAAACGTCTGGTAATAAATAATGTAACTAGTTGAAAGGAAATGAAATAAAACACTTTTTTATTTCGTGTAAACTTCTTAGATACTTACGAAAGGTCATATCGAATAAGAACAGTTCAGTCCCAAGCGTTTTGGTCGTCTTTATAGTCAGATATTTAGTAATATGCTTTTGTATATAAATTGGCTTTTACAATAATTTTGAACATATTAATAGATAGATTTCTTATATTATAAGGGAGCTTGTTATAAAAGCGTATATACTGCCCCATAAAACAGCTACTAATTTTGTGGAGAAGGGTGCTATGTGCTATGAGATTATTTTTATTTCTTGTATTTACAGTATGTCTATCACTTTTGTGAGTTCCTAGATCATTAATTTTAAATGTAATCTCAGTCAAACCAATATCGCAATAAAATCCGTAAACTGTCATTTAATTTCAATATTCATGTTTTATAAATGTCAGGCAAGTAATTTTAATCCAAATAATGAGACGTTGCCAATAATAAGACGCCTACATCATCAAACTACCTTTCGCAGTCCACTGCTGGACGTAGGCTTCTCCCAATTTTTGTCACAATAGCATTGTTAGTCCATAGGAAAAATTGGCATACTATACAACGCCGGCCAGATGGGTTGGAACAAAGTTTGATGTGAAGTTTGGCTTCACTTTCTAAAGACATTATTTGGTTCATATTTTACACACCCACGACAAAAAACGTAGCAGTGACACTTTGTAAGAATCTCATGAATTCTAATTTCTATAAAAAATCCTAAACCAAGTACCTTCCCGTCGCAAACGAGCCAATCACCAACGCTAAATTCTTTTGTATTGCTGGATACCGACGTTGATGAAGTAATAAGTATCATAAGCCCACCCCACTGCACACACCTCTTTCAAACTATGAAAGAGGTGTGTGCAGTGGGGTGGGATAATATATCAAACAATATTATCAAAAAATTCAAATACATATTTGCGCTGGTGTTAACACATATTTTTAATTTATGCTTACACGAAGGAGTTTTCCCTCGCTTATTTAAAAAAGCAGTAGTTACCCCTATTTTTAAATCCGGTGACAAAAAATGTATTACTAATTATAGGCCTATTTCAGTCTTAACGGGCCTTTCTAAGATCTTAGAGAAAATAATAAACATTCGATTGATTAAGTACCTCGAAGATAATAAACTGCTTTTAGACAACCAATTTGGCTTCAGGCCTAAAAAGTCCACTAACCAAGCAGTACACCAGCTTACGGGGCACATAACCAATAGTCTAGATAAGAGCATGCACTCCATGGGAATATTTTTAGACCTTGTCAAGGCTTTCGATACAATATTCTTCATACTGTTGCGCAAGCTCGAGACATTCGGTAAAAGGGGTACACAACTTGCACTTTTTTCTGACTATCCGAGTGATCGCTATCAATGTGTGAAAATTGATAAATATGTTGGTCCTGAACGTAAAAGTAGTGGTTTTGGCATACCACAGGGTGGTATTTTGGGGCCAACTTTGTTTCTCATCTATATAAACGACCTTTACAGCTTAAATGTTCAAAATGGTAAATTAATATCGTATGCTGACGACACAGCGCTTTTATTCTCGGCCAATACATAGTCTGAGCTATATGACCGTGCCCAAAATGGTTTTAATATTGTTTCAAACTGGCTACACCAAAACCTGCTAACCCTGAATATTGACAAAACGAAGTACATATTATTTAAAATGAGAAATACTAATCCATCACCTATTAACCTACACATTTATGCACACAACTGTAGAATGCACGCTGACCTAGCATGTACTTGTCCCACATTAATTAAAACTGACAATATTAAATATCTAGGTATAACACTTGACACAAATCTAAATTTTCGTAACCACTTTGATATTGTATGTGCGAAAACGCGTAAATTAATTTTTATTTTCAAAAAACTACGTAACATAGCCGATTACAAATTAATAAAACAGGTTTATTTAGCTGTGTCAATGCATATTAACATATTGCATTACAACGTGGGGTGGTGCGGCAAAATCAGTTCTTTTGCCGCTAGAACGAGCACAAAGAGCAATACTTAAAGTTGCTACTTTTTGTCCTTTTAAATTCCCTACGCACCAGCTCTACTTGTCATGCAACGTGCAAGAAGTGTGAAGTTTGCCAATCCGCAATTGACCGAGTTGTGCACTTTTGCCTTACTATTCTCATAGCTAGAAAAGGCTTGTGCTAAGAGTGATGTCCCACTAGATACCATGCACATTAACTGAGGTTACCGTAATGGTTAACGAACTTTAAGTCCCCAATGACATGCAATGATCATGATGATGCTAATTTCTTCATGTCTTTGTTCCTTCACTTAGGCGTCATCATCATATCCTCCTAGCGTTATCCCGGTTGCATTCAAGACTAAGGCTCTAGACAGACGGACCGCATTTCAACTGCAATCCAACCGCAAATTGCAGTTCGGATGCTGTTTGAATGCAGTTGACACGACTGCAATAGAACTGCAAACCAAACGTGCCGTCCGATTGCAGTTCAATCGAAATGTCCGTCTGTCTAGAGCCTTACACCTTGGAGCCCAAGGTTCGCTATATGTGACAGAATATTAGCTTGTTTCTTCACTAAGTATTTCATTTAAATATCCCAGGGTACAAAGAGTTTTTATTCAGGTGTGGATGCGGCTGATGGGTGATGTGCATTGGGTTACCAATTATATATCACTTACGGAACCATAGGCGTATATAGCAGGGGGCAGGGTGGTCTATGCACACCTCAATGTGGTCTAGTGCCCACTCCGGATTTTTGGTAGCCGATTCAAATTCTAGGTTTGACACCCAAAAAATCTAACACTATTAATTTAAAACTATTTTTCAGTACTCGTAATGTTCGTGCTATTTGCTTTCTGGAGTGAGCCTATGAAGATGCAGAGAATTTGGTTTCTGGCCGGCTGCAGCATCGTCGTCACTATGGGCCTCTGCTACATCGATTACCTGATACCTTCTCACACTCTATCTTCTATATGTAAGTATATTTATTTACTACACAGTTCTTTTTTAAAATCAGGGAGGACAGTCATACAACTGGATGATTGGCACTCACATAGAAAGTTATATTAAGCTATGCATAAAACGCACCACATACTTTCTCTGATGACATTGCCTTTCTCTCACAAACATTTTGTAACATTGTGGCATTGACTTTAACCCGAATCCACGAATTAATCTTCCAAGTGTGATTGTTTTAAGTGTGTTTTTTATTGTTTGTAAAATATACCCCGGAATATTTTACAAACAATAAAAAACCCAAGTCGTTTTATCCACACTAGTTTATAATGTCCTCCTAACCGTTTTCGGCGGCTTGTCTATATATGAGACTTGCCATCTGCGCGGGACATATTATAGTGCACAAGTGTGTGCGCATACACAAGTGCACTCTCTATTCCCTCACTCTCATAGTCCGATGGGACCCCACAAGTGACACGACCGAAAAGAGATTGGGCGCAGGACCAACGGCTTAACGTGCTTTCAGAGGCACAGAGGTGTGACACCGCCAACTGCCTGACTCCGAACTTTTATTGGATAATTCCAAACAGAAAAACCCAATATCCCTTTTGTTCGACCCGGGAATCGAACCCGAGACCTCATGATCTGACTTTCTTTCGATTATATCGGAAATAGAAGGATGGAGAGTGCCAAAGGCTACTTTTACAGCAGCAACCGACTCCCTTGCGGATTACGTCTAGTCTACGATAAAGTGAAAAGAAATCCAACATTTGTTTTTCTTCTTGCAGTGATTCTGTACATCGTTGTGCTAACAGGAGTTCTACTGGCGCTATTCATCCAGGTGATATTGATGACGACCGCTTTGGAGAAGTTCAGTAGTTCAGACGCTATGCATACCCTCTTTACCAAGAATATATTCAGATTCATATGTTGTTTGTCGGCTGTTAAGGTACGCCTGTACATACATAATTATAATTATCATAGATATAACGTGATATGTCATAGGCAGACTAAACCTTTTTTCATTTGGACAGCTTTTTCTTATATATACACACATAGTGTAATTTCTATACCTTTTAAATATTTCATCATCACATAGAAAGCGCGCGAATCATTAGAGATACATTCCTTTCAAAAAACATCAAGCATTTTTTTTATATCTATTTTGTTTTGGTTAATTTCAGATATATTAAAGTTACTCCACAAAACAATTTTTTGGCAAACAGTTTTCAATCACTAACCTGTCATAATGAACATTTTTTTTCAGATTTCCTTAAACGGAGGGTACTCTTTACAAGAAGATGAAGAGCTAGCTACGATCAGGGAAGCAGATGTTGAAGAAATGGAAAGTGAGAAAGAGAGAAGTTACTGCGACAAGAGAGAGCTAGCAGAAGTGATTGATAGAATATTGTTCGTTGTATACTCTTTGGGTTTCGCTATAATGTTAGCGGCGCACTTTTGAGTGAATTATATGATTTTATGAATAAAAGCAATACTATAGCAAAAGTTGTTTTTTAACTATGTCTTCGTCCTAGCGTTTTCCCAGTTGAAACCTGACGTCCGTTTACTTTTCTAACCGGATTTGACTGAAGAAAATTTCGGGAATCAAGGAAGTGACACAACATTACTATTTAAAAATGTATTTATTGCTTTTCGAAGTATTCTCCGCAAAATTTGACACATTTTTCCATACGATGCAACCAATCATTGAAGCAACCACTCCATTCGGAAGTTGGGGTCTCCACAATGGCCGTTTTGTAGGCGTCCACAGCTTCTTCAGGTGATGAAAATCTCTGTCCACGCAATTTATTCTTTATTTTAGGGAAAGTATAGAAATCATTAGGGCTTAGGTCGGGGCTGTACGGCGGATGGTGTAATAATTCTATGTTTTCTTGCTCTAAAAACTGTTTTGTTCTGTGCGCGGTGTGAGAATTCGCATTGTCGTGATGGAGGATGATGCGGCGGTTGCAGTTCTCTTTACGGAGTTCAGAAACGACCTGTGGCAAACAAATGCTAGCATACCATTCTGCATTAACCGTTCTTTGTCCCTCAAGAGGAATAGTCGTTACATGGCCAGTTTTGGAGACAAACGTGGCCACCATTTTTTTGCAACACTCCGTGAACGAAAATTTTTTATTGGCTTTAACTCATTTTCGAACACCCAAACTTGTGACTGGTTTTTTGTTTCGGGTTCTTACGCGTATATCCAGGATTAGTCACCTAATACGATGTTGTATACAGCATTTGAGGATCCTGCGTGGAATCTTTCGAGAGTTCTGATGCACCAAGTAACGCGAGCCGCTTTTTGCTCTTCACAGAGCGAATGCGGTATCCATCGGGAAAACAACTTTTTTACACCTAATTGTTCATGCAAGATTATTTGTATTTAACTCATGCCAATGTCTAAAGTTGCCTGAATTTCGCAGTCACTCGTCGATCTTCCTCAATCAGCTTACGCACAGCATCAACGTTTTCTTGGATGGCTGCAGTTTTTGGACGACCTTAATGGAGATCGTCACTGAGCTTGACACGTTCACGTTGAAATTCAGCAAACCAGCGTTAAATTGTGGTTTTGGATGGGGCTTTATCACCAAATGCAGAAATCATCCGGTCAACACACTTTTTTTGTGTTAAACTACTTCGAAAGTCATAATAAATCATCGCTCTTTAATTTTCTCGAGTCAATTCCATTTTCTCAACGACCAAACAAGTTTGACAAAACCTTGTGACAAGACCGAGAATCTTTTTATAAATAAATAAATGGTATTCGATTTTTAAAACCAAGGAGTTTTCAATTAAAAATATTTTAATATGACAGGAACAGTGGAAATATTTCATTCCCGATACTTTTAGTGCAGTCTATGTATTAGCTTTCCTACAGAGCGCCCGTCTGAACACCGCCTCCGAAAGGCATAGCGATATTCCGTGGTTTAGACTACTGCCAGTTGGTGCTTATATCCTTTTCAACAATAATATTAAAAATTACTGATAGACACAGCACATGCGATTCCGTTAGGAATCTTCAAACTTAAGCGTATCAGAACATCTGCTTCAGCCAAAGAGTCTTCTCACTAGAGCAATACTACTGATAATAAGAAGAGGCTCGTTTCAGTGCATTTTTTTTATAAAATGTAGCAATCGAAACAGTATTTCTATCACAAGATTATCACGAAACAGTATATTAATCACAATATCTCGGCCCTTTAATTTCAAACATGCTCTATTTAATAACGTTATAAAAAGTCTTTATAAAACACAATCAACATAACTAGAAGAACTACAGTAAGCTGTAAAATAAATCTAAATATTAAGGAAATCTACAGTCTTAAAGATAGACGTGTTATCACATACTATTAAACATAGTTCACGACTCATAAAGGCGAATATCAAACACATTTACGACAACTTGTAGACACATTTAATTGTTTGGAAACAGGACAAACAGGCATATAAAATTATTTACTCGAAAGGAAAATATACATTTGTAGATAGTTTCACCAATGGAGAGTCATCGACAAACTGCATGAGGCGACAAGTTGTCGTCGCTTTATGTCGCAGCGAAGCGTCGTTTCGACGTGCCGCTGTAGCCATGATTTCGCTGTAGTCATGATTTCGAACCCGAAATCGACCAAGGTTATTTCGGGTCTTACTCGCGATAAATACTATATTTAAGGTGTGAATGAACATGGATGTTTATCTTGGTATGGGTGTTTCTATGTGTAATATGTAGGTATGTATTTAAAAAAAGTTAATCCAGTATACCCATAATACAAGCTTCTGCTTAGTTTGGGACTAGATGGTGCTGTGTGAATGTAGTAGAATATTATTATTTATATATATTCAACATTTATCAAATTTCAATTACATTTTTAAATATACAATTTAAGAAATAAAACACATTTAAAAATATAAATAAATATAGAATTTTTATTATTCATTTAGTTCCATAACATTTTCCAGGTAAAAATAAATAAATTCATATCTGTCTCTCTACCACAGCTATTCTTCTGACTTTTGATATTAGTAGAATACCCGGCCATTTGGCAGGCGTACACGGTGACATAGGTTTAACGTGCAGAGGCCCGTAGAGAGTTTTAATCTCAAATGTTATGCAATGCAGCCTGCATAACTGAACTATTACGTACAACTATGGACTAGCCGCAGCACCTGTAGCCTATAACAATATTGATTAATGGAAAATCTAATAGAATTGTGCTATGAGAATGTGTGTTTAATAAACCGGCTTAATAAAACTACGGATTACAAACAAATTATTATGATTATTTTCTTTATTTCGATCTAATTATATTATTTTGCTCCTCTCTTCATCATATCTTGTCCTCTTATGGCGGTTTCAGATTAGCGTATTTTTCTTCTCGTCTCTGCTTTCAGCATACGCGCTTACACGCGTTTCAAAAAAACCGGACTCGCGTAAAGGGGCATATTTCGGCGTGTTCGCTCAAAACGGTAGTGACATCTTGTCAGTGGTAACATGGATTCTGACGGCTCGCGCTTTTACGAGCTTAGAAGCGCGTCAACGCTCGTACGAGTTGCGCGTTTGCCAAAAGGCGCGCCTCTATGCACCTACATGCGCTTCCAAAAACGAGCTTATACGCGCGTATAAAACGCTAATCTGAAACCGCCCTATATCTGAGTTGTATGTAATGTCTACAACAGCTGTTTACTCCAGGTATCCAATATCCGGCCAATAGGCACTAGTCGACGTCAAAACAATGCATGATCAATGAACTAGACTGCAACCACTGTGATTAGTAGTCGGATATAAGATCAGCGTATCAATTATATGAACCTACGTACGTTGACGCAGGTATAAAATTATACTACGTATATGAGAGAGAGAGACAGACTGTAAGTGAAGTCAAAGTTGTAAGAGACTGTTAAGTGGCTAAAAACATCCACTAAAATTATCCGCAACAACTGTTTTAAATGAAATTTGGGCGGATGAATGTATGGTTCGAGGGAAGTTTGCTTGCAACTTTTTAACATAAACGCTACTGAACCGATTCTAATATTTTTTGTAGTTAGGTACGTAGCCTATATATCGGAATGACACATATATTTTCCTGTGTCGCAAAAACCGATGGGCGGGCGGAGCTGCAAGTGAGCCTTTCTGCGGCGACTACAGCTCGGAGTTAAGTTGAGCAACTATCCTGGACCATCGGCAGCTGGATTCTCCACACAAACCCCACCCCTCGCCGAACTACGCGACCCTGTGTTAATTTTTCTAAATATCACATAAATCGTAATCTTTTTCATTTAAGTAACGCTTGCTAATTGATGTATAAAATTTATTTGGCAATTAAATAAATTTTTATTGTAACATTTAACCACGCTTCTCATTTAGACACCCCCTAGTAGGGATATCGTAACAGCACACACTCGAAAGGTACTTTTTACGTTACAGTGGCGATGGGCCACGATGGACGGGCGGAGCTGCAAGTGAGCTATAGTCAAATTATTTTACCGGCATCGTAAAATAGTCGTTTCGTCATTCTAAGTAGACACTTCTAACACTAAAAACACATTCTGTTGTTTAATTCAATGAAACACCTCGAAACAACCGCGACTTGTGGATCAGACCAAGTATGGAGATTTTAACCACAGTAACGCACAGCTTTGAATCGCAAGGCGAACCAATACAGTTTAGTCTGTAAATCGCTGGAAGAGATCCTTCAAAGTTATTAGATATAGTGATACCTACCACATCAATAATGCTGTCTAGTATGCCTCAACTAAAACAAACATGACAATGCTTAATATTGTTTCTTTGTTACAATACCTGTGACAGATACCTGTGACTGTGACAGAGTTATTTGTCAGACTTGGCTCGGGTTCTCACGAACAAATCGAACAAGAATTTCACACCGAAAATAAAACAAAAGTTTACGCGTCAAATAAACTTCAAAACTGCTCGTTAGTGCATTCGACGCCCAAAACAATTTCAATATTGAATGACTATGAAAAGTACTTATTAAGTAGTGGGTATTCATGAAATATTGTGTTTACACTTTAACGAGTAATTTAGTTGACTACATATAATTTTCTCAACTTGAAGTTCTTCCTTTAGTTTGCCGATTCCATATCTTCTTTCCATTAATAACTCATTTAGACTTTTAGGTGATCTATGACAAATATGTCATCCTCCCAGCGTTATCTCAGTCTCAACCTGGGGTCCGCTTTCTAGTCTAACCGGATTTGGCGGAATATTAGCTTTTCCACGGAGCGACTGCCTGTCTGACCTCCACAACCCGAAGGGATAGCGATATTCCGTGGTTTAGACTAGTGTCTGTTTGTTAGAGGTACTGACCTATAACGACTGTCCAAGATCTTCATGACAGCCGGGACCGACGCGACGGCTTAACGTGCTCTCCGAGGCACGAGACAAGTGATAATTAACAATTTAATACGCACATAACTCCGAAGTGGTGCGCGCCGTGGATTCGAACCCGATACCCTCTGCATGGCAGTCCGTTGGTATCTCCACTACCGGCTATCGCTGCCTTATCTATGACAAATATATATATCTATGAGAAATAAATACCACGTAAAAATACATACGATGGTCGTGTCTTTTTCTTGCAAGAGTGCCAAATCGTGCTTTATTCCTCTCTTATGATCATCCTTCTAGCGTTATCCCAGCTGCAACCCGAGGTCCGCTTACTCGTCTAACCGTATTTGACTAAATATGAGCTTTTCCACGAACGACTGTCTGTCTGATCTCCGCAACCTAAAGGAATATTATAATATACTAGAGGACGCCAGCAGCTACGCCTGGATTTTTTTTTAATTTAACTGTTTTGGCCGATGCCGTGGGAATTTCGGGAAATCCCTTCTTAGTGCACCCCTACGGTCTCCAAGGAACATACATGCCAAATTTCAGCTTCCTGCGCCCAATAGTTTCGGCTGTAGCGTGTCTGTCAGTCAGTCAGTAACGCAAGGATTTTATATATTAAGAAATATATAATATTCCATGATTCTTTACACCCTCTCTGTTTGAAAGAAATATAAAAATGCTTACAAGCTTAAATGAAAACAATTATAGCATAATTTATTCAATGTGTTACAATTTTTACTCCATTTTCTATATCTTCGCTGTAAAATGATGTCTATCTGTAAATAATTACATAATTTTAAGTACACAATATAAATTACGAAACTAGAGGATTATTTCTATTCACAAATATTGAGTTTTAAATCACTAAGCATAAAAAGAAATATTTTGCTAGGTATATTGTTGAAAACCTGTATATTCGGTTTGATATCGAAAACCCCTAGTTGTAGACAGTTTGTTAGCATCAATTGAGGTTTAGCGAGCATGAAACATCTAACGATTTCGCATGGATCGGTGACGACGTGTGATTACGTAGGTTTTAAACTGCAGATAACAATACGCGCAGATTGCAACTCCACTCTATCGATTTAGTTGAATGCAAATGGAATTATTGGTAATTAAGGAAGCCGAGCATTCTTTAACCTCTGATGCATAAAGAGGCTAGACTGTGTGTGATATGGAAGCTCCACTAGCTCCGCTATGGAACTACTGGATCGATTGTAATGCGTGTTGGTTTGCTGTTTGGTAGCTAACATGATCAATATGGTTCTAAGCTACATTTTATTACCATCTTTTTCAGCAGTTACATGAACTTTTCGATTAGATTCTGACAAACGTTTTTCTAGCGATGGCGATCCTACTGAGTTTCTCGCAACTCTGTGCATGCATATCGTTGCATATTATCGTTGGAGCATACCGTTGCATTCAAAGCGCTGCATGCATACCGTTGCATGCAAAGCGTTGCATGCATAGCGCAGTATGCGTAGCGTAGCATGCATAGCATCGCATGCATAGCGTTCCATGCACAGCGGCGCATGCATGTCTTTGCAGGCATAGCGTCGCATGCATAGTGTTGCATGTATAGCGTTGCATGTGAGAGGTAAAGTAATGATATAGGTAAAATATTTTATGTTTGTAATACGGCAGAGGCAGTTTAATATCAGTGACACGACGTTTGACAGTTGTTAAACTGTCAAACGTGTAAATAACGTTTAAGCTAGCTATAAAAGTCGACAAGCTCGACTAGTTCGTCCCATTCTACTTCGAAACAATGTAAGATAGAGCAATTGTAGGGTATCAGAAAGATGTTGTGTTGGGTGAAGAAAGAAAGATGCCAAAGAAGAAAATATGTACTTTACTCTGGTACCACATAACGATATAAATAAACTACATAGCTACGACCTAACTGTATGCGTGAAGGGAGACGACTGCTGCGCCGCGCTAATACAATAGTATGCCTTGTATATAATTTGTAGCGTCAGCAGACGCTACACAATCATTATCTTATTGATATTGTGAGTAGTTTGGTCTCACAAACAACAAATATAGGATAGATTATTATAGCGTGTACTATAGATCAATGAGATTCATTATATACCAGTGGTAAACGTTTAGTAAATTGTGTTGATGCTAAATAATGCTTACTGTGATATATAAGACAGAACTTTCTTGTATAGCGTGCATAGCACAGCATGCATAGCACAGCATGCAACGCACAGCATGCATAGCACAGCATGCATAGCACAGCATGCATAGTGTAGCATGCATAGCATAGCATGCGTAGCATAACATGCATAGCATAGCATGCATAGCATAGCATGCAGGGCATGCATAGCATATCATGCATAGCATAGCATTCGTAGCATAGCTTGCATAGCATATGAAATGAAATGAAATGAAATGAAATGAAATACTTCTTTATTTCGTGTAAACTTTGAAAGTACTTACGAAACGTCATTAAAAAGAAATATTTAATACAATTATATTTGTGTGTCGAATTAGAACAGCTCAGTCCCAAGCGTTTTGGTCGTCTTTATAGTCAGATATTTTATAATAGGCTTTTGAACATAATTTCGCTTTTACAATAATTTTGAACTTATTTATAGATAGGTCTCTTATATTATCAGGGAGCTTGTTATAAAAGCGTATACATTGCCCCATAAAACAGCTTCTTATTTTGTGGAGACGAGTGCTATGAACTACGAGATTATTTCTGTGTCTTGTATTTACAGAATGTATATCACATTTTTTACAAAATTTGTCAATATTTTTATGTACATATAGCAGATTTTCATAAATATATAGTGATACAACAGTAAGAATGTTTATGTCTTTGAACTTTTCTCTTAGAGAAACTCTTGGACTGAGGTTATAAATTCCCCTTACAGCTCTTTTCTGCAGAACAAATATTGTATTTAGGTCTGCAGCATTCCCCCAGAGAAGAATCCCATACGACATTAAGCTATGAAAGTAACTGAAATAAACCATTCTAGCTGTTTCTAAATCTGTGAGGCGTCTAATTGTCTTAACTGCATAAGCTGCAGAACTGAGTTTGCCCGAAAGCCTTTCTATATGTGGACCCCATTGTAGTTTGGTGTCCAGCATAATACCTAAAAACACGGTTGTCTCGACGGGCTCAATCCTAGATTCATTAAGTTGTACATTGGTTGGCATATGTTTAACATTGGGCATTGAAAATTTTAAAAGTTTAGTTTTCTTATTATTAAGTAATAGATTATTAACATTAAACCAATTGACAACTTTAGAGAGTGCATTGTTTACTTCGTCAAAGTTACTCTGTCGTCGTTTAATATTAAAAATCAAAGAGGTATCATCAGCGAACAATACAATCTCATGATTATTCTTAACGTAATAAGGTAAATCGTTTATATATATCAAGAATAGAAATGGTCCGAGAATTGAACCCTGCGGGACACCTATTTTCAAAGCAGAACCTGGAGATGTCTTACCATTAACCTCGACCTTCTGGATTCTGTTGCCCAAATAAGAAGTCAGGAGATCGAGAGCTTTATTTTTAATGCCGTAATGATATAGTTTCCTGATAATAGTATCATGATGAACACAATCAAAGGCTTTAGACAAGTGGCAAAATATACCTAACGCATCTTGCGACTTCTCCCAAGCTGCAAAAATACTTTTCAGTAACTCAACTGCTGCGTCAGTAGTTGAACAACCCCTCGTAAATCCGAACTGTTTCTTGTGAAGAAGATTATGTCTATTGAAATGACTAAGTAGCTGACTAAGAATTAGTTTCTCAAAAATTTTGCTAAGTGTTGGCAATACAGAAATAGCTCGAAAAT
This sequence comes from Euclidia mi, assembly GCA_944739405.2. NCBI lineage: Eukaryota > Metazoa > Arthropoda > Insecta > Lepidoptera > Erebidae > Euclidia > Euclidia mi. The sequence continues at coordinate 874,230 of CALYKY020000006.1, read as the reverse complement.
TTGAGGGGTCTGATGTGTCACCAGATTTAAATAAAGGTGTTATTTTGCTATACTTCATTAAATCAGGAAATGTTCCAGAAGTGACACAACCATTGAACACTGTTGCAAGATGTGGAGCAATTAATGTAATAATAGACGAAACAGTCTTTACTGACAATCCCCACAGATCCTTTGTCTTTTTCATATTAATAGTTTTAAATTGTTTAAGAACATCATCTGTAGTAACAGCAACAAATTCAAAGGCCGTAACACATTCCGGCACGCAGTCTTTAAGCAGCATTTCAGCAGACATGGAAGACGATTTGAGTGACGCTGTAGTTACAATGGGTATATTAGCAAAAAACTTTTCAAATTCCGTCGCTACTTCCAAGTCCTCTGCAATACTCACATTATTGATATTTAGTAGGTAGTCGCGACTGCGTGTTTTGGCTCTACCAGTTTCGCTATTGATCACATTCCAAGTTGCTTTTATGGTATTTTCAGCGCTTTTTATTTTATTTTTCAAATAAATTGATTTTGCAGCATAACAAACTTGTCTAAATGTTTTTGAGTATTTTTTTACATAATTAATAAAGGCTGGACTATTATTAAAAGTTTTTTCATTATAAAGTTCATATAACCTCATCCGACTTTTATGAATGCCTTCAGTTGCCCAATCACTAAACATCAGACGGTCAGTTACATTTAATTTTTTAGGTTTAAATACAGTAGAAAATTCATCACTAATCAATTTAAATAATGAATTATATAACTGATCCGGATGGTCATGAATAGGCAACCAACGCATTTTATTTGATAGATTATTTTAAAAAAGTTCTAATCGGTTTTCATTTATAGGTATAAAATTAATAATTTTACTCTGAATCTTAGGGCTTTTTCTTGGACAACAGACTAACTGCCCACAGTGATCAGACTGTAACATATTAATTAAGGATTTTTGTAAAGGCTTAGTGTTAATATATTATCAATACAGGTAGCACTTGTGGCAGTCACTCTAGTTGGTTCTAAAAAAGTATGACTTAAATTGTAAGATTTAAATAGATTTAAGAAATCAATTGATAAAGAACATTTCTCTAAAAGGTTAATATTGAAGTCACCACAAATAGCAACCGTTTTATGGCAATTATTAACTTTGCTTAGGGCATCCTCCATAATTACTAGAAAACTTTTAAAATGTGCACATGGAGGCTTGTATACACTCATAACAATGAACTGATCAAATTCGACACAAGATATCTCTATAACTCGCTCAACAGAGAGGCTCACAATATCAGACCTTTCTTTAAATTTTAAAAGTTTATTTATTATAATTAACGAGCCTCCTCAAATAATTTTTTCTCTGCTGAATGAGCTTGCAATGAGATCATAGCATACATTGCTATACATGCTTAGCATGCATAGCATAGCATAGCATAGCATGCGTAGCATAGCATGCGTAGCATAGCATGCATAGCATAGCATGCATAGCATAGCAATCATGGCATAGCATGCATAGCATAGCATGCATAGCATAGCATGCGTAGCATAGCATGCATAGCATAGCATGCGTAGCATGCATAGCATATCATGCATAGCATGGCATACATAGCATAGCATGCATAGCATAGCATGCATGGCATGCATAGCATGGCATGCGTAGCATGCATAGCATGTATAGCATAGCATGCATATTAAGCGTTGCTAGCATCGCGTTGAGTACATAGCATTGCGACGCGAGCTTAGCGTTACATGCATAGGCTAGCGACCATAGCGTACCGATCATAGTGTAATGATCATCGCCGAGCGATCATAGCGTAGCGTTCATAGCGTAGCGATCATAGCGTAGCGATAATAGCGCAGTGATCATAGCCTTACGGTCATAGCGTAGCGATCATAGCGTAGCGGTTCTAGCATAGCGATCATAGCAAAGAGTTCATAGCATAGCGTACATAGAGTAGCGATTATGGCGTAGCTATCAAAGCGTATCATACATAGCGTAGCGTTCGTGGCGTAGCGATCCTGGCCTAGCGGTCACAGCGTAGCGATCATGGCATAGCGATTATAGCATTGCGATCACAGCGTCTCGACCATAGCGTAGCGATCATAGCGTCGCGTTCATACCCCAAGCAATCAAAGCGTAGTAATCATAGCGTGGTGATCATAGCATAGCGATTATAGCGTACCGATCATAGCGAAGCGATCATAGCGTAGCTATCAAACCGTAGCGGTTAAAGCATAGTGATTATAGCAAAGCGTTCATAGCGTAGCGTTTATAGCGTAGCGATATTAGCCTAGCGGACGTAGCATAGCGATCATAGCATAGCAATGATAGCTTAGCGATCATAGCGTCTCGACCATAGCGTAGCAATCATAGCGTCGCATTCATAACCCAAGCAATCAAATCGTAGTGATCATAGCATAGTGAACATAGCATAGCGATCATAGCATAGCGATCATAGCGTAGCGGTTCACTATGCTATATAGTGATCATAGCATAGTGTTCATAGCGTAGCGATATAAGCCTAGTGGACGTAGCGTAATGATCTTAGCATAGCAATGATAGCGTAGCGATCATAGCGTAGCTATCATAGCGTAGCTATCATAGCGTAGCGATCGCAGCGTAGCAATCATAGCGTAACGTTCATAGCCTAGCGATCATAGGGTAGCGATCATAGCCTAGTGATCTTACCCTAGCGATCATAGCGTAGTGATCAAGGCGTAGCGACAATAGCGTTACATGCATGCCGCAGCAAGATAGCGCTGTGAGCATAGCATAACGTGCATAGTGTTGCAAGCAAAGCGTTGCAACATTATGCACTATTGTTTACCATACAAGCAAGCTATTGCTTGTATGGTAAACGCTGCATGCAAAGCGTTGAATGCATAGCGTAGCCAGCAAAGCATAACATGCAAAGCGAAGCGAAAATAGCGTTGTTTGCAGAATGCTGCATGCATAGCGTTGTATGCATAGCGTCGCGTGCGTAGCGTGGCATGCATAGTATCGCGTGCATAGCGTTGCAAGTATAGCGTCGGATGCATAGCCTCACACGTATTACGTTGCATACATAGCGTAGTGATCATAGCGTAACGCTCATAGCGTAGCGATGATAGTAACGTAGCGATAATAGCGTACCGAGCATAGTGTTGCCTGAATAACGTTACATGCATGTCGTAGCAAAATAGCTTTGTAGGCATAATACTGCTTGCATAGTATTACAAGCATAGCGTTGCATATAAATCGTAGCAAGCTAAGGCTTGTATGTAAAACCCTGCATACATAGCATTGCATGCATAGCCTAGCCAGCACAGCATTATGAGCATAACTCTGCTTGCATAGCGTTGCATGGATAGTTTTGCGTGCATATCGTTGTGAAATAGCGTGGCTAGCATAGTGCGACATGCATACTTGGCATGCAAAGCATAAATAATGCACAAAATATAAATAACTAGAGTTAACTTACCAAAATTTGTATTACTGCAATGCTTACGTGTATCCAGTTGCTGATACTTACGATGTCACAAGAATAATAAATCTACATAATCAAATAGACAAGATTTTTTTTTTCACGAAAAAAAGGAAGACGTATTTAAAAGAAAATATAATGCATGCATACATAGAAAATGTTGTAATTTAATAGTTCGTGTGCGGACTCCATACACCAATACATCAGGGGCTTTAACCTAGGGTCTATTGATCCCTAAAGCGCCCGTGGGTAAGGTACTAGCGGACCATAATCACAATTGGTATCCTCGACAAGTAACTTACGTGATCGATCTTCTAATAAAACCAAATACTAATGGTAAGATTAAAGTAACAAAGCTTAGTTTGTAAGTTAGAAATTAGTTTCTTTGGATTTTAATTGTAACATGGAACTATTCTGAAATAAAGATTTATTATCATTATTATTTATAGTTACTTTGACGATGTAATGAAACGCTGTAAACAGCTTATACCGCGTTTCATTAGTTCTTGTCCATTGCGCTCTTGACAGAGCGGTCGTAGGCATCATGTTGTAGGAGTGGTATGGGCAAATGTGATTTGCTTCACGACGGCACGCCACCCTCTTCTGCTCGCAGGCACCCAGCTACAGTTGTATAAGGTGGTTTCTGCCTTTGACTTTATTTAATCCGTCCATCGCATGGGAGGCCTTCCAAACTTCTATTTTTCCCTGCACAACAAAGCGTTCTATGTAACTACTACCACAAAAAACGTTTGCAAAGAGAGGCTGTACAGAGAATACACGCTGCTGAATACCGGGTGCTTGGAATATCGAAATGGTAAAAGCATAAAACGTGCATATTGCTTGATTCAGTAATAATCTGCATCGAAACTTAAACTTTATTTTTCGACACAATCTATGAGTCCTTAAATATCATACACACTAACTCGCACTACGAAGCGACACATTTAACATACGTAATAGACAGACGCCGCCTGTTACAGTTTTTTTACGTATTTCGCAGTCCACCGCACTAGGACTAAATCCTGTGTCGCGGGGGACTTTCCAAACATACAACTAACGGACACAATTAACACCCTGACTCAAATCAACACTTTTATGAATCACGCAAAGTGTTATCTCGTATGGGAATCGAACCCACAACACTTCGGCGCAGACGGTTGGCGTAGTGGTTTAAGCGGCTGCTCGCCGCTTAAACCACTACGCCGTGCAGTCAAATCACAGGATGTACCAAGTGTAACGGAATGGAAACGTATTAAAGAAGATTAAAATATAACTGCTTACCCGTGGTTTTTTAATCCATCACTTATTTACTGCAATACATTGAACAGCACTGCAGAGAATGTATTCGTGTTAATATCCAAATTGCAACTAGTGTCATGCATTTAACCCGACTTACTTTTATACTGTCCTTCATCGCAAATGATTTGACTAATTAATACATACATACATACATAACGTCACGCCTTTTATCCCCGAAGGGGTAGGCAGAGGTGTATTTCTACACCCACTTTTCGCCAGATATACTTTAGTCCCACGTAATAAGGGGCGAGCCTATTGCCGTACCGGGCACATTTCCAGACTCCGTGCTGCTACTGAGAATTTCGTGACAGAAAATCCCAATAACACTGCCCGACCCAGGAATCGAACCAGAGAACTCCCGATCCCACGCACATTTATGCCGCGAGACCAACGAGGCAGTCGTCTAGGGTTTGATGTCGAGTTTTCCATCTCTACACAAAGATGGTATTTGCATCGTGTTATCCCTTAGTCGCCTCTTACGACACCCACGGGAAGATAGGGGGTGGTGACACTTGTATTCTACGCCGTCAACCACACGGCAATGTTGACTAATTAATATCAAAATCATTCCCCTCATTATGACAAAACCATTAATGATCTCACCGTAATCGTACCCTCATTAACGATTCTCTGAATTGCTAATGTTGTTTTGTCCAGCTAGCATATTTAGGCGTCATAAGTAAGTTAGAAATTATTTTCCAAAAACAAGCTGAATATGAAAAATCTCCCTACACCGTCGTGGTCTATCCTTCCACGATCACGACTGCTGTAAGCCGGTCGAAAGATTGCAGGAAAATAATGATATTTAAATCTTACTGTAGTTAGTAAACGCGACTGACCCGTTAATTAAAATGACTGCACGGTTGGCCTAGTGGTTTAAGCGGCCGCCTCGCCGCTTGACACTGCGCCGAGTGTTGTGGGTTCGATTCCCACACGATACAACACTTTGTGTGATCCATAAATTGTTGTTTCGAGTCTGGGTCTTCATTGTCCGCGTTAGTTGTATGTTTGTAAAGTCCCCCGCGACACAGGATATAGTCCTAATGCGGGAGTTGTCTTTTGAAAAAAATTACAAAAAAAATTAAACTTGAGTCGTGAAGTTAGTTAAAGCGATGTAGACAAGATTTTTTTTTATAGTAATAGGTGGCAAACGAGCAGACCGATTGTCTGGTGTTAAGTAATTACCGCCGCCCATGGACACAAGCAATACCACAGGAGTCACAAGTGCGTTGCCGCCCCGTGGGTTGGGAAAAGGGATAGGATGAGGAGTGGGATGAGGCAGAAGGAATAGGGGTAAGGGCCTCCGGCACTCTCACTCACCGAACGAAACGCAACAGTTTAGTTACTGTTACTTTACGTAGATCTTCTGTGAGAGGGTAGTACCTCTCCGGTCGTGCCAGTCCATTCATGCTGAAATCAGCAAGGCTCTACTACCTGTAAAATGTAAACCAACTTGATTGCTGTTTTCTATGGCGTAGGTAAATTTAGAGTCAATAATTTTAAACTTAGGCGATTAGAGTACACCTATCAATTTTATTCACCAATTAAATCTTGCATTTTTTGATTATGTAAACAATTTTTTTCTGGAAAAAATTATTAATTAACATCGCTGCCGCTGTCTGATAAGTTACTGTTAAAATTAGACAGCATAAAAATTTCATTCGAATTTAACTAGAAGTTAAGGCTAGAAAAGTATTTAATGTACTGTGTTGTAAATAAGTTCAATTCATGAGAATTAACTAATGATGTAGGATTTAAATGTAATTAGTAATTTTAGATTTAAATCACCCCCAACTAGGTTAACTAATTAAATTAGTACGTAGTGTACATTATTATGTTAAGCTAATTACCTAAATAATTTCACAGAACTTTGTTAATAGGTTGTTAATTTATGAATTCGTGTTTTCAATTAATTGTGCTGTAGAAATATTTTACCTTTGTAAACTTTTTCAAGTTATATGATAGTTGATGCCGTGCACTAAAAAGCGCCAAAATGTTTATCATTATCAACCTTTTGTAATCCACTGATGGACATCAGCTTAAGCCAATTAAAGGATTTAGTCCATTTTGGCAATCCGTCTAACAAGCGTGAAATATAATAATATATTCTACCACATACATACATCAGCACCTAGTCCCAAACTAAGCAGAGCTTGTACTATGGGTACTAGATAATGAATAAATATACATATATTATACTTTTGTTTTGTAAATACATACAAATTATACATAGAAACATCCAGACCAAGACAAACATCCATATTCATGCACACAAATGTTTGACTTGAGCGGGAATCGAACTCGCGACTTTCGGCGTAGCAGTCGCTTACACTTCCGCTGCGCCAACCGGTCGTCAGATAGAGACACGCTGTCCAGGCAGGTTATTGTAGCATTTGCTGACGAGTTTTCTGTTTCACAACATACTAGTTCCCACGCATATTTTCCTTGGTCGTCTCTTAACACACCCACGGAATGAAATGGTGTGGTGCCACTTTGTGTTCTCAATCCGTCAACACACGGGAGTGTTTATTAACATTAAGGTAAGTAGATCAGTACATTCAAAGGTACTGCCAATTGCGATTGTAAAAGATATTTTTTACAGCTAGGAGCGAAGGCTTAAAGTTCTTCCAAGGCCAGCTATAGGTCATTAAATATTCAACTATTATTACAAAAAAAAACTGCCTCCGTGGTCCAGGGGATAGCGTATGCGACTGTGTATCGGAGGTCTCGGGTTCGATTTCCGGGTCGGGCAAAAGTGTTACTGGGTTTTTCCGAATTCTCAGTAGCAGCACGGAGTCTGGTGATTTGCCCGGTAACGGCAATAGGCTGGCCCCCTATTACGTGGGACCTAAATATTCATGGCGAAATGTGGACGTAATATTACGACTTTGCCTACCCCTTCGGGAATACAGGCGTGAGTCTATAAATAAAATTAAAATAAAATAAAAAATATTCAAATAGTAATATTTCGTCAATGGTACTGTTTATAGACTATAGTTGACTGAATCAGGCGTTACTTGGCGGAACTCCATTGTAACCTAATGGAAGGAAATAGGAACCCACCACGCACCCTCGGATTGCCCACCCAACTATTGCAATAGAAAAAGATTGACAATACCGGTAAACGCTGAGATCAATCAGAGCGACGGTATTCGTTATTTATGTACAATAACTTGTATAGGCGATCCGCCGTGGAAGATCCGCGACGGAATTTCCGTCAAGTGTGGCAAAGGCCTTAGTGTGTGTCACAATTACGTGTTTCGAGTCGGCATGTACTTCGTATCCCCCGATTAACCGTTTATACAGACACAAGATACTCTTAGTTTAAACTACTTTAAACGTTGTCTTTTAGAAGAAAATAAAGTTTAAGTCGAGCATTACTCAGTAATACTAATAAGTAAGGGCGCTTGTACATGCTAAGAAAATCCACCGTGCCTGCTTCAGATAATACCGAGTCATCATGTAAACTATAAGAATCATTTCGGATCTAGGCACGAACATGTAGTAGTGTTGCCCAAATACAAGAACAAGACGAGACTTAGCCAGTCTTGGTCTTGGTCTTGCGCCAATACACCTGGTCTTGGTCTTGGTCTTGGTATTGCGCTCCCAGTCTTGGTCTTGGTCTTGGTCTTGGTCTTGCAGCAAGAGTCTTGCAAGTCTTGCAATTACCTATCAGTCTATTACTATTTATTAAAGTTTTTAAATCTTAGAAAAACGTATTAGAATTGGAACATTGTGAGCTTGAATTAACACAGCCATAGTAAAGATCAAGCAGATTAATAAATAACTGAAGATTTGATAAGAAATTCGAAAAATCAACTGACCTATATGTCGTTTTCCATGGAAGTAACTGTTTCTTAATAAACATTTATGATTTATAAGCTTACATTTGCTAAAACATGTAAAAAAAACAAATTAATTACAATAACTTGAGAAGGGAGGCCAGCACTTCGAACCTTTTCTTTAATGCGTCGTGAGTAAAGAAAAGTAGGTAAACTAACGACCCGTCCGTTGTACGTAAAGTACATTGAAAGTAAAATGTTAATCGTAATTTTGTTACGAATAAATGTGAATAATAAACCAAAGTGTATGTAACAATAAACAAGCATTGATTAATTAATTAGTAATGGTATTTTTAATCACTCTCACTCCCTCGGTTTAGGTACCCTAAGGTAAGCAATGCACCTTGACATTATTTGGTGATATGATAGGTAAATAAATTTAGTATTGTATTTTAATTCAGATAATTAAATTTTTAGATTAGAATTAAGATAAGCGAATTACTTGTAATGTGTCAGGTTCTATCTAGGCACCTGTTACATTTCGATTTAAAATAATCGCAATTTATTTTCCTATTCATCAATAATTGTACCTAATCATAGGCAGGTAGGTTATCCAGTTAGGTTTAGTTAGATACTAATTAGACCACAGATAAGGTTAGGATGATGATAATAATTAAACTAGTTAAAATGTGTACCTATACAAGTTATTACATCATGCGATTAATTGCATAACTTACAGAAAGTTTTTTTTAAGTAGGTGCACGTGCGCTGAACGTGGCGCGGGTGGCGTGCAGGAGCGGGGATGACGGGTGATAGTATACGTGTGTGCGTGCCACAACCACAACTATAGAGTTGTTAGGGTTGTCGAAAAAAACACAAAAAAATATTTTTTTTAGTTTTGTATGGAAAAAAAAGTTTCGCTTTCATTATTAACATTTACGCATACGATTCCAAACTTGATATAGATAAACACCTTTAAATATTGTTGGGCCTAACTCGGACACCCTGTATACTTACTAGAATAAATTATTATGACATCTACTACCTATCCTTACCATTTTATCCTAATCATAATACTGCTTGCGTGATCAGTATAATGTATTCATTTTCATTCTAAGCACTCTGAAACTTATTTATTCTTTGGAACACCTGTAGGTACTCTTAAAATTCGAAATTATTTTGCATGAGTCTACCTACGCCCTGTGGCGGCAATCAAATAGTGTCAAATGTTGTGATTTCGGCGCGGCGGCAACGATTGTTGTATATGATTTCAAAAGAAGCCGCCGGCGCGTGTATCATAACCATGTACTTCCGAAAAGCGGCAAATTTCTTTGAGAAGTAAGTACAAAACCTTTGATGCCGCATTATAAAAGTGCCGATGGTTAAAACATAACTATGCATGCACTCAGTTTGATTTTAATGGATATTTTTTTATTCGCTATGTAGGTATGTTTATGGTACCTATTAGTCGTAATGCGCATAGGTCCAGTTTTTCATATTCTTTGATACAGTTTTTTGCGTCTCATAGAATTCCTAAGCGTACCTATACACCGAACTGTTACACCTAACTACTCCGTGAAATAGCGCTAAGTCCTAGCTGCAAGACGCAAGAGTCTTGCAGGCTTAGTCTTGTTCTTGCTCAAGTCTTGCACGATCAGTCTTGGTCTTGGTCTTGCAAAAACGCAAGAACAAGACCAAGACTGCAAGACCAAGACTGAATTTGGGCAACACTAACATGTAGTGTGTATGACTTACGTATGTATGCATGTATCCTAATATTAAGAAGCAATAGTATATAAATCATTGTAATTCTATTATAGAGAGCAGTAATAAACATTAGTGCAATGCATATACTTGTATTACTCATCTCCCCGAACTCACAACCTTACATGGCGACCCTGCCATCCGAGACGGGTCGTCGAGTTCGGTCGCGTGTTATTGAAAGACAATGATGGACAAGTACCTAACTATAAACAATTTCTTTTGTGTGTCAAAGTGACTTTTCTTTTTTTGAAAAATGTGTCGTTCTAACATTGAAAAAGAGGACGTTTTCATTTCGCAAAGTGCATCAGGTGGTTCGATTTCGGCCTCTATGCAAGAATACCACTTATCTAACATTAGTATCGTGATGTTTGTCATTTGCACGTTACTCGCAATAGCCGTACTTTACGCGGTATATAAGCTATACAGAAATTGCCACTATGCGTGGATAAGGAATGAGGTTTTCGCACAAAACCTATCGCGCTCGTTTTGTCGACCGAACCCGGAGACTCGTGTCTGCTACGAGTGCCGCCAGCAGCGCCTGAAGGCGCGCCAGGATGCTCGCCACGAGGCGGGTACCAGAGGGGTATAAGTACCAGAAACCGAAGTAATTGACTAAAGTTACCTATATATTCAGTGATGAGTGTAGTGAATCGCGTTCTATCGTAAAGTAAAACATGTGAATTTTCTAAACGGTTATTCGACGAATTTCTAGTTGCCTATAGAGTAGGTAATTATTGCCTATGTGGTTATTTTTTTTCTTAATTTTGATTGGTAATGGCAAATGAGCTTATCCTGTTGTATGACCAATTAAAAAGTATTAAAGATAATTTGATAAAGCTAAGTTATCCTAAAAGGACAGAAACTGTTCTAAAACAAAAGTTAAAGGAAACTACCTTGTTGAAATGCCAATTTGATGAATGTATTAATACCTTATCAATACAGATTGAAAGGAAACAATTTAGAACAAGTGTTTTAAAGGAAATACAATCATACTGTGATTTATTTGAAAAGATTTTTACCGAAATAGAATCTTTTTGCTCTAAAACGTACAGTTCTCAACCTAGTACGTGTACGGTCAAAGTTAGAACCGAAGTAGACAATATGGAGGCTTTTAATTATAGGACTGCCGTGGCTTTGCTGCCAATTATGAATGGTGATGAAAATGTAACGAAAAGTTTAATAGATGCCATAGAGTTATACAGTTCTTCACTCACAGAAGAAGGTAACAAAATGCTAGTTAAGTTTATATTAAAAACCCGATTGAACGAGAACGCCAAATTGAGACTGTCTAACTCGTATGATAGTTGTGACTCGTTTATTATTGAAATGCGTCAACACCTTCTTACAAAGAATTCGAGTACGGCTATCCACAAGGAATTGACACAAATCAACCAAAACGGTTCTTATTTAGAAAAGTATGCTTCTAAGGTCGAGCAACTTTTTGTGGATTTGACGGTCGCGCAAGCTGGTGATGACCAAAGTGCGTATAAAATTTTGCGCCCTCAAAATGAGAAGATTGCGATTAAAAGTTTTATTGATGGCTTGCGAAACCGCGATATCCGTACTCTTTTCTCGGCCCGTAATTACGACACTTTGAAAGATACAATAAGAGCAGCTAAAGATGAAGAATTATCATACAGTCGTTATAATTCTGACGCTTCTGTGTACGTCGGATACCAAGGCAATTCCTATAATAATCGCGGATGTCATGGTTACCATAATAATAGACGTCCTAATCGATTGAACAACAATCGATTTATACAAAGAGGTAATGGCAGAGATTCTTTTCATAATTATAGGCAATATCAAAACCAAATTCAGCAGCAACAGCGTAACACTAATCGTGGTCACATGCGGGGTTCATCTCGCGGTAGGCCAGGACGTACTTTTACGCGTAGTAATAACATGCACGTTATAGAAAACGGCATAAATAGTATGCATATAGCTGACCGGAATCGAACGCCTCAACCTACGGAGAGATATACCACTGAACCATTAGAGTTTTTTCGATGATAATTTTATATTTGCGTGTAATCATAACAGCTCAGTTGAATTCTTAGTACAAGGTGCCAAATATGGATTGCTTATAGATTCTGGAGCTTCACTCTCAGTATTGAAATACGACACTGTGGCACGTTGGAATATTCCAATCCAAACCGAATGCATTTCTATAAATGGCATTGGAGGCAAAGTGCAAACTTTAGGCTATGTTTATGTTACATTGATCGTAAATGGACAGGAATTTGTACACAAATTTTACATTATGCGCACCTTGCCTGGTATACAACATGGAATAATTGGTAGAGATTTTATGAGCAAATATAACGCTATTTTGAACTTTGAAAATAATACACTAACGTTAAAGACCAGTAATAATACTTTGACCCTGCCCATGATTAATAGTTTGCTAAGTAAAACTTGCTTTTTAAGCATTCCGCCGAGATGTGAGAAGATATTTATGTTAGATAGTAGTTTTAACGAAGACTGCTTAATACTACCATACCAATTATGCGACGGTGTTTTTATAGCCGGAAGTATTTGTAAACCAAACAATAGACAAATTAGTATACAGATATTAAATACTCGCGAAACGCAAGTAGATATTAATTATTTTAGACCTGAAATACATTTATTATCAGACTATGACACCTGTAACTTTGGACGGGATAGTAATATTGATGGAGAGAGAGTACGTACTATGTTTTCTCTTTTAAATTTAAGTCATCTGAACAATGAAGAAAGGTCATCTATTCAAAGCATTTGTGCAAAATTTTCGGATGTGTTTCATTTACCAAACGACAAATTATCTACCACTAACCTTTACGAACAAAGTATACAATTAAAATCAAATGCTGATCCAGTTTATACTAGACAGTACAGGTTGCCCTTTTCACAGCGTAAGGAAATTGAAACACAGGTTAAGAAAATGCTTTCTGAGAATATAATTGAGCCAGCAAAAAGTGAGTGGTCAAGCCCTATTTTGTTGGTACCCAATAAATCTGATGATAATTCTAAGAAATGGAGGTTAGTTATTGATTTTCGTAAATTAAATACAAGAATTTTAGACGATAAATTTCCCCTTCCAAATATTAACGACATTTTAGATTCTTTATCAGGTTCCATGTATTTTTCACAATTAGATTTATCACAAGCATATTATCAAGCGAAATTAAATCCAGAAAGTAGAAAGTATACAGCCTTCACTACGCCTTCGGGCCAATATCAAATGACCGGTTTACCTATGGGATTAAAAATAAGCCCAAGTGCATTTTCTCGTCTAATGACAATTGCCATGTCGGGACTCATATACGACAAATTATTTGTTTATTTGGATAATTTGATTTGCTTTGGACGTAATTTACAAATTCATAATAAAATTTTTATAGATATTTTAACTAGATTGCGAAAAGTTAACTTGAAGCTTAACCCAATGAAATGCGATTTCCTAAGAAAGGAAATGCAATTTTTAGGTCATGTAATTTCATCTGAAGGAATTCAACCAGATTTAGAGAAAATAAGCATAGTAAAAAAATATCCAGTTCCAAAAAATGCTGACGAAACAAAAAGATTCATAGCATTCGTCAACTTTTATAGGCAATTTATACCAGACTTTGCCGCAATATCTTTACCTCTTTACAGACTGTGTCGAAAAAACGTTAACTTTGAATGGTCGTATGAATATCAGAAATCTTTCGAATCTCTAAAAGAGTCGTTAATTTCTCCACCAATATTACAATATCCTAACTTTGATGAAAACAATACATTCATTTTACAAACAGACGCGTCGGGCTATGCAATCGGATCCGTGCTATGCAATAGTGATAACAGACCAATTGCATATGCAAGTCGTAGCCTTAACAAAGCGGAAATTAGGTACCCTACGATAGAGAAGGAGCTACTCGCTATCGTATGGTCTGTAAAGTATTTTAGACCCTATCTTTACGGCCGAAAATTTGTTATCAAAACCGACCACAAGCCCCTAGTTTACCTCTTTAATCAAACAAATCCATCTAGTCGTTTGACTAAATTCCGTTTAATATTAGAGGAATATGATTACATCATAGAATATGTTCGAGGTACTGACAATGCAGCTGCAGATGCCTTGTCACGTATCCAAATAACAAGCGATGAATTGAAGGAAATTAATCAGCACGTTGTATCTGTATTAACTAGAGGACAGAAAAAGCGTATGTGTGAAAGAAGTCAAGAATGTATGAGTGACAATGGTTGCTAAGCAAGCTACACACGATTGGTCTGATCAGCCAAGAGTTATTGAGTTGCTTAAAAAACCAAAGGATTGCACAGAACAGTTTGTGAATGTTAAAGAGTGGACTAGTTTAAAAGATTCTAACCAATCAAATATTTTATTTAATTATGATGCATCAAGTTGTATATTAAGAGTAAACCCATCTTACCGATTACAATGCGCACGAGATGCCTTTGTACGGGAGTTGGCTTATTACTGTAATCAATTGAAACTCGATAGCGTGTACATTGTACAGAGTAATGAAAACATTGAGTTATAAAAGATTTAATTAATAGCATAAATATTACACCTAATTGTTCCGGACCACGCTTATACAAAACGTATAATTTTAAATGACTACCACTTGTTACCGACTAGCGGTCACGCCGGTATACGACGCATGATAAATAATATAAAACGGCGTTATTTTTGGCCAAAATTAGAAAATGACGTCACAGAGTTTGTCAATCGCTGCGATAAATGCCAGTGTCAAAAACATTTTAGGCATATAAAACAACCAATGGTCCTGACGGATACAGGTCATTCGGCTTTTGATAGAATATTTTTAGATTTAGTTGGGCCCTTAGTTAAGGATAGTGATAATTACATGTATGTACTCACACTACAGTGTGATCTTAGCAAGTACGTAGAAGCTTATCCGCTTAGAAATAAAGATACAATTTCAGTGGCAACAGATTTCATTAATAACTTTATATTACGCTATGGCTTTCCAAGAAACATAATATCTGATCGCGGTACGGAGTTTGTTTCGAAAGTTATGAATGAAGTATGTAAGATTCTAAATATAAACCAAATAACATCCACTGCATACCATCACCAGTCCATAGGAGGCTTAGAAAATACTCATAAATATTTGCTTTCATTCCTTCGCATACAAACAGAAAACCAACCCCAAAATTGGAGTTTATGGCTTCCGTATTGGTGCTTTGCTTTTAATACGACCGTACATACAGAAACTAAATACACTCCCTATGAACTTGTATTTGGAAAACTGTGCAATTTACCGAGTAATTTAAATTCAGATATTGAACCGCTGTATAACCCTTATGATTATCCAAAACAACTCGAGTACAAACTTCAAAAATCACAGTATGACGCGAGACAAAATTTAATAACTAGTAAACAGATTAGAAAATGTAGATATGATTCATATACAAATCCTGTTACGTACAGTACTGGTGGCATGATACTACTTAAGAATGAATGAACTGTAAACAAATTAGATCCGTTATATATAGGACCGTATGAAGTAATAGAAGATTGTAACCCTAATTTAAAAATATTGTATAAAGGTAAAGAATTAATTGTTCATAAAAATAGAACCAGACCATATATCAAGTGATTTTTTTTTTGTTAGCTGTTGACATTGCTTCATAAGTTCATGTAACTTTCTATTATACTTTTTATTATAATGAATAACTATGTTTTCTTGTATGTAACAAAATACTATATTATTTTGTTTTTACTTGTCTTTCTTATATCGTTTGCTTATTGCATTATACAATATTATTGGATGCCTACAATATAACATAAAAATAAAAATAAATGTATCCATTATTTTTATTTATTTTTTTCCGGTGGGCGTGTAGTGTGTATGACTTACGTATGTATGCATGTATCCTAATATTAAGAAGCAATAGTATATAAATCATTGTAATTCTATTATAGAGAGCAGTAATAAACATTAGTCCAATGCATATACTTGTATTACTCATCTCCCCGAACTCACAACCTTACAAACATTTTTAGCTCAAACAAGATATTTTTGTTATTCAGTGCCGATGTAGTGGCCCGGTGACTTTTCTTAGTGTGTACAAGCGCTCTAAAGCTTTTGATATAAAATAAAATGAATTAACAGAACAGCATAAGGTAATTCTAATGAGGCTAAACTCAATAAGTTACTATTCAGCATTGCAAGGTTCCATCTGCTACTTTCGAGCTCCATAATTAGACCCGCTTGCAGGTACGATGGCCTAGTGGAGAGATTGACAGACTGCTACGTAGAGGGTCTCAGGTTCAAATCGATGAAGCGCACACTTTTCAAGTTAAATTGGTAATTATCGGTTACTTAACGATGAAGGAAATCATAGTAAAGAAACCTATTTATCTAAGTGTTCTCCATAATGTTCTCAAAAGCATGTGAAATCTGCAGACCCGCACTTGGCCAGCGTGTTGGACGATTATTTTTTCTGCAGGTGAAACTAAAGTGTTACGAGTAATATCTTTGTGTAAACTGTACCTACGAGTACATATCAGTGTATCAATATTTTGGCATAATGAATTAAAAAATTCCCCTTGATAAGACGCCACTCACTAGAACAGCATATTTTTTTACTGTGTGGAGATTACAATGGTAAACGTCTTTTAACCTCTTGAATGCCGTAGCACGAGACACAATTGAAAATCTATTATGTCTCGCACTGAGCAGTGCTTCGGCAGTCGACAACTTTATAGCTGCAGCCCAGTAAAAAGAGTAACAAAATGCTACGCATAGTGTCTTGGTTTCAAACCACGACGCACCCCACGGACTTTTCCAAGAAAAGTGGTTATTAAAGTTTCAAGTGCTAAACGGTGAAGGACAACATCGTGAGGAAACCTACAAGTCTAAAACTTCTCCATAACGTTCTTAAATGATGAATACTGCCAACCCACTCTGACAATGCTTAGAATGTTGCTCGAACATATAACTAAAGTTACTTTCTGTGATTATTTACTGCAACTGCTAACAGATAGGCATGGCACTGAAAACTTCGTGTATGGCCGAGAGTGTGACTCATTACAAAGATTGTCAAAGCTTGTATCACGGCAATGCCGGTGATTTAAATTGACAATACAATAATGACATTACTGCAATTTTTATTTACATTGTGAAATCTGTCCTAGACTTCGTTTTTCATATATTTCGTATCCTACGATGGAAAATCATTTTGTTTTCTGATAGCTTTCACACTGGATACTACGCCTATGTCACGTACACGTCATATAGTGTCACATATTTGTTTTACGCTTGAAATACGTAAAACCAGTAAAAGCTTTGTAACAATTCAGCGAATTTTGTCAAAGGCAACATGATGCAACTTGACAAAAATTACGATACGAGCACAATAGAAAATTGCTAAAAAGACTACACGGAACACTTCAAAGTCAATAACGGGACAAAGAACTTTGAAACCCACACGAAATCCATTTAGCCGTTACCGCAGTGGTCCTAGATAGGAAAAAAATACATGACAAGTACGCACATAGGCCGAAAAAGCGCATGTGGGATAGGGACATTTTTTCAAGTTTTATTTGACCGGCCGCCCGACGGCCCCGCTAAATTATTACTGCAATGTTTTTCCAAATAAAACTAGACCATACCCTCACATAAAAGCCGTGTATGGCTTTAAAAATTCAATTTTCTCTCGCAATTCGCAAGGATTCGTTCTGTTTGGATTTTAGTAATCAATTTCAGGGCTCTAAATACTTGTAAACAATCAAGCAGTAGATGAAAATGTAATGCGCTTCAAGTTAGCGTAATAATGAGAATTTAAAAATGTAGTTTGGCTTATTTTCAGAGGAGAGGAGAAAATACGATGCCTGCTTTTTTGTATTTTATTGCAGTCTGGTGAAGTGTTTGTTTTTTATTATTTATTTTGGTATCGGGGTGGAACACTCTTGCGTTTTAAAATTGTTTCGAGGCTTGCGTCTAATATGGAGGGAGGAGCGTGTTTCATTATTATTTTTTATGTCAGCCCACGTCAAAATCTAATCTTCTAATCTAATACATAAAGCTGAAGAGTTTGTTTGTTTGCTTGAACGCGCTAATCTCAGGAGCTACTGGCCCGTTTTGAAAAAATATTTCAGTGTTAGATAGCCCATTTTTCGAGGAAGAGTCACGGGAGCGGAGCAGTAGCACAGAATAGACAGTTCTAACGAACAGAAGCACCACTTCGCAAACCAATTTATAGAAATGGCGACTCTTACTACTAAGCAAGAAAGTGCAATTCAGCTCGCATAAGCACTCAGTACCTAACGCGATATTGACCTACCTGTTCCCGCTCTTTTCTAACACATAACGCTGTCGCTGTCTGGCGCGGAGCGGTGCGCTAGCTGTCGCGCTAGGGTTGTCGACTTGCCGCTGCTACTATAATATTTATTCATCGTCTATCTACCTACTTGACCACTTAATAATAAATTATTAATTTATTATCCTATAAGTATCCTATCCCACTATTTGAGCTCGTAGAACGAAAACCACAAAAATTTTGGTAATTTTAACTATACTATTTCTTAGTTATTTCCTAAACGCGTGGACCCATTTACATGATTCAAACAGATAAAATAGTTTTTGAATTAGATCTTTAATTTGACACCATAATCGTTGAGATATCTCAACAAATAAAAAGTTCAATTTTCAAGTTGCTCTCGTAAAATAAATAACATCAAAATTTCAAGTTGCTTTCGACACACATCCGTTAAATGAGCAATACTTTGCACCAGACTTGTGATCAGACATTTTTGTTGTTAACTATTAAAATTCACGTTATTAACTAGCCCTGCGCGCGAGCGGTGACGACGCGGCGTGGAAGCCGCGCGAAAGTGTAGGCACTTATTGCTGTAGGTACGGCCAAGTGAAGGAGGCTTGGCAGTAGCCTTAAATAACGCGGGTGTAATCTCGGGTTCATCAAGTATTTTAACCGTCTTCAAAAAAAAGGAGGAGCTTCTCATTTCGGGCGGTTTACTTTTTTTTTCGATACATGTACACCGATTTCTACGAGGTGTCTGAACTGATTAACGTGATTCATTTTTTGTTTGATGCAGGATATACCTTCATCTATGCCGATGTCTGAAATAAAATCTTGCAAGTAATAAAATCTTGCAAGTAAGTAAATCTTGCAAGTAACTTGCAGGTAGTAGAGCCTTGCTGATTTCAGCATGAATGGGCCGGCTCGACTGGGGAAGTACTACCCTCTCACAGAAAATCGACGTCAAGTAACAGTACCTAAACTGTTGCGTTTCGTTCGGTGAGTGAGAGTTCCAGACGCCCTATCCCCTATTCCTTCTCCCTCATCCCAATCCTCATCCCAACCCCAAGGGGCCGCAACGCACTTGTAACTCTGTGGTGTTGCTTGTGTCCATGAGCGGTGGTAATTGCTTACCATCAGGCGATCCGTCTGCTCGTTTGCCACCTACTACTATAAAAAAAGTAAATTTGATCGACTTCCCGGTTACCGATTTAGCTGAAATTCTGTATATGTATGTAAAATGGATGACAATGAAAAAAGATTATGACATAGAGCTGATCTGATGATGGAATCGAGAGGTGGCCATAGGAACTCAGTAAATAAATGACAAAACTCTACCTATCGGGTTTGGGCTCGTTACATTCGTCTTAACGAGCACTTTGGTGCGGATGGTAACTAGGATCCTCTAGGGTCCGGTGAACGAGCCAGAAGGTGGCCATACGAACTCAGTAATTACAAAAATCAATTTGGCTTGTACAATGATGATAATGGTGACTTCAAGGACGTAAATCATGCGGTAAGGCCGTTTCTTGAGATCTATATTTTTTAAGGGC
The DNA here is from genome assembly GCA_944739405.2 of Euclidia mi. Lineage (NCBI taxonomy): Eukaryota > Metazoa > Arthropoda > Insecta > Lepidoptera > Erebidae > Euclidia > Euclidia mi. The sequence goes on along the minus strand of CALYKY020000006.1, from coordinate 854,115 downwards.
GCAGCACCTTTTGTAGGTCTACCCATAAAAAGTATTAAATAAAAATAACTACGTTAAAAAACCGACATCAAAAACGAAAAAGTAAAAAATAATAATAAACATTTAATATTTATTATATACTACCTATTATTTATATGTGCTATTTACTTATAGGTTTGAAGTTGGTGCCAAGCCAATTTAATACTTACGAAGTAATGTATTAATTTGCTCATATTCATTTAAGTGATTAAAATATTATTACCAATTTCAAACCTTTTAGTAAATAGCACATAAAAATAATAGGTAGTATGTAATCAATATTAAATCTTTGTCGGTTTTTTTAACGTAGTTGTTTTATTTATACTTGGAACACGTAAGCAATATCACTTGCATTGCTATCGATATCTTGATAACAGTGATGGACTACTTGAGAGACCAACAGAATGTTACGCAAAGGTTCTCGGGTTTAACTCCACGACGCACACTGCTGACTTTTCGATTATGTGCGCAAATGAAAAGCTAATAATCGCTTGCTAAACGGTGCATTGAAGGAAAACGTCGTGAGAGAACTTGTATATATTCTGACAGTTCTGCATAACGTACGTATAAGACATGTGAAGTCTGTCAACTCGCGCAAGTCTGCGTTGTAGACCTAAAACTTCTCATAGAGAGAAGAGGCCCGTGACCAGCAGTGGGACAGTTTATATAAAGGGCTGACGGCGATATATTTCATATAGTATTATGCTTATCATATTTACCTACAACTAAACTTTTATTAAAAGACTACAATTAAAATTAAAAAAGAAAATACTAAGCGTATACAAGGGTTAAGTGTAAGTAATATGGTAAAGAATTCCTCCGTGTCACTGTTGTCAAATAACATACCCGAAGGATGGCAGCATTGTCACGACAATGCTTTGAGCACAAAAATGGATCAGCCCTCTAGTAACATGGAATAACATTGATGACTTGGATGATTGACGTAAAGTCTAAAAACTTAACATATAAAAGTCGTCTCCGATTCAAACCTCGTCTTCAAATCATTTATGTATTTTGATGATTTTTTTAAACGTAATTAATAAAACACACGTTTTCCTTCAAATGAAAACTAACGCACTCGAAAACGATAATTGAAACTTTTAGAAACAATACACTCACCGTGTTTTTCCTTTTAATGTACTGACGTAGTATGACTGTTTTCCGCCTATTTACTGAATAACTTATATACCATCAGTCAATACTGACGTACTATTGCCAGTCATGTTAAGCGTGGATTCATTGTCACAACACGTGCTTTTTATTGGCATTAACCCTGCTTACAGAAGTTTTCATTCACATTCAAGGTACACCACAAAATGTATAATGTAAGCGTCCAAAAAAATGTTCTAGTTTCTGCGACTTCACGGCACCTCCCTGACATTTCTGTAATTGTTAATTGTTCTTTGCTCAGTGCCTCAAATAACACTTCCATCCGTAGTTGAGTGAAAAGTCATCATCACCAGCCCTTTATACTTTCCCACTGCTAGGCACGGGCCTCTTCTCACTATGAGAAGGGTAAAGTCATAGTCCACCACGCTGGCCTAATCGGGTTGGCAGACTTCACATGTCATTCGAGAACATTATGGAGAACTCTCAGACATGCAGGCTTGCTCACGATGTTTTCCTCGCCATTTAGCAAGCGATAATTAATAATTTAATAAGCACGTAACTCCGATAAGTCATTGGTGCGCGCCGTGGATTCGAGCCCGGACCCTCTGCTGCGTAGCAGTCTGTCGGTGTCTCGACAGCGGCTATCGCTGCTGTCATCGCATCATGTCGCTGCTGAGTAAAAAGTAACTAATCTAAAATAATAGCACTGGCTAAGTCATTGAATAGAGCTATTACCATGAAGTGCGGCGATCCGACGACAGTCGCTCCATAAACTAATATTCTGTCAAATCTAGATTCGATTAAACATCAGAGGGCTTGGATTTCAACGATAATGATACATACATACATAGACTGACTCCTGTTTCCCGGAGGGGTAGGCAGAGACTACGGAACGCCATTTGCAACGATCCTGACATATCTCTCTTGCTTCATTCACTCTCGTCAAATTCCTCATGCATGCTCTTCTGTTTAGGGTTCTTCTAACCTTTCTGTTTTAAGAATATCTCCAATCTGGTCAGAGAACGTCCGTCTAGGTCTTCCCCTCCCTCCCGTGGGGTCTCCACCTTGTCGTGGTGGGGGGGGGGGCTCAGTAACCGTGGATTGGTCACCCGCGGTGAAGCTAAGCTAATCCCGGGAGAGGACGCTCTGCGTGGGCTTAGAGGGGCCTGCGCAGGATGCGTCCAACGGTGCGGGCGCGGGGGACAGTTCTGTCTGTCCCTCGCAGTCGGGCGCGGTCGCGGGAGGAGAGGCGTGTCGGTGTTGCGTTGCCGCGCGCCCTATCTCCCGCAACCAAATGGGGGCAGACCATTCGACGCGTCACGGTGGGGCCGCAGAGGAAGACGAGATGCGGTGTTGCGTTGCCGTCCTCCCTATCCTCTGCGGCCGCTGGGTGTTTCGGTGGCGGTGCCCAACACCTTAATCTGCCGCCAAGGGGGTTTTGTTCGGGGCCCGGCCGAACAAAACCCCCTTGGTGGCGTCGGAGGTTAGCGACGAATGCTTCGGCGATACCCTACCCTGTGTACAAAGTCGAGGTGGTTTTTAGTGGTGTGATTTTCCACCACGTAAAGAAAAAAGTCTTCCCCTTCGACCTGTCCCATTCACACTTGCCTTATATATCTGCTTGGTCAGTCTTTCGTCATCCATCCTCTCCACGTACCCAAACCACCTTAGCACAACTTTCTCGATGCTAATGCTAATGCACTAAATCTTTTTTTACGCTTCTTTCATACAATTCTTAACTCTGTCATTCAAAGACACGCCACATATCTTTTTTCTAACAACACCACCACCAGCAACACCAGAGATGTCACAAGTGAAAAGGAGGAAGAGTAGGATACACTCACTCTCATGCGTATAGGTACTGTTACTTTACGTCGATTTTCTGTGAGAGGATAATACCTACTTACACGGTCGAGCCGATCCATTATTGCTGAAATCAACAACGTTCTACTACCTATAAAATGATGAAGGTGAAGTACACATGTACTTAATTCTTTGTTCATACAAGTACTTTTCGTCCGTGAGGTGACGGATTAAGAATACGGAATGTCACCACCCCATACCATCCCACGGGTGTCGTAAGAGCCGACAGAGGGAGCATATTATCCAGAGAACAGCACTGTAAGAGAAGGAAAACTTGATACAAACCCTATACCAACCCGTTTGGCCAGCGTGGTATAGTAGGCCAATTCCTCCTTTCAAAGGAGAGGCCTAGTCCAGCCGTGGACTGTTCAGGGCTGATGATGATGATGATGACAAGTACTTTTTGTAATAGACAGAATAAGGTTAAAAGGTAATCTCTCTGACGGTGTTAGAACTACGTCCCGTTCAGTATTCTTGTTATCTTACTTCCGCTGTAAGGAAAATAAATACATTTCAACATAAAGTAAATAAACAATGATAACATTATTTATTGTCTACAGCGTAAGAAACTAGTGGGTTCACAAAATATTGGACCACTGTTTAATGTTGCTTTGCTTTGCTGCACCTGCCTAGATAATCTGTATATATATATATATATATATATATATATATATATATATATATATATATATATATATATATAAAATTCTTACGTAACTGACTGACTGACAGACAAGGTACAGCCAAAACTATTAGACATAGCTGATTTTTGGCATTTATGTTCCTTGGGATTTGCAGAGGTGCACTAAGAAGGAAAAGTCCGAAATTCCCACTTGATCCGGAAGTAACGGTTAAATCATTAATTAATGAATTAACCGTTACTTAATTATGTCCAGGCTTTGCTGTGGGCATCCACTAGTAGACTATATAAATGATCACAAAATATTGATTATAGAATAACAACTAGACGTCGCCAGCGGCTTCGCCCGCGTCAATTATACATATAAACCTTCCTCTTGGATGATTCTATCTATTAAAAGAAAACCGCATTAAAATCCACTGCGTAGTTCTTTAAGATTTAGGCATACATAGGGACAGACATACAGAAGACAGACTTTGTTTTATAATATGTAGTAATAGTAATAATGATGTTAAAGGAACTTCGTATTAATTAGACAGTTGTAAAATAAAGATTAAACTGTAAAAAGGCTCTTCGCGAGCTTTTAACCACCGTTGGAGCTTAGCGGAAAAGGAATCAACATTTTTCAGTAACATTTGGTCTATAGGAAAACAAATTGACCTGTCTGGATACTCTTATTGCGATAAAACAATTTGGCGATTTAAGAGAGGAAATGCGAGTTTCTGCCGGGTTTTTCTCTTAAGCCTACTAGCTATCCGAACGGTAAAAATATTTTCATGTTCATACGAATTCTGTGAGCTGTATTATAAATTCAAATTTGAATTTACACTCACAAAGTGGTATTAAAAATCACTGAGTTGATAAAATTTTCATCATAATCGGCTTAGTAATTTAGACTTTCCCTACGGTACATGAATAATGTCTAGAGCGACAATTGTCTACTCTTAAATAACAATACATACTTTCTTTCAGCTCTGCTACAAATTCCAAACCGAATCATGGAATAGACGAACCGACAGTCTCGCTAAAGCACCATACGCCTTCAAAGACAGCAACTGGGTAACATACGATGACGGTAACTCCATCGCAACCAAAATCGACTACGCGAAGAGCCTTGGGATCACTAATATCATGATTTGGAGTATTGAAACTGACGATTTCCACGGTCTTGGTGGGAGCGGTGCTTTTCCGTTGCTGACTGCGATTAATAACGCTCTTGGTAGGGTGTCTATTGAAACCACGACTGCTTCTGCCGATTTTACCACACTTTTGAATCTATCCTCTTAAGCACACCTTCTGTCGTCACTACTACTGGTATGTAGCATTATGTTTTAATTATTTATTTGACTGTACGTTAGACGTAGTGACGGATATACTAATATTATAAAGTGGAAGAGTTTGATTGTTTGGTTGAACGTGCTAATATCAGGATCCATGTATTGGTTCATTTTATTTTCATTGCATATCATTATGCCTATAGTCTTTGTTCCTTATTACAAAATCCCCAGTTGCATAATGCAGATAAATTTGACTATGATACTCCTAATGTCAGAATATCTGTCAGAAGCATTTACTCCTTGGTCAGAGGCATAAAAAGAGGCCTGAGTCCTGGCATTTTAAGACTCCAAATAGAAATAAGTAGCTTCCTCCTTCTGAAACACATCGTCCTTGATATCTATACTAAGTATAATTGGTTTAGAAAAGGAAGCTACTAACTTCTTTTATCTCCGATGAAAATTTGATAGAGAATGTAACATCTTTCATTTAATTACGGCATCTAGTTGGCGCAAAGCCACAAGTTTTCTTATGATCTTACCATTATTCACAATTATTATAAGATTTTATTAAATTTTTAGGACTTTGGGGCTTGTGATTCATAGTAGTATCACAGCGATTTTAAATGTCAAGCGGTGAACGACGTTCAGTTGAAATGATATAAAACAAAATGAAATGAAATGAAAAAATAAGTGATGAAATGATAATGATGGTGTAAATAAATTGTCCTATGAATTCGTACTATTAATGCAAAGTACTTTTTAAGAATAAGTTAAGTCGAGAGGCTTAAGGCCACTTTCTGTTGACTTATGACCTGTCTCCCAAATCATTCTTCTGTTGATCAAGCTCGTTTCTAAAATTTATCAACCTGGATCCCCAATTGTCAAACAACGCTCGTGGCTTCCACCCTGCCCATTGCGCTTCTGCACCCATTAACACAACAACACAACGTTGATGGAACAATCAGCAAGCTTATTTAAGCAACTTATTCAATAAGTGTATTAAATCTGGCAGTTTTCCAGATCTTATGAAACTTAGTAGAATAATACCTCTGTTCTAATCCGGCAGTAAGACTGATCCTAGTAATAATAGGCCAAAGATTTTTGAAAAGATCATACTCAAGCAACTACTAAGACATTTTAATCAAAACAGCCTCCTTCATAATGAGCAATATGATTTTACCAAGGGTCTCTCGACAACAGATGTAAAAGTAGCGTTACTCAAACATATCTACAGTGCTTGGGAGAATTCCCAAAATGCTGTTGGTGTGTTTTGCGACCTTTCAAAAGCATTCGATTGTATCTGCCATGAGACGCTCTTGTGCAAGATTAAACATTACGGCGTCCAGACCAAAGCATTGGATGTCATTAAGTCGTACTTAAGTGACAGGATCCAATGTGTTGAAATAAATGGCTCAAAATCCAGTGGCTTACCTGTTGATTTAGGTGTGCCACAAAGCAGCATCCTAGGGCCTTTCTTGTTTCTTGTTTACATAAACGATTTACCTTTTTACTTGTAAAACATTTGTAACGTTGTACTGTTTGCTGACGATACTTCTTTGACTTTTAAAGAAGATAGAAATAAGGAACACTTCAACGAAATAAACAGTGCTCCCACTCAAGTGACTGAATGGGTTAATGTAAACAATCTAGTACTGAACGCCAAAAAAATAACATGATTTAAGTTTGCTCTGCCTAATGTCAGAAACCTTGGTCCTAACATAGTTTTAAATGACGATGTACTCGAAACAACTGAATCCACATTATTTCTAGGATTAACACTTGATTCTAAGTTACAATGGGGTGCGCATGTTTCATATCTCTCAGGGAATCTTAGCTCAGCTACTTATGCCGTTAAGAAGGTTCGTAGGTTGACCGATGTCGATACGGCTAGATTGGTTTATTTTAGTTATTTTCATAGTGTTATGTCATATGGCATATTGTTATGGGGTAGAGCTGCTGATATCGAAAATATTTTTATATTGCAGAAACAGGCAGTTAGGGCCATTTACCAGTTAAAGACAAGAGTCTCACTCAAAGAAAATTCAAAACTGTTGGTATTCTTACTGTAGTGTATCAATATATTTATGCCAGTGTTATGCATGTAAGACTAAATATAAATTCTTATAAAATGAATAGTGACATACACAATATCAATACAATAAATAGACATAAATTATGTGTTCCGTATTTTCGTTTCCACAAAAGGCATAGCTCTTTTATTGGGCTCAGTATTCGCATATACAATAAAATACCAACTCATATTTTAGACTTGCCGTTAAGTTCGTTTCAGGCAGAAGTTAAAAATAATCTTATAAGTAAGGCATATTACAGTTTGAAGGATTATTTTGATGACAGGTACGCTTGAAAGTAGTTGTTCGCTTTTGACTAGATCAATAATTAGTAGTTTTATTTTATAGTGTAATTAATTACGATATTCTCATTTCATACTATATTTTGCATTCATGTTCCACACCTTCATTATAACTTTGCGGATTTGTAAAATGTGGGTAACTCATGGTCATGGGCTAACTAATAGGTTGTCAATTGCTTTGGTTTCATATACCGTTACTTTCTGCTTCATTCACTTCCACCATATTTCTGACCATGTTCGCGAGTTGCCTACATTAAAAAAGACGTAAGTGGATGCTCCTGTTTCACCATATTTACTTTGGGAGGCTTACCATATGAACATCATTTACTGCTTGAGTATGATATCAATAGTTACTAAAAATTTTACTAGTAGATGTCTACAATATGAAACAATTGCAGCTCCTTACAAAAATAAAATGTACAACCATTATTATTTGTTTGAAAAGAGTGGCCATGAGTTTTATTGCCCGTTCTTTCTCGTGGTTCTACCTATTGCATTGCGAACGTGGCAGTAAATGTAAATGTAGAATCATTAAGTAATTAACTTAAATTTTGACGTTCATAAACGTCACTGTGTGACCTAGATGAATAAATGATTTTGACTTTTGACTTTGGCAAGATTACTAATAATCTGTAGCGCAAATCTCAACCAAGTCTATTATGCGTAATATACTCAAATATCAGTAAAAAATAAATTTATAATGCCTTCATTTCTTTCAGGAACACCGGAGAGAACACCCCAAGAGTTTGTCTGCCAGCAAGAAGGTTTCGCACCTGATCCGTTTGACTGCTCATCTTTCTACGTGTGTGTTAAAGACGGTGCTGGAGGCCTAGCCCCCAAGAAGTTCCAATGTCCAGCTTCTTTGTACTGGCAACAAGAAACAGTTACCTGTTATTATAAGAATCTTGTAGAATGCAATGTGGCTTAAGTTTAGATGAAGAAATGTTGTGACTGTGATGATAATTTATTTTACTTTAATAACAAAAATCTCGTGTTTATCTTTTTATCCCTCAATGCAAATATTTTGACGTGCCTGTTGATCAGTATATCTGTATCATCGGCACATAGCTCCTAAACGAATGGACCCATTGAGGTAACATATGAATGGACCCGATTATGATGCGTTTTTATTAAAAGCTCACAGAACACGTCCTTTATTCTAATAGGTGCAAACGAACAGAGCAATCGCTTGATGGTACTTAAGGAATTACCACCGCTCATTGACATAAGCAACACCAGAGTGCGTTGCCGCGCTTTGAGTTGGAATAAGGATTAGGAAGAGAAGTGTGATGCGGGAGAAGGAATAGAGATAGGACCTCAGGCTCTCCGACTCACCAAACAAAATGCAACAGTATACGAGTAGGTACTATTACATATACGTTAACTAGGTATATAAAATACCATAAGTTGGTTGTTGTCGAAATTCACATGTCTTTCAAGAACATTGTGGGGAACTCTTAGACGTGCAGGATGCCTTATTATTCGGCATTCTTCAAACATATTAATTTAAGACGCACTTCTCTATAGCTGTTCACAGTTCAACATTCAATTAGAGTATAATTTGACCTACTACTATACCCCACTGGTCAGTCGGATTGGTACAGGGTTTGATGTTGAATTTTGTCTCCTTGCAAAGATACTATAATTATTTGCTTTGTGTATTTTCGTTATTCGCCCACAACACCCACGGAAGCATATGGAGTACTAACATTTTGTTTCTTAATCAGTCATCACACAGACGCACCAACTTACTAAATCTAGAAGATTTTAGCAACTATGTAAAGATCAAAACTTCACATAAAAAATATCCCACATAAGAATACTAACACTATCAAAATGTATACAGTATTTACCAAGAAACAAGTGCCTAATAAAGTTTATTTGAAATTTTGCAGCGATATTCGCTGGCGAATGCGCCGCGCATATAAAGCTGTCATCTACATTGTACTGGAGGTACTTGTGCTTAGAAAAAGGAGGGAAACACGTATGTATTGTCATTGCAAACGTTCCGGATCGCGTCGCATAGAATGGTATATGAATTTCTTACCAGCTTCGAACTACTTACTACTTCTACCACATAAATTAAAATAAAACCATTTATTTGCGTGACAATTAGACATCTTGTAAATTTCTTTTTTTATTGGTACTGAAATGTATTACCAAGATCCTTATTGTAGTGATTTTTATTTCGAAAAGAAATTTGTTGGCAAATGATGCTTTATGAACTTAGGCACTGTGTTTATTTTCCACCAAATTCATTAAAATGTTAAAGTTAATTCAGAAAAACATTACAGGAAAGATTTAAAGATCTATAATAAATACATATTTATTTATTATTGACTTTTAAACATTTTAGTTTTAAGTTGGTTTTCGTGAGAATAATGTCAGTAGAGCAAGTTATATTCATAGCGAAATGTGGGTATAACATAACACCTCTGCTTGCCAGACGTCAGGCGTCAGTTTAGGAAAAATATAGAAAAGCAAGTTATGTCTTATCACTCAGAAGTCAACTTACCCATTGATCTTACTCCATCGAAGCAATCAATCCAACTCCCAAGAATTTATATTGTAAATATAATCTCAATAGATCCACCCTATGTCTACCTGTATCAAAAGTAACATACAATAATCTTAGCAAATAAAATATCATGACAAACTACCAAATATCTCACACATCATCCACCCGAATAACTTCAGTCCCTAAAGTCCCTAAACTGTATGATCTAAGATTGTTTAAACAACGATCCTTTGCAGTATGTGCGTAAGTAATTCAAGATGTTTATTAGTTATGTTCAATCCCGTTTTTGTTTCTCGACAACTTTGAGTGCAGGCTCTGAGTCAATAATAGCTCTACATCATTTCAATTTTGTTTGACGAATAATCATGTGAAATCTGAGTAGAAATTCTATGGATATACATCCACATTGTCACAGTATACTAAAGGAAAGAGTTAAAGGTATGTTACTTTTATCTATTAAATTATTAATTATCCTTTCATGGGGTAAGCGATGACTAACAATACCTTAGAGAGCACATAAAGCCACCGGTGCCGGCTGTCATGAAGATTTTTGACAGTCGTCATGGGAAGTTTTTCATTTCTCTTGATAATTATGACACTGGTCTAAGCCATGAAATATCGTTCTCAAAAATAGTGATGCGCACCGTGGAGTAGAACTCGAGGCACTCTGCCTAAGCAATATATGCTATTAGTGGCAATATGTGCCAACCAAAGTTTTAGTAAGTGCTATGAGTATAATACGCTTTTTATAATATTTTTACGAAATAAAAATGTTTCAAGATCATTCCATAAAGTCAATAACATACATAACACTATTTCAGGATGCTAAACATTCATAAAGATATCTTTAATACGAACATATAACACCGCAACCGCTCGAGCAAATGGTACCACTTATAAATAAATAACAGGTAATATTTAATACGTTTGCCCTTTGAACGTGAATATATTTTATCAAAAGTATTAAGGTTACTTACGATTGCCAGGCATTTTAGTAAAGCTGGACATTGCTTCTTAGACTAAGATATATAATATCTGGCCAATCCATCTTTTGGTACTTTTGTTACTACTTTGTTGCATTAATGTTAGGTGATAACCTTCTTTAAAAAATTGCAAAGCTTCTTACGCAGTGGTAAAGATTTCTGTGTAGAGATTTCACAAATTATAAAAACATCGGGCACCAAGTTACCCAGACTCAAAATTCATGGATGAACCAAAGAGTTGTCCAATACGGCAATTGAACCTATCTGCCCGTTACGTCGTAAAGAGTTGTTGTTGGAGGACTGTCGTGTATAGCTGTGCCCATTGTATTGCATCTGTAATATTGAACGTAACATATTACATCATCCTCCTCCTATCGTTATCCCAGTTGCAGTCCAAGGTCCGCTTTCTAGTCTCACTAGATTTAACAGTACATTAACGTTTCATAGAGCAACTGCTGTCTGACCTCCGCAACCCAGGGATAGCTATATTCCATGGCTTAGGCTAGTCCGAGGCACGGGCCAAGCGATAAACAATTGACGATTATATGCTGCGACGATGATTTATAAATATTTTCTTGCGAACCAATTTACTTGGCAACCATACTCCCACTAAAGGGTATGTGACCTTTAACGGGAGTAGGGTTGCCAAGAGTATGTACTCTGAGGAAGGTAAAAGATTACTGTCGCAACCGATTTGTTACAACGCTTTCTGTTTGCTCAAAAAGCGTAGGTTTGAATCTCTAGTTACTCATACTTGCCATTACTTGTGTGTTGGTAATGTCTTTTTAATTAATCTTTGCGGTTTAACTTAGCTGTGTACCATAATATTTTAGAGTAGTTTTTTTTCAGGTCTATGTGAATACTTCTTTCGCTACTTGTACACATAGTAATATTACAGTAGTAGGTAGTAACAGTAGGTATCTTTGCGTACATTTGCGCTACCATTACACGCTGACTAGACGGATTGGTACAGGATTTGATGTCGATTTTCCGTCTCTGCGCAAAGATACTATTTTTATTTTTTATAGTCTCACGCCTGTATTCCCGAAGGGGTAGGCAGAGGTGTAAATATTACACCCACATTTCGCAATGAATTTTTTGGTCCCACGTAATGGGGAGCGAGCCTATTGCCGTTACCACACATGGGCACATCACCTGACTCCGGGCTGCTACTGAGTATTCGGAAAAACCCAGTAACACTTTTGCCCGACCCGAGAATCGAACCCGGGACCGCCGATCAGCAGTCGCATACGCTATTTGCTTCGTGTATTTTTCATACAATACCAATGGAATAAAATGGGGTAGATACATTTTCTATTCTAAATCCGACACCACACGGGCACTAGTAAATATTATTAGTAGTATGCTACTCGTAATAAACAATAATTAATCATTCACTTCACTATGACTAATCACATAACTACACATCATCGCAAGTGTTCTTGTTACTCCTTTAACCAAACATGTTTGTTGGGTCACGTCGATAGAGGTTCGACCCACGAACTTTACAGCCACTTCTTTCAACAGTTTAAAAGAACGATTACGCAATAAGTGCATAAAAGAAGCCACTGTATTAATATCTTGATTCAATCAATTAATCAAGACTGCACGGTTGGACAGCCGCCTCGCCGCTTGACACTGCGCCGAGAGTTGTGGGTTCGGTACACGAGATAAAAAATATTTGTCTAGTTTGGATGTTCATTGTGTCCATTGGTTGTATGTTTTAAAGTTCCACGCGACATTATTTATTGCAAGAACGAAGAAGTCTTTGAAAAATAAACAATTAAGCAACTTGGGGCTTGCAAAATTCCATAAATATATTTTTAAACCAAAATAAAAAGCACTGTCCACAGTAAAATGACAGCTACATAGGTACTTAAAATTGTACGTGTCCACCTGTTCACATTGCACGCACTCAGTCACTCACGATTTATTAAGACTTGCGGCACTAAATCACGCGCCGCCGTCACAAACAACAAGACAACAAGCTCTAACTCACCGAACTCTTCAAAACTCACTCACTGACTCATAAGTTGTCACAAACTCAACCCCTACTAAGATTCACAGGATTTATTGTCGAATTTTAAAATGTATGACTCTGACAGTGGTAAACTTTCGGTAATATTTGGACGGATTTATATTTTACTATATCTTATTATTTTCCAAGTGACTAATAACTTAAAAGATGACTAAATGTTTGCAACTAATAAAATAACTTGCTAGCGATTAAATATTTTCGTGACTATTATATTAAATAAGATTCAAATCAAAACTAAGGGTGTTATAAAAACTAAAAACTAGCAGCTGCGTTTAGGTAGCAAATAAACTATACAAGTCAATTGAAATATTAGCCGAGGAGCTATAAATAATGACTTGGCGACTAATAATGTTAGTAGTATTAGTAGGTTATGTTAGGTTTTCTTGTGACTCTGTACCCAAAAATAAGAGCCCTGCGAAGCAGGGCTCCGTCAACTTGGCTTAAAAGACTGAAGCGTCTTATTTACTTATTGTATAAGTAAATAAGACGCAACAGTTCATTTAAGATATTTAATTTAGCCAAATATTGAAATTTGTATTATTTATGAATGCCCATTTTCTATTTTTTATTCATCATCAAGTTTCCGCTTAGATACTAATTCAGTTCCCAAAAAAATAAATTACTGCTACTTAGTTTAAATTAAAACGAAGCTTATAACTGTAACGTTATACTTCTACTTGGGTGTGGCTAAATGAAAATCGTGGTTAAATGTTACAATAAAAATCAGTTTAATTCGCTAAGGAAATCTTAACATCATTTAGCAACGCATTAAATTGAAAATTAAAATATTTATGCTAGTTAAAGAGATAGAACCAGGGTCGCGTGATTCGACGATAGTAGGGAATCTCGTTGGGGGTCCGCTTCCGGCGTTTCTCAGGGTAGCAGAGGTGTACTTAGCTTCTGTTCGCCGCTGTTCAGCCGATCCAAGAGGGAAGCGCGCTCCCAATGTCTTGGTATTTATATGCCGCCCGAGGTGTGGTGTCTGAGGTGAGGGGCCAAGGTGCAGGCGGCCAGGTGGACGGTGTCATCGCGACGTCACAGCGACGTCACAATTAATATGCTAACTTTTACTTATTACGATACTCCTTATTAGCTGCCAACCCATTATATATGGTACTTACTCTAATTATTTTTGAAACTTGTATTCGTTTTACTTAGATGCTGCATTAAATACATGCCTTTTACTATACTTTGCCCGCGGCCTCGCATATCTAAACCTTCATCAAGAATCACAGTATCTATTGCGGTAACGGCACAAAAATCTTCATCGGTCGTCTTTTAATCTTTCGCGTTCATACAAAAAGAAAGGACGCGACGGCAACTTCAAAGTGTTTACGTCATGTAAAAGCCTGTACACAAAATAAATATATTTTCCTACAGTGTTTTACAGAATCAGTGTATTTTACCTACACTAGCTGCACAGATTTATACAAAGACCGCGCTGTACCCGACACACAAAAAATATCTCTACAATAAAATCATTTAAATCCATTTCAAGTACTGAATAACGTCCAAAATCGCACGTAGAATTACCCAGTGGAAGTTTTAATGGAGTGTTAACAATTAATGTCGTTTACGCGACGGCTCACACTTCATTTCACGATTTCTTTTCAATCGTAACTATTCCCGGGGACCAGAAATCCAGAATCAAACGACAATAATTGTGAATATGCCCACGTGCTTGTGATAAAATTCGATGTGTGTTATACATGAAAAGGAGTGTAATGACGGCTTTTATGATAAGTAACATTGTGTTATAGGGTGTGATGTCAGATGATTATGTTATAGATAGAACGTTTATGGAACCGGACATAATTGTCAGTTAAGGTATTTTCTTTGTATGAGTTTGTATATTCTAGTTTATTACAGTTATTCAATGAATCAAAACTTTAAAGAAAATATAATGGTGAACCAAGGTTTAACCATGATTTAACTATAAAACCAACAGTACCTTCATCATTATCATTGATCATGATCATTAGCCTACTGTAGTAGTCCACTGCTACTACAATCTACCTACTACTCCTTTTGCAGGTACGGCAACTGGATGTGGATACTTCATAGGTAGTTTCTTTTAATAATATAACACTACATGGTAGACGTCTAGCATATTCGCGAATGATCAACTCGCGAGATAAAGCGCGTTCGTCAAGATCAGGAATTCACTTTGGACCAAGACAAAACCTTGATGACCCTAGGATGATCATAATTATGACAATTTGTATAGGCTTTGTGAGTTAAATACATGAAGTTTAATGGTGTCGACTTGCTTAACCACCTGTTAACTAAGTAACAGTCGTACGTACCTTTCTAGGTATTATGTTAACAAGTGTGTATATTATTCAAACCACATTCAAGCCTACAGCCTACTCGATCGAGATTACAAAATGATTTGAAACTGGTAGTAGGGGCATTTATACGTGGATCACGAAATTCACAAACTTGACTCTTACAAGTCGCGAAGTCTTACAAATGTTTGTTTTATTGCCAACGTTTTTTATACTGGTAGGTAACACCGTCTCAAACTTACAAGAGACAAATTTGTTTTACGTGATGCGTTTCCTTTATACAGTCGCGAAACAAATAAGTAATAACGTGTTTTGTGGCACGAATTTATAATGGCGGTTTTGTTTTGCTTTTAATGATTGTATGTGTGTGTATGTGTAACAGTTGCAGCTCCATACAAAAATGAAAATATGTACCATAATATTGGCGATTTAAAAGAGTGGCCTCGAGTTTTATTGCCCGTTCTTTCTCGTGGCTCTACCTATTGCTTTGCGAACGAGGCAGTAAATGTAAATGTAGAAGCATTAAGTAATTTAATTTTAAAATTGACGTTCATAAGCGTCACATTGTGACCTAGATGAATAAATGATTTTGATTTTGATTTGTTTTTTTGATTTTGTAAGGGGAATTACTTACCTATGAAAATATGTAATACAATGTAGGTATATAAAGTACGCGAGGTGCAAAATAATCGTGTCATCGCGTTTTTGATATTCGAAATAATTTACCTAATTGAAGATTTAATTCCTTTTCGGGTTCACGATAATAATACCAAACATATGTGTGTAAATAAATTTTTTTTTCAAAAATTGTTTGTGTCATTCCCACGTATTACAGAAACTTTTGAATACATCACGGGGAACCCTGGTTGTAGATATGTTTTCTTATTACATTATTTTTTAGAATTCATTTTGAGAGCCAGTATTGGTGTTTATAAAAAATATATAGCAATTATGACAAATCAAATTTGAGCGATACCTAATTCCAGAAACCTTGAAGAATTTTTCTCTTTGAACATTATCAAGACTGAAACGGTGGTACGTCTACTGATCGGGATATCCCGGGTTTGATTACCGGGTCGGGTTTCTGAGTTTTCTGAATTCTCAGTAGCAGCACGGAGTCTGGCAATGTGCACGGTAACGGCAATAACAAAAGCTCTACCAGTAACGGGTGCAAATAAAACATCAAAAATAATAAACCATGCCTGTAAATAAAAGAGACGACCTCCAACATAATAATCCAAGACTTTTCATGAGGAATATCTCATAAACTTAACAAGGGTTACTGTTAAAAAACATTTGATCTCTAAAAGTAATTCACATTCATGAATGACAATAATTTACTGACAGGTAGGATAATATAGCAACCAAGCATTTTAAGAAAAAAGATTTGCCGGTAAATTGACTTGCATATCACGTAGGTAGGGTTTAAAAATAAGACGTTTATTTAGACTAGGTTGCAGTAACAATGGGAAGGTAGGAGCCAGTCCTTGGTCTCACTGAAACCAAACTAGCAAAAAAGTGAACCAGTTTGTAGCTAGTAGTAGTATAGGATGTAGGTACTGACAATTATTTTTTAGGTAATAAAGTTCTTAAAAAGAGAGTAGAATTGGGTTCAAATGAAATGTAGTTGTGCTGATTATTTTTAAACATCCGATCAGTTAATGACACAAATAAGTATGAGTGACATAAGTTTTAAATTTGAAGAATAAGATATTAACATAAATGAATAATTGACGCTATATCTACCTACAAATACAAGAGTAATTTTTAACATGTATTCTCTGTATAAACTATTGTAAATCTTAAAGAAATAAAGGTCTTAAAAATCACACGATTCCTTTAGACCCTGAAACTTGACTCTAATCTTGACATGGCAAGCATTATATTATTAGTAACAAACACGAATCGCATATTCGCCCTCAGTGTGACTTATGCTCTACAGTTACAAAGGAAAATAAAATAAAATTTCAATAGCGGAAAAAAAAAAATTCTCAGAAGTGTATATTTAAAGTGAATTTTGGGGGACGTTAGCCTTTTAGATTATTTCAGTAAATGACATGTCGTCTCAAAAATTATAAAGAGATAAGTTTCCTTTTTTATATATTTGATCAGGCGTTGTGTTTGTGTCTCGGATTAAAGATAGGATCAAATATATAATACACAAAACAAAATCTTATAAATCCCCTTATTGTAATCGAAAGTGACTTAGAAATATGTTTGTAATATTGCTTCATTTCCACTGATACTAAAATTCCGAAAAACCATACAAAAGTTTGTCCAATATTTAAATCTACATAATATTAGAAAATCCTCTAAATCTCTTTAGCCCAAACTAAGCCAACATTAGAGAAACGTTATACCTACCATTTTTTTTTTCATTTTCCACAGATGATTCCGATTAACCGTACAAAAGTCCGTCCAATATTTTCTCACAGAACATTACCGAAGGGTCTGTGTAAGTGCACTTGGACTTGATATAAGCACCGGTCTATAAGTATTACAAATGAGCAGTTATCAGCTTGTTCCGCTTCGATGAAGTCAAGACGCATTGCCGACGCGATTGCCTGTCCAATCGCCGACAATTTGTTACGTTATTCTGCATGAATTGCTCTCTATTTCCACTTGGCGATACTTTGGCAGTAGATAAAGCGTCCACCGCACCTGCGACTTTAAGTTATGAGCTTTTACGCATAAGTTGACAGGCGCCTAAATATACGAGCAATAGAAATGTGCAACTACTTACATTTGTTGCTGATATCAATATTTGTATGGCGTAGTGACTCTTCGTGGGTTCAATTTAACATTGTGTGATACAAAAATTTTACGTCCGTTAATTGAATGTTGGTAAAGTCTGACTACACAGGATTTATATCTACTTAGGCGATTGTAGGAGCGGTCTAAAAATAAGACAACAATATCAAGTCAATATATTCTGTTAAAGATTTGGCATTTTATGATAACAGTTTCCATTGAATGCGTGTGATAAATTCTGCAATTGGTAACCCGTTGCAGAATTTATCACACACATCCAATGACTGCCCGCGTGGTCCACTGGATAGCTTTTGCGACTGCAGACCGGAGGTCCCAGGTTCGATTCCCGGGTCGGGAAAAAGTGTTACTGGGTTTTTCCGAATACTCAGTAGCAGCCCGGAGTCTGGTGATGTGTCCAGTAAAGGCAATAGGCTCGCCCCCTATTACGTGGTGGGACCTAAAAATTCATGGCGAAATGTGGGTGTAATATTTACACCACTGCCTTCGAGGATACAAGCGTGAGACTATAAATAAAAAAAAAATAGATCTGACTGTGGCTTGTCTGTCAGTCAGTCAGTAACGCAGAGATTTTATATACATTCAGATTTTTATTACTGGTTGGAATGTTCGTGGCTTCGTTCATCTTGAGTGGTAATGTAGACTTATAATAAGTATTGTTCTCACGTACATTTTATAATACTGATGTTCCCAGAATAGCGCTCCGTGTTCGTACTTACTTATTATTATGTAGTATTCTATTTTCTGGCCTGATGACTCTCACAGAATATATAACGTGAAAAGTAAGAAATCACGTCCTTGGTTTCTGAGTAAAGTATAGTGATATTTGAGTTTCTATCAAGAAGTTCTAACGGTCTTTGAATGATGCTATTTATTTATTTTATTTTATTTATTTATTTATTTTTATTTGGAAAACCAACAGCTTTTTACAATTTGACATAAAAAAAGTATTTTTAAGACACAGAGAGCCAATAAAAGGTTTTCACGCTTAAGTATTAGATTTTTTTTGACTGCCTCGTTGGTCTCGCGGCATAAATGTGCGCGTGGGATTGGGAGGTCTCGGGTTCGATCCCCGGGTCGGGCAAAGTGTTATTGGGGTTTTCCGTTAGGAAATTCTCAGTAGCAGCACGGAGTCTGGTAATGTGCCCAGTACGGCAATAGGCTCGCCCCCTATTACGTGGGACCTAAAAATTCCTGGCGAAATGTGGGTGTAATATTACACCTCTGCCTACCCCTTCGGGGATACAGGCGTGAGTGAGTTTATAGTATTAGATTTTATAAAATTGCGTGGACATAGTTTAGTTAACATATTAAAAAAAGTAGACACTATTGACAACTGTTTTGAAGACCAAAGATGCTGAACAAAAAACCAAATAATCCCTACATAAATATTTACAATAACAATTCATCAAATTACATACATTGAGAGAAAAAATCAAGGCTTAGTATCCGTCTCACCGAATCCAGCTTAGTGTTAAATATGTCAAAGTTGTGCTTTTTACATGCATTATTAATGGCTTTGCTCGCTCGCCACAGAAACGAATTTTGACGATAGTTGCTAGAGACCAATGGAAGATGTATAGGAGTGTAGTGCCTCACAACTTTATTAGGTACATTAAAACTAATTTTAGATAGAAGGTTAGGACAGTCAACAGCTCCCGATATTATGTTGATCATATACACTATATCTGCTATTTCGCGCCGCTTTGATAGCGGTAGAATGTGAAATTTCGCGCATAGCTTTAGGTAGTCGCATGATGAATAGGGATATTTTATGCGATAACACAAGTATCTAATGAACTTTACCTGGATATTCTCGATACGCAAAATGTATTTATCATACCGAGGATTCCATGCTTGGCAAGAGTACTCCAAAATGCTTCGTACAAAGGTACAGTATAATATTTTGAAAGTTTTAGCTTCCTTAAAGTTATTGGACATACGCATTACAAATCCTAGTGATTGCGATGCCTTAGCAATAACGTAATTTATATGTTCATCAAATAACAATTTAGAGTCATGGATGACGCCAAGATCACGTGTACTAGTGCACCTTTGAATAACTTGCCCGTGTAAGGTATAATTCGAGCGAAGGATATTAGATTTTCTACTGTAGGTAATAACCGAACACTTAGATGGATTAAGCTCAAGCTTATTTTCCGTACAGTAGCCTTCTAAGCGAGTAAGATCCGATTGCAGATCAAAGGCATCAGCCTCTGATGACATGGCCTTAAAAATTTTCATATCGTCTGCAAAAATTAATATCTGTGAGTGACGGAAGCATTTCTCGATGTCATTTACACAGACCAGAAACAGCAACGGTCCCAACAGAGAGCCTTGTGGCACTCCGCTGGGGACGACTACCCAACTGGAAATGTAATTATTAACCACAACAGCCTGTGACCTGTTAGATATATAAGACGAGAACCACCGAAGAAGGTCTCCTCTTATTCCGGCGAGTTGTAATTTGCTGATTAGCGTATTGTGGTCAATTCTGTCAAAACATTTGGTATAGTCTGTGTAAACAACATCGACTTGACTTCCCTTGCTCATTGCTTCCGATATGAATTCGTTAAGAACGATTAAATTGGATGTAGTAGAGCGCCCTTTCATAAAGCCGTGCTGGAAGGCACTAAAAGATGTTTTTAACGCTGCCTGTAATTGTTTATAAACAATTCTTTCAAATATCCTGGCCAATACACATAATTTTGAGACCGGTCTATAGTTTATTACGTCCACCTTGGACCCCTTTTTGTGAATTGGCGTAATAAATGCCGACTTCCATATTGCGGGTACTATGCATTCAGAGAGGGATTTTCTGAAAAGAAGAGCCACGGGGACCGAAATGGTATCGCAACAATTTACCAAGAAGGTAGGAGGCAACTGATCCGGTCCAGCTGATTTAGTGAGATCAATCTTCTTCAGAAGAGAGCTTACTTCTGATTCAAGTATCTGAATATTTGCTATGTCAGCTCGTGAGTTACATCCTTCATGCTGATCGATTGGTGCAATTGATTGACAAGGTTGCAAATAAGTAGAGTGGAAATATTCAGAAAATACGTTACATATGGCGTCACCAGTATTAGCAATCGTGCTACCATATCTAACAGAGGCGGGTATGCCAGCTGTTTTCCTATGTGTCTTTACATACGACCAAAAATGTTTCGGATTATTTTTAATAGACGATTCAACTGACGATATGTACCTAGAATAGCACTCGCTTTCTAGACGTTTCACTCTATCTCGTAATAATTTAAATGTTTCTTCATCCGAACGACTAGCGTACGTCTTATATTTACGAAAAAACTTGTACTTCTCTTTAATTAATTTAATTAAAGATGACGAATACCATTTCGGATAGCTACTATTATTAGAAGTTTTTAATTTAGGTATATATTTCTCTATTAATTGATGGATGATTGTGTAAAAATAAGTACAAGCTTCTTCCACATTCCGCCCAGAAAAACTCTCAAGCCAATCTATCATACGTATCATACATATCCGAGTTAATAGCACCATAATCTCCTTTTCTAAACTGATATCCAGTACGTGACGCGTTCTTTAAGTACGTGAGATCAACTTTGTCCAATTTTATTAAGAGTGGTTTGTGGTGCGGGTCGATTGGGACCAGAGGATCATTACATTCCGACACAGAACAATACTCAGTAGATAATACTAAATCCAGTAATCTATTGTTCACATTACAAATGTTGTTATACTGCGTTAGGTTATGCGTATGCAATGTATCAATCAAAATATATTCATCGTTTGTATAATTGTTGTTGCAAGGTGATAATGATAAATCAGAATTATCCAATTGCCACGAAATGCCACTTAAATTAAAATCGCCAACTGGTTCGGCGTGGTGCCGAAACCGATTAGGTTCTAGGCGACTTGGAGAAGGAAATGGACTGTATACAAAGGATAGCGGGTTTAGCCGCCTAGGAGGGAATAAGGGAAGAGGAGATGGATACGGGAGGAGGTGATTGAGTGGGCATAGGATACTTCAAGGATGGAAGGCACCTACCTTATTCAGCCTTCTTCGTTTCTTGTCCTCCTGGTGGTTTCGCGATGCAGCTGCTTGTTTTCACTAGCACTCACGAGCGGGTTTTCCTTGGTGGAAGCGGTAAATCACCTACAGCGGCGCGGCGCGGAGCGGTATCGAGACGGCGTTCTTAGCGAGCGGAATGTTCGAGACTGTCCCTCGCGTTCACGTTCGCGGCGACGAATCAGGCGCAAGGCAGTGCCTCTTCCAGGGAGAGGGAAAGAGAGGGACGGAAATATGATATCGCTCGCACTAGACAAGCGTGGAACGATTCATGTTGATGCGATTAGTTATATATAGGAAGGTAGATGGCGCTACCATATCCCCCCGGCCCTAAAGGGTTGCCTTTAAAAAAAATAGAATTGAACTTAGCTATGTTGGGTGTACTACCGCATAACCCCTCAATAGGCTAAGACAGCGATATGACAATAAAATTAATCTAAATTAACTTTAGCGAAAACTACAAACGCAATAATAGCGAAAACTACTAACTAAATACTTAAACTAAGAGGTAAGTCCAACTTCAGGCTAGATCTCACTGAGTTGGAAGCGGACGCGAGTTGATCAGTGCCTCGACTTGTGCAAGGACAGTTAAAGGCTCTTCGTAAGAGAGGATCTGTTGACCTATAACTTTGAAGAGATGCGTTTTAATTACTTTGACCATGCTTGCCCAAAATCCACCGAAATGTGGTGATGCTGGTGGAATAAACTTCCAGTCAATATGATCTATGGAGAGTTCTTCCTGAAGACGAGTACGATAACTCGCGACGTGATTGAAACAAGTAGCGGGAACAAGTTCAATCAATTTACTAACGCGGTTGGCGACAAAGTCTGCCAGCGGTGAGGAGAAGAATAAATCTAAGCGAGCACTACCTTGGAGTCGGAAAATGCGTATATTTATTAATAGAGTAGTGGGGCCAAACTGTGTCTTGAACCTTGTGGAGCAACTGAGACAGCAGAAGGGCCGCGCACAACTCCAGTCTCGCAACCGAAATGGTTTTAACAGGCGAGACCTTAGACTTGGCACAAACTAACTGCACCGAGTAGTTAGAACCAATGCGGACTTGCAGATATACGACTCCGCCGTAAGCACGCTCGCTGGCGTCAGCGAAACCTATTAAGTTGATGGTACATCCATCTACCAACCCAAGATGACGCGGAATAGTAATTTGATTGAGCGCGGTAAGCTCAATACAAACTGGCCCCAAGCGGCGACAATATGTTCAGGGGGTGTTTCATCCCACTCACACTTTGATAGCCAAAGCTCTTTGATCAAGAGCTTGGCGTACAAAATTGTGGGAGCCACAAAACCCATTATGTCCCATAGTCGAGCCACTGTGGACAGCATAGTGCGTTTGGTACACTTATCATCTGGTGGTGAGACGTCAAACCGAAAACTATCACAGGATTTGTCCCAGCGTAAACCGAGCACCTTATGCGGTACAGACTTCTCAAACTCAATGTCTGGAGAAGCTTTATGAGAATCTGGTATGCGTGCGAGAACCTCCTTAGAGTTGCTTGTCCATTTGACAAGATCAGTTTGGCCTCGCTCGAAAAGCTGAATAAGCTCTTCACAAAGCGAAATTGCTAGCGGAGCGGATATGACACTACAGGCAATGTCATCCATGTACAAAGCGGAAGTGTAGTATAGTATAGTGTAGCGTAGCGTAGCTTAGCATAGCGTAGCATAGCGCAGCATAGCGCAGCATAG
This sequence comes from Euclidia mi, assembly GCA_944739405.2. NCBI lineage: Eukaryota > Metazoa > Arthropoda > Insecta > Lepidoptera > Erebidae > Euclidia > Euclidia mi. The sequence goes on along the minus strand of CALYKY020000006.1, from coordinate 830,484 downwards.
CGCAGCATAGCGCAGCATAGCGCAGCATAGCGCAGCATAGCGCAGCATGGCGCAGCATAGCGCAGCATGGCGCAGCATAGCGCAGCATGGCGCAGCATAGCGCTGTATGGCGCAGCTTGGCGCAGCAAAGCGCAGCATGGCGCAGCATAGCGCAGCAGGGCGCAGCATAGCGCAGCATGGCGCAGCATAGCGCAGCATAGCATAGCATAGCTAATTAGTGCTTTATCTTACACACAGTTTTAGCACCCACCTTGATCTCTTGAAGAGCAGAATAACAACAAGACGTAATACAATGAGAAGTATGTAACGTAGGTACGGTACCCATAATCACATACCCAAGTACCGTCTCAATAGCGGGCGGTAAATCATATCGCTCACTACGAACTATGTTAGTTAGTAGCAAGTGCGGAAATATTGAAGCTCCGATCAAAAGATCAATGCCTGCCGGATTCGCAAACTCCGCGTCGGCTAACGGCAATGATTCGAGATGAGTGAGTGATGCTACGTCTACATTAGCGTTTGGCAACGTGTCTGTAATACGTTCCACGATAAGCGAAGAAATGTTAAAATTAATATTCCTATTAAAACGCGAATGTATTTTAATATCTACGGAACCTTTGCAATGTTTTTCTGATCCGCCTATCCCTCGGATTATTGAGTTCGTATTTTTAAAGTTATTCCATAATCCGAGGCGTTTGAACAATTCTAACGTTATTAAATTGGTCTGAGATGCGCTATCTAGCAGACAACGTACCATGTGCGGCGACCCATTGACATCATATATGATAACTTGCGCTGTCGCTAACAGAACAGTCTTAGACGCCATACATGGCGGCCTAGCACTGCTCTGATCACTACAAGCGCGCGAAGGCCGTCCGCGCGTGCGTGCCGCCCGCGCAATGGATGTCGTACACAACGATATCTCATTATTGCGAGGCGTGGAAGGCGCAGCTACCGTGGTCTGCACCTGCGTAAGTGTGTCAAGGTTATCGGCTTGACTTGACAACTGGTTATTTTTATCAAAATGTAACAGTGTGTGATGTTTTTGTTTACACGTGCGACATCTCGTTCTACTGGAACAGTTACTCGTTTTATGTTTTATGCTTAAGCAATTAATGCAAGCTTTGTTATCTTTTACGCTTTTAAAACGAGCAATTGGATTTAAATCATTAAAGGTAGGACACTTATAGTAATGGTCGTGCACTATATTACTGCACAGACACTTCTGTGAATTATTACTATTAGATTCCGAACATGTTACGTTAGATTGTGGATTAGGGACTGAGTTATTATTACTATTTCGCGATTTATTCAACCTTTGTTTGTTGTTGTTAGTGTTAGACGGGCCAGGTGAACCAGACTGCGTATTATGAAATATTCGACACTGATCTTTGATGAACGAAATAAAACTATCTAGTGTAGGTATTTTATTATTGCGTTCCGTCATCTCGAATGCGCGAATTGTATCAGTGTCAAACTTTTTTAAAGCGAGTTGAAGCAACATAAAGTCGGAAAGATCTTCTAATTTTAAATTCCTAAGAGAATTAACCGCGGTTACGAAGTTATCAATAAACAGCTGGAAATTCGAGACAGAAGCGTTGCTGGACAGTTTGAGATTTAAAGCTTGGTCAAAGTACGTAGACGCTAGGACGCGCGTGTCTTGATATCTGTCAAGTAGTGACTGAAATATGACCTGATAATTCTCAGCACTGGGTGTGACACCTGCAAATACGGACTGGGCCTTCGGTGACAGTTTACCTATTAAATAGTACAACCTGTCAGCATCTGTCAGAGAACCATTATCGTGCACTGTAGACTTAAAACTTGCATAGAATAACGGCCAATTTCGTATATCTCCGTCAAACGACATAATCTCGATTGGCGGTAATCTCGGTTTGCGGGCAACGGGCTCTGCTGAACATTTACCCTCCAATTGCGATTGTATACGCTTAATAATACAATAAAGATCTTCGAATGAGGTATACGCCTGATAGTTCGGTTTTTCATCAGGATTGATAGAAAGTAATCTTGCGTTATAATCGTCTAACAACTTATGAAAATCTGTTCGAATACTATCTACTGTTATACAATAACTGAGAAATGCTTCGCTATTACAGTCAGACATAGATGCGGTTTTTGAGCATTCATATATGTTTTGGATGCGCTCAAATAAAATATTGCGTTTTGCTTCTAAGATTGTCATCTCTTTGTCTTCCGACACGCGTGACTTCTTTTGTTGTGACATGCTTACGTAAGTATAAGCTAATGAGAACGAAACAAAATAAGAATATCTAATGTATCTATTATTTTACCTAAGTAGGCTAATTAGGCAACACTTTAGAGCTGAGGAAATAAAAGTTGATTGAAATATGAGATTTATAAGACAACTATGATAGTTGCAGAAATAATAATTTAATAAGTAGGTAGCTACATAAAAGTTTACCTACTAATGCGGGCGGAAATAACCATGTGACGGTTATATGAATATATTAGGAGTATAGCTAGGTGCTATAACTGCCTAGGTATAGCGGTATAACGTATAAAACGTAAATGAATCCGACTCGTATGGATCAAAAAAATGGTTCGGCTTACACCGAAACCGTGGGGTTCTAGGCGACTTGGAGAAGGAAATGGACTGTATACAAAGGATAGCGGGTTTAGCCGCCTAGGAGGGAATAAGGGAAGAGGAGATGGATACGGGAGGAGGTGATTGAGTGGGCATAGGATACTTCAAGGATGGAAGGCACCTACCTTATTCAGCCTTCTTCGTTTCTTGTCCTCCTGGTGGTTTCGCGATGCAGCTGCTTGTTTTCACTAGCACTCACGAGCGGGTTTTCCTTGGTGGAAGCGGTAAATCACCTACAGCGGCGCGGCGCGGAGCGGTATCGAGACGGCGTTCTTAGCGAGCGGAATGTTCGAGACTGTCCCTCGCGTTCACGTTCGCGGCGACGAATCAGGCGCAAGGCAGTGCCTCTTCCAGGGAGAGGGAAAGAGAGGGACGGAAATATGATATCGCTCGCACTAGACAAGCGTGGAACGATTCATGTTGATGCGATTAGTTATATATAGGAAGGTAGATGGCGCTACCACCAACAATTAAGTATTTATCCTGCGGATTACTTATCATTATTTCATCTAATTTTGACAGATAATTTTTTAGTTGATTTGAAAAAGATGAACCTAAGTTTTGTTTGCACAAATATAGTACGCATACGTATAGGTTCATATGAGACTCACCTGAAGATTGATTGATAGGAAGCGAGATCCATAAATCTTCCGCCGTAGAATTAAAATGAGTAGGTAAATTGGCACAAAGATCCTTCCGCACCGCAATAAGCACACCGCCGCCGCGAGTTTGGTTTGTAAGTTCGTAGTCCCTGTCGCGACGCCACACAATATAACGATTATCGAATAACTCTGAGTCCGTTACACTGTCGGTTAACCAAGTCTCCGTCAAAACGATTAGATCGTATGAAGCAATGCATGCATTTCTATAAAATGTGTTTGTTTTGGAGCGAAGTCCACGTACATTTTGATAATAAACACTTAATTCATCGCGACGGCATGAAATAAAGCTATTAGCTGCCATTGATCACATAAGCTAACAAAAGCAGTTTACAATTTATTATATTAAAAACTTTCTTGCACGAAACAATAAAGTGACGGTGACACATAATTATTATTTTAGAGAAAAAAGGTGAGGGTAGATAACAATAAAATATGTAAGTGAGCATGTAGACATGCACAGACATAGACTTCCCTTTCCAACACAACATCGCCAATACTGATACTCTTGGAGCGAGCGAGACAACCATATAATATGCATTTTTTACTAACATATGAACAGACACGCGAAATATAATTTGCACACATATATTTATAATGAAAGGATTTTGAACAGAGATACTAAACCTTTTACAAACTTTTACATTGATTATTTTAGTTACCCGCGAGTAAAAATAATTAAATTTTTCACTTGTAAATATAGAAATTAAACTTAAAGAAAGATATTTTAAGCAAAAGTTTATACAATTTTGTTTAAATCTTGGGTCTTATTTACTATGAACGTACGGGATGTTTCATTTTTCCTAACATGGATTTTACCAAATTTGACCCAGACGAAATTATAACTATTAGTCTTAGCTGCCTCTCTTGTTTTATTTAACAACGTTTTTGACTCAGAGCTAAGGTGATCATTGATGTAAACACGTTGGGTCGAATCTTGAAACCCAATATCACTAGCTTTTAGTATCTTGAATGCTCGTGCTGATGCTATAAACTCTTCTTTCACATAGCGATTGATGAAGCTTACGATGATAGATTTGTCTTTTGAGTTATAAGAGGGCACTCGCGATATATAATTAATTTGTGTTTTAGGAAATGTGTATCCAACTTTGTTATTAATAATTTCGACAATGTTGAACAAATTTTCGTCTTTCTTTTGCGGGATGCCTTTTATTTCCACATTATTTAGACGTGACCTTTGTTCGTTGTTCAGCAACTGAAGTTTTGTTTCACATAAACCGGAATCTAAAGCCGTATATCTAACTTCAAGATCTTCCATCCTTTTTTCAGCACTCGATAGCCTCAGACTGAACTCGTCAATCTTGTCACTGGCGAACTGGCAGGCAGATTTAAGCTCCTTGAACTCCTCCTTTATGTCTTTTATTTCATTTATTATTGATGGCAATGCGTTAAGCTGCAACTTAACGTCTCTAATTTCCTTCATCAAGGTTTCCAGTGTTATCTGAGATTTAGTAGACGTGGGGGCAGGTGAAGATGCTCTGCAAGGTTGGCATTTCCATGCTGATCTGCGTTCAGCTCCCAATTTCTTCCAACCTGACTCTGTTACCCCAGCACAGTTAAAATCCATGTATTTCCCACAAGAGGCACACTGCACACCCTCGGCAAAATTGGCACTGCACACGTCGCACTTCATGATGATCAACGATTAATACGGTTGAAACTCTAAACTCCAAATAAAAGGTTGACGATCTATGAAACGGATTTCGTGATGTAGATACGTGTTGCTTATACAAATATCCGCGCAGGACTGAATTAGGCAGACTATGTAGGCATTATTTCAATGTATAATATGTATGTAATTACATTATGTAAAATTGTATGTTTAACCATTGACTAGTACCCATAGTGCAAGCTCTTCTTAGTTTGGGAATAGTGATGGGTATATGTGGTAGAATATTATTAATTTATTTAATTATTGGTATAGTGGGATTTATTTGAAATACAATCTTTTACATTAAGTAAGCGCAAAGTGGCCCAATAGATTGCTATACAGAAGATAATAGGTTCAAGTGGACGGCAAAATCGAAGTTAAGTGCGGATTAAATTTTAAATCGCTTGCTCCATGCTCCGGAGTGCACGTTAAGTCACATCGGTTCCGGAATTCATAAAGATTTTTGCCAGTCCTTATGGCGAGTCAATACCCTTGAAAATACCAACACTGTTCTAATGAATTTAGTTAGCCATACAATCATGTCCGTGATACTTCTTATACAATCCATGGTTTGTTATAATAATATGAAGAAAATAAAGAAGATAATTGTGAAATTGCACGGTACCAGTGCTTAGAATGTACTAGAGTTTAGAATGTACTAAGATTCAAAGTAGTTTTGCTAGTCTATTTTAATGTTTACTTACATATCGTAACATTAAACCTTGTCCTAGTCTCAAGACTTCCACAAAGTGTCACAATCATTACCATAATCAGACCGTCAAAGCTCTAGACAAGCCTTGACTGGCTTGCCCCAACTTAAACGCATACTTTTACCCCAAGGTACATTCCACCTAAACGTTACCCAAGTCAGGCCTTGTCTTTTCCCCAAAGTACGTTCATTAGTAAAATGCTGCAGGTCTGTTGGAATCAAAGTTTTGCTTCGGGATAATTACAACGTTTACATACATACTTCATAGGAGTGTTAGCCGGTATAATTTGTGAGTTGACAACCCTTAGAGTTTTAGTTAAGAGTAAGTACGTACCCGGGTGTTGAATTGTTGAGTAATAGTTGATTAATTACGCGATACGGTAAAGGATTGTGCTTCATTTTGTTTGTGAAACATTTATGGGGGATTATTAATGACAGTGTTGTACTTAATTCTAAGTTTTAATTTATTATGTTTTGTGGAGTGTTTAATTACAAATATTCACAGTTTAAACCTCACCTATAATCGACCCTTTAGGTTTATTTCGAAACGACGAATTAGTGTTTTTGACATAATTAAAATTCATAGACGATGTCAACATGCCGAATAATCAATTTTATCCACATACCAAAAAAAATATTGTAAAAGCCTTTGTAAGAGCAAATAAAACGTACATCAACAATCTTTTTAACTAAATCACTCAATCAGATCTTATGTCTTAGAAATAACCTCCATCCAGCCTTAGTTTTTAAAATTCAGACTTTACCATGTTAAAAAAATCTGCGATTTTTAGCGCTAGCTCACCAGCCTTTGATGTCACCGTCGTTATCCATTTTATAAGTGGACTAGCTTTTGCCCGCCGCTTCGCGTGCGTTAAATTTGGAGTAACACAAATCTACATTCAGTCTCAAGTTGTGTGAAGGCACTCCTGATTATTCTAAAGATTTCAGATACACTATAAGGTACAAAGTAACTCAGCCAGTATACATGACATTATCTACCCAAAGGTACATAATAACATAACCTTCAAATGTCAAAGCCATGTTATAATACATGTCCATATATATGTATAAACATTTACGCATTTATAATATTAGTAGGGCAAATCGTTTCATCCGTTTAAGCGCAATATATAATTTATTAGTTTATTTAAACGAACAATTTAATTACCGTGCACAATATGACATTATGTATGATGTGACAGTACTGACAGATATGCGATAGCACATGCGCAGCACTCATTAGCGCATGCGTTCTTACTTCCCAGAGGTAAATTTGTGCCGTACAAACTTCTACCCTCCCTACCAAGGGCGTTGCCAAGGAGGGGCAGGGGGGGGGCTGCCCCCCCTAGAAACTCAAAAACCCTACAATTCTTACTTTTTTCACTACTTTCCTCATTTTCCATATCAACTTCCCCCCCCCTAGGCCATCGGCTGGCAACTTTCTGGCGATGCTCCTGCTCCCTACAATACCTGCCAGTTTATTTTTTGCAACTCATAGTAGCCTATGTCCGTCTTCATGGTCCAATATATCTCTATATTAAATTTCAACAAAATCGGTTCAGCCGTTTTAGCATGAAAACGTCATACATACATACACACTTTTGAATTTATAATACTTATTAGTAGGGATGAAGGGATAGTAGGGATATCATTAGAGACTTTCTTTATACACAACAATATCTAACTGTTTTACCACCTTCATATAGAACATGTAAATATTTTTACCGCTTACTCGTGAACATGCCACATGTAACTGACCATGTGAAAAACAACATGTTCGGGGGTCGATACCGGCTGTTTCAGTAATGTCCCTGCGATTTATTCAGCAAATACACACAGGGCCAAATAGCCAGCCCAGCCGAAAGTAAGATAGCCCCGTTGAATTACTCAAGAGGTATCTGAATTTGGGAAGCTACGACATATCTTCTCGTCTGGTATCCCGCAGTGTCTCAAGACGAAAGTCTTTGACCAGTGTGTGTTGCCAGTGATGACTTACAGATCAGAGACGTGGTCGCTCAATATGGGCCTTATCAGAAGGCTCAAGGTCACTCAGAGGGCGATGGAGAGAGCTATGCTTGGAGTTTCCCTGCGAGATCGAATCAGAAATGAGGAGATCCGCAGTAGAACCAAAGTCGCCGACATAACTCTCCGGATAAGCAAGCTGAAGTGGCAGTGGGCAGGGCACATAGCTCGAAGAACCGAGTGGCGGCCACGTACCGGACGATGCAGCAAAGGTAAGCCCCCCGCAAGGTGGACTGACGATCTCGTCAAGATCGCGGGAGGCGGTTGGATGCGGGCGGCTCAAGACCGGTCTGTCTGGAGAACCTTGGGGGAGGCCTATGTCCAGCAGTGGACGTCATTTGGCTGATATGATGATGATCTGAATTCAGGCCTCAGTCTCCCACCCACGGATTCCCACGTACGTGAGGTGTGGGAATTTGGGAATAATGAGACACCTTACAAGTACAGAACACGAACGAACGAAAGAAATCAAAGAAACGCATCCACATTCATTATTCAAAAGAAACGACTAAGAAACCAATCCGACGAAAACAAAAGAAAATTAACCGAGAACCTCATCAATCTTCGGAGAATCTTAACACCGCCATTCAGAAAACGCCATCTATGTTTACATATACAAACCGACCTAGTTAGAAAATAATATGGACTAATCGACAATTTATTGAAGAAAGGATCTATAGGCATTGTTTTTATCATTTAAAATAAAATTTAATGATTATATAACTATTATATAAACATAATAATTTGAAATAAATGAGATTGACCGTTTAAATTAAGTGGACATTGTAATAAATTTTGACACAGAGACTTGTTGTTTATGAAAGGGCCGAATATTATACCCTATTATTTTTTTAATAACAGAAAGATACCCGACACATAATTATTGTCTTTTTTGCAAGAAACATTTATTTTGCTAGATTTTTTTTTAAATAGTGACATCTATCAGTCGGAAGGATAACTATAAATTTGCTCGGTGCCAGTAATTTATTTATAGAAAATACGTAAAAATATACTGACGAAATTAAGAATCGCCTCCTTTTTTAAAGTCGGGTAAATAGCCATAAAACACTTTGAAGGTACCTATTTAGACTAACTATACTTTTACTAACAAACTTATAATGATAATAGATGGCACCACATATTTAACCAGTTTTGGATGATCCCTGTTTTGTTTGGGACTACGTAAAGGAGAGGTCAAGCTGTACACCGAAAACCACTCAACCGATTGTGATGTAACATATACTATTTTATAGATTTGAGTATCCTTTGTACATGAGTGTAAGTTTTATTGAAATCAATTTCGCCATTTTAGAAATCTTTACCAACATAGGGAAAGACGTCGGACAGAGACAGACATAAATTCTAAAAATGATCAAGTATTGCTTTTTAGCATTTTCCTACATTTTTTAGCTAATTTTCGTCAAAATATCTTTAATGTACAGACTTTTTCACCTCTACAGTTTTATTATAGTATAGATAGCATCGAAGCCAGTGTAAAGAGAAAGTGATCAGCCTCAAAAGGCCTCCAACGAAGGATGTCCTTATCATTGTTCAGAGTTCAAAGCTCTCTGAACAGAGTGATAGAACTCACTCATCGTAATTTAAAAACGTTTCATTACCCATTCCCTCGCAGTTCAATTGAAATTATAGTCATGAACTACAAATTGGACATAAAAAAACTGGCCTTTGTGAGATTCAAAAGGATTATTATCATTCAATCAAGCTTGCATATGCGTGATGCAGCTTGTGGAATTTTTTGTATCGTTAGTGATGGGCTAAAGAGCAACTTATTTAAGTGGGTATGCCAATTTTGACGATCAATAAGTTGATTGCACGGTTGGCGTAGTTGTTTAAATGGCCGACTCACCATTTGACAATGCGCCGAGTGTTGTGGGTTCGATTCTCACACGAGACAACACTTTGTGTGATTCATAAAGTGTTGTTTCGAGTCTGGGTGTGCTTTGTGTCCGTTGATTGAATGTTTGTAAAGTCCATCAAGACACAAGATTCCCTATATTAGAGGCGCCTATGCCTAGGGCGGCACCTAGTAGTCTTATAAAAGAGTAACTGGTGAAGATAAGCTCGGTTATGACGGTTGGTCTGATTCCAATTACTTTTAGAAGTTTTTTGAAACGATTAGGCCTTTATTAGCTTTCCTCTCATCGTAATGCTATTTAGTCTTTGAGAATAAAAGATATTCCATGGTATGGAGCAGTGTCAGTATTTTTGAGAGTACTGACTGAATTTTTAAGTTTAGCTGAGAGTTAGATCCAAATTTCATGTGCATGGCATTAAATTGCAGCTATGACTAAAGCTGAGCATCTTCTCGCAACCTGATTTTAGTACATAACGCAAATCAAACTTGCATAACTTGAATAGTAATGCAAGGTTGATTTCGTAATGTATGTGAAGTGCTTAATGTTTGTAGAGCATCTGTCTCTAACATTTGAGAAAATAATGTTTAAATAACAAAATTACAAAAACAGTCATGTATGTTAGAAATATAGCACATAGTAGCTCAACTACAATAATGCTGCCATTGAAACATTCCACCGGATGACGTACAAGCACAAGCTTACAATATCCACTGTCTATGTAGACATATGTATGCATACCAAAGCATAATAATATTTTAATCTGAGAATAATTCCTTGGCCGAGATCCGCCGTCCACTATTCCACTCCATGATTGATTTAGACCTATATAATTAACATACGTGTCCAATTTACACACATTATCAATAGGTAAACTGCATTAAATTAGAATACAGTATGATTAAACTGCAACAAATTGATTTTGTATCAATTAAATTGCAGCGTTGTTTGACAGTCGGGTTTTGGTTTATACGACCGTTCTACCCAAAGTTATCGATATTAAAATAATTCAATGATTTGATTTTCATAATTATAATTAAATTTATTCAATGATTGTAAATGTTTGTTGTACGTAGTAAATAAATACGCGATTCAGGCATGCCAAAGATTCCTGACTAGACAATTTCACTGTAATAAAAGTTATTACAGTAAAATTGTCTCGGTCATATTCCTTAAGAAAACCTTTACTATGTTATACTAGACGATGCCCGCGGTTACACCCGCATTATTAAAGGCTACTGCTCCGCTCCCGTTGCTCATAGCGTGATGCTATATATATTCCTCAATAAATGGGCTATCCAACACTGAAAGAATTTTTCAAATCGGACCAGTATTTCCTGAGTTTAGCGCGTACAACCAAACAAACAAACATACTCTTCAGCTTTATATATTAGTATATATAAGATATCCTATGTCAAGCTGTCGGTTAGTGCAAATTAACTCAAAGTAGCCGGTCGTGGAATTAGTATGAATAGATATTTAATTGCCTTTTCAGACCAGTTTTACTATTTCATCATGTTCTAGTTATTTCGGTTCTCCCTAGTTAAATATTGCTGATAACGCAAATTCCATTTCGATGTACCTATATTCCATTTAAACCTTTCACAGTGATTTCTAAGGCTTCAATTTGCAAAGCAAGCGAAGAACGGAAGTACCCTTCCGGCAACTATATGGTGGTATAAATTCTTCAATATCAAACGCTAGAAATAGTGACAAGTAATAAATGCTACAGAGAATGTTACGATTGATCTTTTATAACTTTTAGCATAGAATCAAATGGCGGACACCTTGGAAGAAGTGATAAAATCCAGTACATAGCACTTTTATACCTATCAAATGTACAAGACACCTGGATTTTTACTGCTTTTACTGTGCAAGTGTCAATATAGCCAGTAAATGAAACAGTTACAGTTGGAACTGTGTAAAATGTACTACAAGGAAAAGTGTTTACAATGTTCATTTACTTCAATTGTGTGATTCGTAAGTGTCTAGAAATTGTGACGCTAAAATTTGATGATGGAAAGCAGGTTTTATTATGCGCTAGTTTTTTTTGCAGCTTTACACGCGGATGAAAGGCTATTAAAATTAAAACACATTCTATTGAACCGTTTTGACGTGAAATTGAAGAGCATTCATAATTGTATGCACAATTTTGTATCAATAATATTAAAAAGGGACTGGTTTTTTGTCCTACCAATTTATCGATGATTTTGTTATAGTCTGAATGGCTCAATCCTCTTTTTCTTTTCTCTTATCTCGCGCCGCCTTTTCATTTTCTCACCCTGGCCAAGTCCATATGCTGCTCAATTAGCTTTTAACACATAAAAATGTTTACCACCTACTTCATAAATAATGTTAACGACATAACGTAAAACAGCAGGCACGCCAAGTGCTAAGTAATGTTATAAAGTTTAAGGATAAAATAAAAACATGCTTAGTTTACTTTTATTTCAATAAGTTATAGATAACCAACACATTTTCTTCGATATTAACTTTCATTTACAAGTTTCATTGATCTCAATACACAAACCTATCAAAACCTTTAGGTAATCCAGTAAACGGCATCCCGGCTCTACTACTCAGTAACATACGAGCCACAGAAAATAAATACCAACACATCGGTACTAAACATCTAAAGCACAGATCACAATAATATAAATAACACAAAGAATTCAAGATCATATAACATACTAATGATTATGTAACGGGTCTGAATCGTGTTAACTGAACGAAAAGAAAGATGAAATACCTTTCTATTTGCCCCGACGACGATGAATTGTGAAGACCAAGTGAAGGTAGGTTCCGAAACCCGCACTTCTCGGAGGCAGCGCTGACGAACATCAGTCATCCCGTGACCACGGCTGGTGTAACCCATGCCGAAACGTCGGGGCAAATAGAAAGGTATTTCATCTTTCTTTTCGTTCAGTTAACACGATTCAGACCCGTTAGATAATCATTAGTATGTGTACAAATCGTGGGAGTTTAAAAGTAGTTATCATATAACATCTCTTGCGATGCGCGCGAAGTAAACGAATACTAAATAGAATTATTTGCCCTTTGTCTCACAGAATAAATACGATAAAGTAGATTTTCTCTGCGACATATACGGCGTATCTTTAAATATTACAATAATCCGTAACCTTCACACAAGCTCCAATAATTATTTTTGCGGTACAACAAGCCTTCGAAATAGGCACAAATATATTCTTTAACATCGTACTATACAAGCCATGCAGCTTGGCTTGTATAGTACGATGTTAAGGAATACATACTCGGCTCAGTCAAAATTACCTAAGCAACGGCGAAATCATCATCATCAGCCTTTATCAGTCCACTGCTGGACTAGGCCTCTCCTTTGAAAGGAGGAATTGGCCTACTATACCACGCTGGCCAAACGGGTTGGTATAGGGTTTGTATCAAGTTTTCCTTCTCTTACAGTGCTGTTTTCTGCATAATATGCTCCCTCTGTCGGCTCTTACGACACCCATGGGATGATATGGGGTGGTGACAATCCGTATTCTTAATCCGTCACCACACGGATAATATTAACGGCGAAATAAAAACATATTTTTGAGATTCCGTTCATAAATATTTAAAGCGATACATTGATATATTTAAAACATGAGATAAATTTATCTTATAACAATAGAAAGAGTTCGATGATGCTACAACTTTTTCATATTCATAGAGTATCCGTTTCGAAGTCTCACAGTGGAGAGCTGTCGGACTGGCAATGAAAAATGGAATTTCTATTCTCAATTTTACCTTTTAACTGTATAGTCGTTTATTACCATATTTCTGAGTAAGACTTTTTTGACGGTTCTTCACCTTGTTACATTGTAGAATTGTGAATTCTTGTTTGTAATTTATATTCTCTTATTCATTAAAATATGAATCGTTTGTGATACGCATTGAATGTAATATTTAGTCATATAGTTTATTTACAGTAAAATGCAAATTCTGTGGCAACACTTTTATTTGTTAATTCATTTTGCAAATTGTTAAAAAATATGATAGTTATACAATATGAAAATATTTTATAAATTCAATTTATGTAGTAAGTTTTTGATTGCATAACGGATAATTTTTGTATGAGTAAAATATTGGTTTTAAAATTAAATTTTCGCTTTTAATTATTTCGATAGTGTCCACATTCACATTCTTCAGGACTGTCAATATATTGTCTTGTTTATATATAAACCTTTGATAATGATAATGATGATAATGATAAACATTTATTCGTCGGAATATGGGTATACAAAGTTGTTAGTTTACATTACATTACATTCAAGCCATATTCTACCATTATCTGGCATACAAATATTGATTATTTTTGTTATTAGCATGTATACAATTGTCAGTTTATAAGATTAATAATATTATCTAATAACAATTCATTTTACAATTCTATGCAGTTAGTTATAAATATATCACAATTTTTTGTCCTCCAAGAATGCATTAATTGAATAAAAACATTTATTTAATTAAAGTATAAATAATTTTCGTTTAAAAGTATTAAAAGTATCAATTTCCTTAAAATTATTTGGCAACTTTTTGTAAATACGTATCGCCATACAGTAAACATTCTTGCTAAATACATTTAATCTTTGCTTGGGTATGAGTAACTTGTGTGTGTGTCTCCCTGGTCTCATCACGACATCATTGTGCTTACAGAATAAGTGTGGGTGTTTGCGTACAAAAATACAAATTTCATATATATACTGACTAGGTAAGTAAGGGTAAGATATTATGTTTTATAAAGTACTCCCTACAGCTCTCAGTCTGTTGTAAGCCGAATAATGCTCGTATACATTTTTTCTGCACGATGAAAGCTTTGTTTGACTCCACCGAGTTACCCCATAATATCAGACCATATCTTAATTTTGACGAAACATAGCCATGGTAGGCATTTAAAGCAGTTTCTAAAGTTAAGACTTGTCTCAATCTATATAAAGCGTAAACAAATTTGTCTATATTTATGCAAAGATTCGGAACATGGTCTTTCCAATTACAATGTTTATCTATTATGATGCCTAGAAATGATGTGGCATCTACTTCTTCGACTATGTTTGCATTATACTTTACATTAAGTTTAGTAGGTTCACTATTATAAGTTTGGAATTGGATCATTTTTGTTTTATTTATGTTAATTTTAAGTTGATTGTGATCTAACCATTCCATTATATTTCCTAAGGCGTTGTTTATTTTATGCTCAAGTTTATTCTTGTTTTTATCTGTAATGATTAGGGTGGTGTCATCAGCATATAGTACACACTGGTGGTCCGTCACGTTAGGCAGGTCATTGATATATAACAAAAACAGGAGGGGGCCAAGGATACTCCCTTGAGGTACTCCAGAACTGTTCATTAATTTTAATTCTGACCTAGTAGATGTATTATATTTACCCGTAGTTCCAAGAATTTGTACACATTGATAACGGTTTTCAAGGTAGCTAGTGATTCAATCTAAGGCTTTTCCGCGAATCCCATATCTATCGAGTTTATATATTAATAATTTATGGTTGACAAAATCAAAAGCCTTGAACATATCTAAAAAGATTGTAACTATGTTGTTTTTATTATTGAGATTTTCGGTAATGATTTTTGTTAGAGTAAAACCTGCCAACGTGGTCGAAGAATTTTTTCGGAAGCCATACTGCTCTGGCTTGAGAATATCATATTTTTCTAAAAATACGGAAATTTTGTCGTGTATTATTCTCTCAAAAACTTTTGATAAGATAGGCTAAGATAGGATAGTAATGTCTGATCTCCAGACACTGTCAGCCTTGCGGCTCAATAAAACGATGATTATAAATAGATTGATTTACTGCTGATTTTCTTGGTTTTATAATTATGTTCACAATTCATGTGCTTGCGTATTGACTTCATGAAGACAAGTATTTTTATATAAAAAGTAGGTAGAAATTTTTCCTTATGTCTAATAATTAATTGTTTCAATCTACCGACGTAACCGGTCGCGCCTACACGAACCCATTACTACCAATAATGGGTAATGCTAGGTGATTACTGTCAGGCGTTAACATCATCCCCCCCGTTAAAAGTCTCCAGACTTTTAACTTTCTATGAGATGCTTCGTTGCCGGTAGGGGGCAGAGTCTTGTGAAGGCTCTTCGGTAAGTTCCATGGGTGGTTTTGACGTCTGCAACGCGACTCACTACATCGGGACCAGGAAAGAGTTTCGTGATTCGACCCGTGCGCCAGCACAATGGTGGTAGATTCTCCTCCTGCAGCAGCACTAGGTCACCAACTTTCAATGGGATGTCATTGGTGCGCCATTTCGTTCTTTGTTGGAGTTCAGCCAAATATTCCCTTTGCCATCTTCTCCAGAAGTGCTGCCGAATTTGCTCCAGTCGTTCATTTGACCGCAAGCATTAAATTTATCAACGATGATATAGATAGTCAATTAAAAATAGTATTTAACTAATACTAAATCATATTGATACAAATGTTAAAATACGGCATTCTAAAATTAATATATTGGCTTATTCGTTTCCATAACAGAGAATCAGAAAATGCATGCCTAGAAGAATCGTCGATGAATCCGTTTAAAAAAGAAAAGACGGAACAAAATAAATTATTTTCACTCGTAGTAAATTATTGCATTCCTAGTTTACATGTTTAGGTTTTGTATAGCGCGGGGTAAATATTTAAAGCATAAATTACTCTCACAAATTGTTTTTACTCTCCAATGTATAATAACTTTAGAGTGCAGCTATTTTCACGAACTTTATCATATTGTAGACGGTTTTGCGCTGACTGCACCCATTTTGCTATGTTTATGAAGAGCAGGAGTAATTGTATTTTCTTTTTCTTGCCGCAGTCCACTGCTTGACTTCAGAATCTCTTAATAGCTTCACAGTAAGACTTTGAGCCAATCGGAGGATTTGGCCTACTATACCACGCTAGCTAGACGGGTTAGTAATAGGGTTTGATGTAAAGTTTTCGTTATTTTTGCAAAGATACAAAACATAATAAGGACGAAACTAAAAGCCTTAGGAGACAATGATACTAGGGTGTCATTTTTAGTTTAGCCATTCACCCAATAATAAAACAAATTCATTCAAAATTTAACGTTTGGTATTTGGACGAAGGGACCCTGGGAGGTGATGTTAACTCGGTTTTACAAGATTTAGGGCTAATAAAAAATAAATTTAAAGCAATTGGTTTGGAACTAAATTCAGACAAATGTGAAACTTTTATTACCTTTCGATTTTATCAAAATATAATTCTTTGGCGCCAAATATAAAAATCATCAATAAATGTTCCTTCCACCTCCTTGGATCCCCTATTTCATGGTCTGTGCCGTCGGCTTGACCATGTGAGATTACACCTTCATTCTAGTCCTCGGTAACGTATAGATCCCTGCGTTTAAGTGTCCTCTTGCGTCTGTCTAGTCGCGGCCGCTGCTACCCCCCCGCTCCCGCGGGATGAGTCGGGAGAGCGCAGGCGGTCGCGTTGCCAGTACGCTTTCATTACTTCCACGAAGTGCGTGTATTTCCTTGCGAAAACAATATTTGTTGACAAACGACGTGTGTCGTTCGCGACCAATAATAAGGTCGCTCATAAGTAGTTTAAAGTATTACCTACTTAAAATTTAGTGTCTAAGTGGAATTAGTACTGTGGATTGCTGTCGTTAAAGGTACGTCTATGTGTTTTCATTATAACTTTTCTTTAGGTATAGGTACTTACCCGTGCTCCTTCCGCAACAAACATGATATACCTACTTTTTTTTATATATTCTAGTTAAAGTAGACAGAGTTGTGAAACGAACACAGTATAAATCTACTTAGGTATGTTTATTACCGCTAAGTAGATATTTTGTTGCGGAGGGAGAGGGTATGTAATTGGTGATACAGGTAATTAAGATATCTCAGCTGATGACTCGGAACCCATTCCAGTCATTTTGCTAGTGTCCATAAATTCACTTAGCGACACTTAGTATCGAATGATTTTATTTTGCCACCCGATTCGTTCTATACAATTGAGTAGTGGTTTATGAGATATAACTGTGCTGCGCGCTCTGGCCCACACGGTTCAATCTAAAAAGCCAAAGGGCTTGATTTAACGAGTCACACGGCCCGACTCGAGGAGCCACACGGCTCGATATGAGGAGCCGCACGGCCCGATTCAAGGAGCTGCACGGCCCGATTCAAGGAGCCGCACGGCCCGATTCGAGGAGCCGCACGGCCCGATTCGAGGAGCCGCACGGCCCGATTCGAGGAGCCCCAAGGCCCGATTCGAGGAGCCGCGCGGCCCGATTCTAGGAGCCGCACGGCCCGATTCGAAGAGCCGCACGGCCCGATTCGAGGAGCCGAACGGTACGGTTTTAAGGAGCCGTACGGCCCGGTTTAAGGAACCGGGCCGTACGACTCAATTGGAGGAGCGGCACAACTATAATTTTGACAATTTTTTTTGTCACAGATGGCGGTGCCGAAAGAGCCGTCGTCACTAGAGGCCCTCTTAGCGTGGGAAACAGATGACCCGGATGACAATATAATTTTGGAACGAATAAAGAAGTTGGCTTCGACCTACCTGCCTGATGGATGGCTTCAATGGAAGCTTATACCTCATACCAGAGAGGATCTTTTGGGTTCGCACCTGGACCCTCTTGTGCTGAATAAAATCCGCTTCGCTCTCCCGACGGTCGAACTTGCTAGAGCCTTCTGTCCAGAATGTACCTGGCTCTCTGAGAAAACCTACAAGGAGATGAAAATTAAAATGCTCGGGTGGCCTTTCTGTGTGGGGCTTGTAATTGGTCCACCATCCATCGGATCTAGAATCAGAGGTTCCGACGTTCAAAATGAACTGATCGTAGCATCACTAGCAGAATTAAAACCTCTACTCTTAAGCAGAAAGGAGGCGTCGAGGGAGCTCGCAGATAATGAAGATGTAGATGACTCATCGACGCTTCGCTCTACATCATCCAAATCTAAAAAGCTAACAAGGATAGATAAGCTAGAACAAAATTTTTGCGAGATGAAGGAAATGCTCTCCAACATCATGGGAAGATTTAGTAACAATGTTGATGATGAGTCCGAAGTAGAGGCAGCTTACCCTTCTTCCGAGGAAGATGATCTGCAAGAAGAATATCCAAGACAGAATGAGAAAATACTAGAACCCACAGACTGGAAGGCCCCAGCTCTAACACCAGAGGATGACGACGAAGATTTTGATTTCTCCCCTCAAACTAAGGAACAGGAACCTCCAATTCCAACACCAAAGGCACATATCGAGGAGCAGGGTATTAAATGCATGAGATTGGGTGAGTTAGCGTACAAACAGATCCGGTATGCTGAGGTCCAGAAAAGGCTGCAGGCGTTTCCAGTATTTCATGCCTCGAAGGTTAACCCTTCTCTAATAAAACTTAATCCGGCAAACGCTTCATCAGATTCCCTAATCAAGCAGGAATCCTCTTTTGGGACGATCTTACATGGGTTACTGCTGCAACGCGAGGCTCTTACCAGTGCTATTAAGGAGCTCTCAACCAAGCATCCTTCTTTAAGATTGGATATTAAGCAACTTTCAGGACCAAACGCGGCTTTCAAGACGATTTCTGATGACATCTTGCAATATGTTTGTGATCGTAAAGTGGAAATAATAGAACTGCGAAGGAATGCGATCCTACCAAAAGATGAATACTATGCCACACTGCTTAATGCCATCCCTCCTTCTTCGACACATCTTTTTGATGAACAACAGGTCTCAGAGTTGTTGAAGCAACCTTCACTGCAAGGATTTTTTCGGGGATACTCTTCAAATTCCTACAAACCGAGGCCTCAACCAAGAACCTCTACCAACTTTGAACAAAGAAAGAAGATTCCTAAAACGCTCAAATCTTCATATCGACCAAAATCCCACACCTTCAAAGCGACGAATGCAGAGTCGGGAAAGTCCTACCCTAGGAAGGCGACAAAGCGTAGCCGGGTCCCCAGCTCCAAGGACAAGTTCCGCATTGAAGCCGAGGCCAAAAAGCCTAAGAGATCCTGACTTACAGGGCTTCAGAGGGGGGAGGCTAGTCAATTATGTAAACATATGGCGGCTTTACGGGGCTCCTCCTGGAATCTTAAAGATCATAGAAGGGTAGTCCATTCCGTTTGCAATCAAACCTCCTCTTGCCCCACTAACGAGCAAGCTTCTATACAAATTTCAAACTACAGGGATGGATTCAGAGATAGAAGCGCTGATATCTCAGGGAATTTTGGAGGATTGCAATGGCAATCCTAGTAAATTATTCTTTGATAGGTAACCGACCGGGGAATGCCCCGGTCGGTTACCTATCAAAGATGTTCCCAGTTCCGAAGTCCGACGGGAGTCGTCGCTCTATTATAAATCTTCGCGGACTAAACAATTATTTATGCCCAAAGAAATTTCGCCTCCTGAACCATCACAAAGTGCCAGATTTCCTTCAAGAGTCAGATTTTCTAGTAAAAATAGACATTTCTCAGGCTTACTTTCACATACCTATAAAGCCAGGCCACAGAAAATTCCTAGCAATAGTTCATCAGCAAAGGAAGCTTCAATTTACTTGCCTTCCGTTTGGTCTATCGACTGCTCCACTGACATTCGCAAGAGTGTCAAACTGGCTAGCAGCGCAGCTAAGACAAATGGGAATAAGAGTAATTGTATACCTCGACGATTTCCTCTTAGCCAATCAGCAGGAGAAAAGCTTAATAGAAGACACAGCATGCGCTGTAGGATTCCTAGAGGGCCTAGGATGGATAATAAACAAAGAGAAGTCTCTAAGCCCACCCACTCATCGCCTGGAATACTTGGGAATAATGTGGGATACAAAAAGAAACAGAACCTCTTTGCCAGACAAAAAGACAGTCGATTTGAGAAACACTCTTCTGAAAATAACAAAGTCACGAACCTGGAATTGGGTCACGGAAAGAGTCTCGTCGGAAAGCTGAACTTTGCTTCGTTCACGACCCCTCTGGGAAGACTACATACAAGACATCTTCAACGCGCAGCCAATTGTCTTCCTCAACATCAAAGGACTCGAAAATATCTACTGCTGACAAAAGCTCTACAAGAGTGTTTCTGGTGGCTCGAGAATCTTCAGAAAGGACGAGAAATTTTTACACGTCAGGAAACAGTATTTATCACAACCGATGCTTCAGAAAACGGTTGGGGTGCTCAAGTCAACGGGTCCCTGCTCAGCGGGCTATGGGCAAAAGACCAGATTTCATGGCATATAAACCGCAAAGAACTATTTGCGGTGTATCAAGCATTCCAGAGAGCGCTACCTCAACTGCAGGACCGACGAGTAATTATTCAGTCCGACAACAAGACTGTTGTGTCTTACATAAGAAATCAGGGGGGAACACGATCCAGTATTTTAACAGATCTAGTAGCGAATATTCTAGAGCTTGCTTACATGAACAGAATAGAGACATTTGCTCACTACATTCCGGGTATTTACAACGAGATTGCCGACAGTCTATCACGTCAGAAGTCGCTTGCGGACTGGCACCTATCGGATCAAGTGACGAGCTTACTATTCAAGAAATGGGGAACCCCTCAAATAGACCTTTTTGCAACCCCTCTCTCAAGAGTTGTCCCGATCTATGTAGCCCGAGACGCGAGGGACAAAGGCGCGGCATTCATAGATGCGTTCAGCAGGACATGGGTCTTCGACCTAGCCTGGATTTTCCCTCCTACGGCCCTGATTCCACGGGTACTATCACACTTGAACAAAGCTCGCGGAATATATATCTTGATTACCCCCCGGTGGGAGCGGGTATTCTGGAGGGCCGACTTGAAACGGAGGTCTCTGGGCGCGCCATTTCAAATTCACAATCTTCATCATCATCTGAAGGATGCAACGAGGAATACGCCCCTCCCAGATGCTCGAAACTTACGCTTGGAGGCTTGGAGGGTACGGGGTGGACCCGTATAACAACTTCATGGCCCAAGGAGGACCTCGAGTTACTAGAAAGTTCATGGAGGTAATCTTCTTTGAAGACTTACGCTGCCCCTTGGAAGACATGGGTAACAAGATGTAAACAACTACATTTAGATCCGAATGACCCTGATCCAGCGAGGGTAGCACAGCACCTTAGTTATTTACATAGAGTGAAACAGCTTTCTCCAGGAACAATAAAACTACATAAGTCTGTAATATCTAATTTGGCTAATCCTTTAAAAAGATTTCTAGTCACCCATTTGTAAGACATATGATCAAGGCCATTGAGATCTCTAGACCACCGTCCACAAGGCGATGTATTTGGGACATAGAACAGATGGTGCTCTGGTTGAAGAGCAAAGTAGTAAACGAGAACAGCTTATTTAAAGTATCACGGCATACTTCGCTCATCCTACTATTAGCCTTTGGGCGGAGAATACACGATCTTACACTGCTAAGAGTAAATGAAGATCATTTAAGAATGGAAGAGGAATCAGTGACTTTCTGGCCAGTTTATGGTTCGAAAACAGACAAGAGCAGTCACAGACAATCGGGTTGGTTATTATCTAGGTCTTCAGAAAAGAACCTAGATCCTGTATTTTGGATTAAAAAGCTAATTACGGTATCTTCCACAAGAAGGAAGCCCGGCTTAAACTCTCTGTTTATTTCTCCCAGAGGAGTCGTAAAACCTGCTTCGAGAGCAGTTATAGCTGGTTGGGTACGAACCGCACTAGTGGCTTTAGGAATAAATTTTTCCCCTGGGAGTATAAGGTCCGCGGTTGCTTCGTCAAGAAAGGAGAATGATGTCCCTCTTGACGAGATTTTAAGACAGGGTAACTGGAGATCCGATAGAAATGTTTTTAAATTTTACTTTAAAGAAATAATTAAACAATCCTCAACTGCGCAACCTGTAAGAGATTTAATTAGTACTAGTTTCAAACCTGTATAATTTTATATTTATCTTCAATAAACGTTATACCTTGCCTACACCTTAGTTTTCTTTCTGTATGCAATCTACTTAGTAACTCACAGTAGTCACAGTACGCTTTCTTGCGTCGTCAGAAACTAAAAACCTCTCACATGGTCAAGCCGACGACACAGACCATGAAATAGACAACGTTTTCCCCACGAAGGGAAGAAAACGATATATTTCATGTCTTGCCTAGGCTTGACCCGAATAAGCTCTTGACGACTTTACTGAGAGGTACTGGCGACGCGACCGCCTGCGCTCTCCCGACTCACCCCGCGGGAGCGGGGGGGTAGCAGCGGCCGCGACTAGACAGACGCAAGAGGACACTTAAACGCAGGGATCTATACGTTACCGAGGACTAGAATGAAGGTGTAATCTCACATGGTCAAGCCTAGGCAAGATATGAAAGATATCGTTTTCTTCCCTTCGTGGGGAAAACGTTGTCTATTTTTGACGATGCTTTTGGAACTTTTATAGATAAAAAACAACAAAATTTCTGTGAAACCTCGGAACGCCTTTATAATATTAATATTCATTCGGCTTTCACGATTATTCGGCACTGCCCTTTTGTTCCAAAATTTATATGTTACTTCCGGTCCTCTCCTTTTTGGAAACATTTATCCCTTTTGGAAAACTGTCACGTTTATAGGACGTGGACAAAGTAAATTATAAGAAATAAAACAAAGTTTTAAAATTATAAAAAAAAAAAATTAAGGTATATTAAAAAAATAGTAAGGTTCGGCCTAGGTCGTTGCGCACTTGTATAGCCTTCCACACTTCCCTGGCGAGGTTCCGTCCTCCAGGCGTAGTCCATGTAAGGTCGGACACTCCATTCAGGCGATGAAGGAGACTGGGAATCCGGTTACGACCGTTGAACCGTGACGTAATTCCTAGGAACAAGGGCCGAATCATTAAGCTGCCAGTATAAGGGGCGCACGGGAAACGCTAGGATGTATGGCAAGAGCTAGATTGGCAATTTAGGGCTTATAACGGCGGAAGAATTCTAAGTGTGAAAAATCTAAATTAATAGTAAATGTAAGCAAGCAGAGACGGTTACAAACGTTGAGCTTTGAAAGTTTAAGTATAACATAGTAGAAGAAAGGCAACTATAAGCATTACACACAAGATAGAATAAAGCTACAATATTTAGTCGGACTCGTACCTCTAAAATTAACACAAAGAATATAATACAACAGGTAGGTAACGGCCGTTGGAAATCTTTATAAATAAATGTGCACAACTTACCCAAGTGTGGGAATCACGGTCACTAAATTAATAATTACAACTGTTTTAAGTATATGGAGAAATGCAATCCACTCTTAAGTTGATACTAAAGTTTCAATATATCCGTAAATAACTTTACGTTTAAAATTGATATTTCGCAATGACGGTAAAACAGTGAGAAAATTAGTCAAGGCGACAGCGTTCGTGCCTCGAAAGGTTCAGCTACGGACTGCCTGTGATAGCTAGGTGCGGGCGCGGCGCGCGGCCGCTGGCGGGCGGCGATGAGGAACCGGTACTTCCGTATATATAAAATAATGTGGTTGTCCGCATTGCTTGTCGTCTTTCTTTTTTTTTATAGTTATATTTAAATTGTTTATTATGTAAATAGTTTAAATTAATTTGTTTATTTTGTAAGTTGTTTATTTTTAAATTGCTTTTTTTTTAATTGTTTATTTTTAAGTTAACTTTTTTTTTTAATCAGTAGTAAAGGACATTTATGTACACTATGTTACATTACCCCTCCTCCCAGAAAAAGGATTTCAACTTATTGAAATCCGAAAAAAACATGAATTAACTTACTACGGGTATCTCTTAAGCTTGAGATCCTTAATATGCCAAACGCCATGGTCGCGACCATTCATGTCTTCTAGAACGTAAACTAATGGTGATCGTTTAACTTTTACCCGGCATTTTTGAAATTTAGGGGCTAACTTCTTACTATAATGAGCATCTTTATCGCTCTGGAAGTAGCAACGCTTCCAAACGATATCGCCCACACTAAACTCGGCATCTTTGCGGCGCAAGTTATAATACTGTGTATTTTTTACATGAGCTTCCCACAAAGCAACCTGAACTTTATCGAATATTGGTGATTATTGACCCAAGTTTGCAGCATAAGCATCGCGTGGTAGAAATATAAAGTCTGCTGGATCTGGATATTCGATGTAATGAGAACCACAAACGACTAACTCTCTTCCGTGTACCAAGAAGGATGGAGTATACCCCGTGCTTTCGTTAACAGAATTATTAATGGCGAATTGGATTTGAGGAAGGTTGGTGTCCCAAGATCTATGATCCCTATCTACGAAACTGGAAACAGCAGTTATTATTGTTTTGTTATATCTTTCCACTGTATTGATTTGTGGAGTATACTTGGGAGTAAAATGTATGCTAGGAATTTTGTACTTTTTGAAAAGATTATCCAAATCTCGGCTAATAAACTGACTTCCATTATCAAGAATAATATTTTGAGGTATTCCGTGAACGAGAAAGATGTATTCTCAAGGTGTTTGACTATTAAATTTGAAGTAGTTCGACGAAGTGGAAAAAGGAGGCAATATTTAGAAAAGCAGCAAGTCACAACGAAAATAAACTGATTCTGTTGCCAAGAAGAAGGCAATGGACCAACCAAGTCGATTGATAGAACCTGGAAGGGACGAGAAACATCTTTAGGCCTACTCATTTTTCCAGAGACACCATGGGTAGAATGCTTATGAGCTAGACACGTTTCACAGTTAGAAACAAATTGAACTACGCTAGAATACATACCGGGCCAATAAAAACGAAGTGCTAAGCGCTTATATGTCTTAAACACGCCAAAATGACCAGAAATAGGTTCAAAGTGGCACTCAATTAAAATGTCAGCTTGTTGTTCTTTAGGAATAACCTTCTTCCAAGCAAATTCAACCGTAAAGTCAACCTTAGTTTTCATGTACCTATATAATTCATTATTTTCCACCTTGTAATTTGAGAAATTTATAGGATTAGCCTGGCAGCCCTGGAAAATCTTCAGATACCAAGAATCCTGAGTATCAGGGCCTGAAGCCGCGGGAACATCGCCGTTTGAAATAACCTCAACTGGAACACATCTAGAAAGGGTGTCCGGGATAATATTTTCCTTTCCATGGCGGTGTCTTATTTCAAAATTAAAAGAAGAAAGGCGAACTCCCCACCTGCAAGCCGACCAGTTGAATTAATGAGAGACATAAACCATTTAAGCGAAGAATGGTCAGTGTAGACTAAGAAGGTTTTGTCGGTCTCAAGGTAACAGCGCCAGTATTCAAGAGCAGTAAGAACGGCAAGAGCCTCCCGTTCTGTTGTGCTGTAGTTCCTCTCCGGTTTACTTAAAGAACGGCTCATGTACGCAATTGGATGTTCCACACCATCAATAGTTTGAGCTAACATTGCACCGATACCAAAATTGCTAGCATCAGTGTGTACCTCAAAAGGAAGGTTAAAGTCAGGGCAAACAAGGACCACCTGTCCTTGTTTGCCCTGACTTTAACATTCCTTTTGAGGTGAACTTGAACTAGTTTGGATTTTAATTCTAGAAAAGCCTTGTCAGCGTCCGGTTTCCATTGAAACGCAGGGGCGTTCTTTTTATTAGAAGTAAGCTTATTTAGAGGGCCTGCTACGGTACTAAAATGTGGAATAAAACGCCTATACCAAGACGCTGTACCCAGAAAACGCTTAACCTCCTTCCTATTAGTAGGAGTGGGAAAGTCTAATATGGCTTTGACCTTATCTGGGTCAGTCCTTAAGCTATGAGCATCCACAATGTAGCTAAGATAACCTAATTGACTTCGGAAGAAGTGACACTTGTCCAGGTTGACAGTGAGATTAGCCGAACGCAATTTTTGGAAAACCTTCTGAAGCAGTTCTACGTGTTCCTCGAAAGTCCTGCTAATGATAATTACATCATCTAAATCAAAGGTTCAATAACGTCTAGCGCTAACATCTCATCAACCTGTTCAGCAACAATACGTTGCTTTCCTGGTGACATGCGGTAGTATCGCTGTCGAATAGGTTCAGCATCACCAGTACCTATACGATGTTTTATGACATGAGTACGACCTAAACCTCTCTCTGCGTACGAAATGTCCTTAAATTTATTTACGACATTGTCAGCTAACACCTTTTGAGAAGAGTTCAAAGTGTCATAGCCACACAGGTGACGAAGAAATTTCCGAGAGCCCGGGATCAGTTAAGAATAAGTTTTCTTTCTCTGATAAATACTTAGGGCACAGGTTGAAAGTGTTCCAAAAATCGATTTCTAAGATCAAAACGGTTTCGATCGCTGGAATAGCGTGCGCCTTAATAATAGAAAATTTATCTTGGAAGGTCAAGGGTAGAAGAATATAACCAAGGGATGTTATCCTTTGACCTCCTGCTGCAGTAACATTTAACGTTGCATAAAATCAGACCTAATCTTATTAAAAGTTCATGAGAGTTCTCACCTAGGTCTGGTTTGTTGGATTCTGGTGCCGCCGTCACTATGACGGCGGCACCAGAATCCAACAAACCATACAAAAACAAATCCTTATTGATTCTTACCTTCACATAAGGCATAGGGTCATTACTCGGTTTGACATTGAAAATTGTAGAAATATGTTTCCTAGAAAAGAAATTTTTACAAACATGAGCCAATCATTCCAGTTCGAGCTATCTGTATGACTAACCGCATGCTTCCTACAATTTTCAGAAACTAGTTTTTTGGTTTGCAGTTTGGACACTCTGGTGTGCGAACTTCCTTCATGCCACACTTAAAGCAAAAGACTTTAAGCTCAGCTGTGCAGTCTTTCATAGAGTGCGTATTAACACGGCAACGGTGACAGTAGGGAACTTTGGAGATAGCCGAAGTTTCGACTTTAGGAGCCTGAATTTCAGAGACCTTGTGTGACCCTTGATGGTGAGCACCGTCGTACCTATTACGAGCGTAAAAATTACCTTGGCTACTATTCGTCGACTTACGCTTTGAAGACTGGTAGCCAAATTCCGGAGCCAAGGTATTAGCTGAAACCGAAGGTGGTTCCTTAAATAATTGTGAATGAACCTTTATACGTTCATAATTCTTGCAAATTAATTTTAAGTCTTCCAGTGATTTAATATTAGGACTAGCAGCTATGATAGTAGAGTAGCAAGGACGAATATTATGCAGAATGATTTCGAGTTTAACTTCTTCCTCTAAAGGTTTACTTAGCCTGGAGAACATGCCTTGCATTATAGATAAATAAATTGTTATGTTCTCTTCCTCGCCTTGCGTACGCTGACGAATTTCTGAAACCATGCGATAATTGTAGTCGGGGACGTTGAAATCATTCTTTAACGCAATTACTACCTCATTCCAACTACCGATAATGCCCCTGATGTTATGGTACCAGTGAAGTGCATCACCAATGAAAATATCGGTAGCAGAACTTAGCATTTTATTTTCAGTTATATTTTTAGACGTACGGAATTCTTCAGCTTTCTGTATAAATGATCCGACACAAGATTTTCCGTCATATTTTAACTTATTCAGTTCTCCTATTAACCCGCGATCACATGAAACTGCAATATGCAAAAATCCTCTTCAGAAATAACTGAAGACGTGGGCTGCTTCTGGTCTTTGACCTTGGGTTTATCAAGGCTCAAAAGCATCTCATAATACCCCTCGTAAATTTTCTTCATTTTATCTAATTTCGATAAATTATCAGCCGCCTGCGGTTTGTCAATACGTTGAAGCCTATAATATGATGTAGAAGAGACTTAGTTCTACTAAAAAGAGATTAATCAAAGTTAAGTTTTAAGGCATCCAGATTAGCCTTAACCTTCTCTAGCGTCTCTTGTGAGCCTTTACTATCCTCTGAAAACTGGAAAACCGAATCGATTATGTCATCAGACGAATATAATTGAGTTAATTTAGTGACTTGACGTCTTAAACCCGCTACGTTGTCAGAGGGAAGTTCTCCACGGATAGCAACTTCATACATGAGCTCAGAGATCTGAAGCTGTAAATATTTTATTGGAATTGCCATGTTGTTATTTAAATAAAAAAAATTAAAAAAATAAGATAAGAACTGGGTAGGCTATGCACAATTTACAAACATAAATCAAGTAAAATCCGCTCTGTTACAATTTATTTAAAAACAAAAACCAAACGTAAAATAATAAGACAGGTGAAGTCACGTCAAGTGACAAATTTTATGTAATTAAACCTATTATTTAAATGACAAAATTACTTAAACTTAGCTAAGCTAAGAAATTTAAGACAAGTAGACAAACACTACTAGAAAACCACCACCACTTAGAACCACTAAAAAGACCAAAACCAAGTGCGAAAGACCTTAAACCACGTTTTTGGGCGCCATTGTCACGTTTATAGGACGTGAACAAAGAAATTATAAGAAATAAAACTAAGTTTTGAAATTATAAAAAAAAAATTGAGGTATATTAAAAAATAGTAAGGTTCGGCCTAGGTCGTTGCGCACTTGTCTAGCCTTCCACACTTCCCTGGTGAGGTCCCGTCCTCCAGGCGTAGTCCAGGTCAGATACTCCACTCAGGCGATGAAGGAGACTGGGAATCCGGTGACGTAATTCCTAGGAACAAGGGCCGAATCATTAAGCTGACAGTAAAAGGGGCGCACGGGAAACGCAAGGATGCATGGCAAGAACTAGATTGGCAATTTAGGGCTTATAACGGCGGAAGAATTCTAAGTGTACAAAATCTAAATTAATAGTAAATGTAAGCAAGCAGAGACGGTTACAAACGTTGAGCTTTGAACGTTTAAGTATAACATAGTGGAAGAAAGGCAACTATAAGCATTACACACGGGATAGAATAAAGCTACAATATTTAGTCGGACTCGTACCTCTAAAATTAACACAAAGAATATAATACAACAGGTAGGTAACGGCCGTTAGAAATCTTTATAAATAAATGTGCACAACTTACCCAAGTTTGGGAATCACGGTCACTAAATTAATAATTACAACTGTTTTAATTATATGGAGAAAGGCAATCCACTCTTAAGTTGATATTAAAATTTTAATGTAAATGACTTTACGTTCAAAATTTATATTTCGCAATGACGGTAAAACAATGATAAAATTGACTGCCTGTGATAGCTAGGTCGCGCGCGGCGCGCGGCCGCTGGCGGGCGGCGATGAGGAACCGGTACTTCCGTATATATAAAATAATGTGGTTGTCCGCATTGCTTGTCGTCTTCCTTTTTTTTTATAGTTATATTTAAATTGTTTATTATGTAAATAGTTTAAATGAATTTGTTTATTTTGTAAATTGTTTAAATTAAATTGTTTATTTTTAAGTTGTTTTTTTTTTAATTGTTTATTTTTAAGTTAACTTTTTTTTTGTCAGTAGTGTACATAAATGTCCTTTACATTTATGTACACTATGTTACAAAACATTGATAATATTATTCGGCACACCTTGAGCAAAATTTTAAACCTTGACATGAACGACCGAGTGTGGCTTCAAGCGACTTTACCAGTTCGTTTGGGCGGCCTCGGCGTACGCAAAATTTCCAATGTAAGTCTACCAACGTTTTTGGACTTGTTCCACGGCACTTAGGAATTGACCAGGAAAATTCTAGAACCCACAGTGGTTAATTCTGAAGTGCCGTGCAAGACTGATGCAATTACGTAACTCAAAGTGTAATATCTCTTAATCAGCTTCATTATATTTAAGATTCGATAACCTCAAATGCACTGACAAAGATCTATGACAGTGAATATTGGCCATCAATAGTCCCCGTAAAACACCCATCCATACGCCAAATTGCGATAAAAGCGTTTAACCTGACGAATCTATAGTTTAAAAATTACAACCTTCATATGATGCATAAATCAAATAATGTATGTAGGACATCCTGGAATTTAATAAAACAGGTGTCAGAATCACATAAACAATTGGAGAGATTAACTAGCATTCATAAAGACAATGAACAGCTAAACAACCTATACCACATAACAAATACTTTTAACCAATATTTCACAAACTCTGCTCACAAAGATACTAGCTCTACACGTAACACGTGCAAAAATAGCATTTTTGCACGTGTAACAGCAGTATTTTTTTAAAACCATTAAGTTGTAACGAAGTGCACAGTATCATCATCTCTCTAAAAAATACTAATACTGAGGGCTATGATGAAATTTCAACAAAAATTCTTAAAGCTTGTGCGGTAGAAATTACACCTATTTTGACACATCTAATCAACCTATCATTTAAAGAGGGCCGTTTCCCAAGTCCACTCAAGGTTTCCATTATAAAACCTTTATATAAAAAAGGGGAAAAGACCAGCATTGAGAACTATAGGCCAATATCGTTGATACCAATTATGTCAAAGATTTTTGAAGCAGCTATGTATAAACGTCTCATTGGTTTCATTTAGAAGCATAATATTATACAAAATGAACAGTATGGCGTCCAGAAACGTAAATCTACTGCTCTAGCATGCTTTGACCTAGTTACCAAAATAATAGAACGCATTGACAATGGTAAAATAGTTACTGTAATATTCTTTGACATGTCAAAAGCATTTGACCTTGTATCCCTCGACACGCTAATAGAAAAACTAAATAGGAATGGTATTAGGGGATCAGCCTTAGAATGGCTTAAAACATACATAGAAGACAGAAAACAATTTGTACAGATTGAAAATATAAATGACAAGAATGAACTTAAGTCGATTCAATCAACTCATCTTATAAACAAATTCGGTGTTCCCCAAGGCAGCGTCCTTGGGCCTTTATTATTTTTAAAATATATAAATAACCTACCTGACATGACTACAAATCCGTGTATCTTATTTGCTGATGACTTTTCTCTAATAATGACATGCGATAAAAAACTGACATTGACAAATTTTCTACTGACATTAATAATACTATAAATTCAATAATAAAATGGCTTACTGACAATAATCTACAGGTTAACATTAGTAAAACAAAATTTATACAATTTAGTACATATGGTGGACCATAAATTACTTTGAATATCTTAATATATAAAATCCTTGCGTTACTGACTGACTGACAGACACGCTACAGCCGAAACTATTGGGTGCAGAAAGCTGAAATTTGGCATGTATGTTCCTTGGGGACCGTAGGGGTGCACTAAGAAGGGATTTCCCGAAATTCCCACGGGATCGGCCAAAACGGGTAAATTTAAAAAAAATGCAGGCGTAGCTGCGGGCGTCCTCTTAGTCATAAAAATGAACAAATTCAGGAAACCAAAGCAACTACATTCCAAGGTATTGTCATGGATAACAACCTAAACTGGAAATTACACGTCGACACAGTTTGCAATAAATTAAACAGATTTGTATACGTTCTATACAAATTGCGTAAGACCTCGACTGAAAACACCGTACTTATGGCATAAAACGGCTATGTATCCTCTATTTTAGCTTACGGTCTCATCATCTGGGGAAATTCAACTGATATACAAAGAGCATTCTTAGCACAAAAGAAACGCATCAGAGCCATTGCTGGTATACCACCCTGGGAGTCGTGTAAACCTTTGTTTAAAAAATATAGAATATTAACGTTAACAGGTATGTTCATCCTCGAGACAGCTAAGTTTGTAAAACAAAACCTTAATCTGTTCAAGAAAGCAAAAGACCAATATGCTCGTAATACCAGGAATCCAGACAAAATAGTGTTACCTAAAGTTCCTAGAACAACATTGTATCTAAAAAATTGTACTGCAATTTGTGGGCGTATCTATAATGCCTTACCTGAAGATATAAAAAATATGCTATTTCACATCTTCTGTAAAAAACCTAAAACATGGCTAATAGAAAGATCATTTTATTCATTACCAGAATTGTTCAAATGATGTAATCAATACAACCTAACAGTTTCACTCCTATATATCTATCTATCTATATCGTCACGCCTGTCTCCCATTGGGGTAGGCAGAGACTATAGAACGCCACATGCTTCGGTTCAAACATACTTCTTTCGCTTCCTCGACATTCATTAACCTCATCATGCATGCGCGTCGGTTATGGGTACTTTTAATTTGGCCCTTTTTCAGTACGTCACCTATTTGGTCGGCGTACGTCCGCCTAGGGCGTCCCCTACCGACATTTTCATTCATTCTCGCACGATACACTCCTTTCGTATTCCTTCTTTCATCCATCCGTTCCACATGTCCAAACCAACGCAACATTCCTTTTTCAACCTTTGTCACTACATCTTCTTTTAGACCACACTTCTCTCGTATCACACTGCTTTTCACTTTATCAATCAGCCTTACTCCGCACATACTCCTTAAAGCTCTCATCTCCACATCATTGATTCTACTTTCATGCTTCTTCTGCCATACCCATGATTCACTACCATACATCAGTGTTGGCGCCAAAACTCCCTGCAGTATAACAAGGCGAGCTTGCTTTGGGATAATACCATTGCTGATGATGGACTGTAAGGCGCCATTCACACAATTTCCTGCTTTTACTCTCCTTTCAATATCTCCCTCACATTTTCCATCTCTCGTAAACAAACGTCTCGTCCCATTCAGTTACACTATCATCCCTCTCTATGACCATGACTTTGGTTTTGTTAACATTCACTTTCATACCTTTCTTCTTATACGCTTCATTCATCGTGGTGACCATCTGCTGCAAATCCAACGCTGACGATGCAAATAGAACCTGATCGTCAGCGTATAGCAGGGTCTTAAACACTGACCTACCCATTCTTAATCCACATTCAGACTCTTTCAGATCGGTCAAGCAACTGTCCATGAACAGATTAAACAGCCAAGGAGACGCTACACATCCCTGTCTAACACCACGATCAATGTTAAACCAGTCCGTGTAGGCCCCGTTTATTCTGACACAGGCACTTGAATCCCTATATAAGGATTCAAGTGCCCGTATCAGACTGCTGCTCACTCCATACACAGAAAGTGTTGATTTTCCAGGTCAATAAAGGCGCAGAAAACCTTACGGTGTTTACTTAAGACTTTCTCTGCAATGCACCTTAAGGAAAAGACTTGATCCGTGCATCCCATTCCCTTTCTGAATCCCGCTTGCACATCCCAAATTTTACTGTCCGTTTCAGAAATCACTCTTTCAATCAGTATCTTTGCATACAATTTGCCAACAACACTCAGGAGGCTTACGACTCCTATATATATAATATTATTGTTATTTCTATAGTAATTTTGCATGTCTTAAATGACAAAATGTCTAAGGCCTCAAATTTGAATTGTATTTCATCTATATGTACTGACATTTTACGCAAATAAAAAAAAATTCAAAATTTCATTTCAAATTTCATTTCATTTCATTTAGTGCAATCACCGCATAACACTCTCTAACAGCTAAACTAAAATTAAAATCCCGCTATCTATCGATACGAGGCATATAATTAAAATTACATTTGGTGACAATTGAAGCACCCTTCACCGGTGTGTCAATTGCGTGACAATTCGATGACGGAGTGGCGTGATTGTCGATCAGTAAGCAGAAATCATGCATTGTTTTGTTCTGATCATCAAATTCTATGTGGCAGATTGAAAATGGCATGCATATTATTGTGGTTTGTTTTGTTTGGGACTTTTGGCTGTAGTGCTATTTTAAATCGCTATCCCTTTAGTTTGCGGAGTTCAGATGACAGTTACTCTGTGGTAATGCTGATATACCGTCATAACTTGATAGACTAGTAAGTGGACAACGGGCTCTTACGCGTGTAAGTCTTGGTTGCAAATGGAAAAACGCTAGGAGGATGATGCAATTTTGGATTATCATTGTAGTTGTAACCCGGTTGCTTTCTCGATCATCATCATTAATGTAGGTTTATCCTTTTGCTTTCTCAACTTTCGCTTTGGAGATACAAGTCCGCTTTCTAGTTCTACCAAATAAGGCAGAATATTAGTTTTACATATTTTTTTATTTGTTTTATAGACGCACGCCTGTATCCCCGACGGGGTAGGCAGATGCGTAATATTACACCCACATTTCGCCATGAATTTTAAGGTCCCACGTAATGAAGGGCGAGCCTATTGCCGTTACCGGGCACATCACCAGACTCCGTGCTGCTACTGAGAATTCGGAAAAACCCAGTAACACTTTTGCCCGACCCGGTAATCGAACTTAACCGAACGAAACCTCAGATCAGCAGTCGCATATGCTATCCACTGGACCAAAGAGGCAGTCAACCAATGACTGCCGTTTGACCTCCGCAACTCAAAGGGATAGCGATGATGAAGATCAATGTCGGTATTATCAACATCTCTATATATCCATCACAACTGTCATAGAATACTGTTTTAAGAATATTTGATGCATTATTCAATTCAAATCTGAAGTTTGGCATTGATGTCAATGTTCTCAAGAGCTTGCAATTATGTAATTGCAAGCTCTTGAGAACTAAAGATAATAATTATAATATAAGACTTTAGAGACTGAATCGTTTAATTATGGCAAGCATATACTTATTAGACTTGTGTCTTTTGATTTGTTAACTTTGGTACAATAATTACAAGTAATTTGCTTTAGACAGAGAATATTTGTAGACAAAATCCCATTGCGGACTTAATTAGTCATGTGAGTAAAATTTAATTAGAAAGCAGCTGGAATTAACCTTTGCTTAAACTCTCATTTGGACCCACTGTACTTAAAGGTTACTTTTTATCATTTTATTTTTTATAAAAGGTCTAATATGACATTTTGACATAAATTATTAGAGCTTGCACAGCTATAACTGTTTGCTTATGACACAAACGTGTAAAATTTAATGAAACATAGTGTAAATATAGTGAGTATTTAACTAAATGTATTAATCTATTCAAAACACAAAATTTTTGGTTGGACAATGTATGTACCTACATGAGAAAAAAAAATCTAATCCACACATATATGATAAATGTTTGTTAATTTTACTCACGTAGCATACATACATACATACATACATAGTCTCACGCCTATATCCCCGAAGAGGTAGACAGAGGTATGTTGCTAAACCCACTTTTCGCCAGCTTTATTATAGTCCCTCGAAATCGGGGGCGAGCCTATTGCCTTACCGGGCACATTATCAGACTTCGTGCTGCTACTGAGAATTTCCTAACGGAAAAACCCAATAATACTTTGCCGAACGAATCCGGGTCCCGGGACCTCCCAATCCCACGCGCGCATTAATGCCGCGAGACCAAAGAGGCAGTCTACTCACACGTAGCACGGAGCGATATTATGATTTGATTTTTGTGTGAGTAGGCTGCAGAAGGAAAGGACTGTCTATCGAAATATCCGTCTCATACGCGGGCGGCCGCAAGCAAAATCTTGTGAACTTATACGTCATACATCATACGTAATACACAAAATCAATACATATGCACTTATTGAATACCTTCTATTACAAATTAATTTACCTACCCCCGTTACCTAAAATAATAGTTGATTAACTTTTACCTAAAAAATCATCAGATAAATGGAGTTAGATATAGAAATATCGCCTAATAATTCTCATTAATGGCATAAAAATTGCTGCGGAGGAAATCGGAAAAAATGCTGCCGATGGTTGTTTCCTTCGGAATCGTGCCTTGAGTTTTGTAGGGTTCAAACTATTGTAGGTATGTAGTACAGATATTTCGTAGAATCGTAGCTGATTCGTAGCTTTCTGAAGTGCTACGGGGTGGTATGCTACGTAACGTAGGCGATTGGGTTGAAGAAATTATAATTACCTACTTACGTAGGTATATGACATGTACCTATTTAGTGAATGTTTTTTTATGCTGACGCGGCGAACTTCGTACCGTCTAACATCGTCGTTTCTTTAATTATTTTTTTCCTGTGGACTAAATTGTGATTCTCATGTCTCATTGAACATACACAAAAAAAATCATCAAAATCGGTCCAGTGGTTTAGGAGGAGTTCAGTGACATATACACGCACACAAGAAATATTTTTTTTGTATTTCTTTATTGCGTACGCGTATAAGCTGTTTTTATTTTATTTTTAATTATGAATGTCTGCCTCATTGTCACATCGGCGGGGTACATTTATTTTTTTGAATGTTGGTATCGCTGAAAATATTCGTGGGTGATGTATTAAATGACATTTGTATCTACTATCTACCTACCTACTGTATTTATATGTACTTATCTGTTTATTATTTATGTACCTACCTAATTGTACGTTGTTATGATGTGAGAATAAACGAATTACTTACTTAAATATATAGGTATTAATAAAGACATTCATTTAAAATAATAAAATCAGTTTTATTCCGTCAGGTTGTTCTTTGTGTCTGTTAATTAAATAATTTTTGAATAGCCTGCGCCTCGGGGATCTTACTTAACATGTGTTGTTCATTAAGTATCATTGTTAATGAAATTAATTTGCAAATAATTAATAATTATAAAAGAACACAGGAAACATTTTATGTTCGATGTTTTTGTGAATTTCTTAGTTGTCAGTTGTATACACAATCATAGGTACGAGGTACTCGTATATATGTGATATTATGTGACATCATCATCATCAGCCGTGTAGCTATATAAACTATCCCATTGCTGTGCACGGTCTACTAACGACTTGGGAAGGCCATAGTCAACCACACCGACCAAATGCTAGTCAGAAGACTTCACAGTCATGTCTTTCAAGAACATTATAACGAACTCTGAGACTCAGAACTCACTAGTTTCTTATTACTTCACCGTTCAGCAAGCAATAATCTGTTAACCAAAACACATTTTACCTGACCTTGGTGTCGAAGCCGAGATCCCCATTAGCAGTAAACAGACCCGCAAACTAAAGCCACCAGACCAACATAGTACCCCACAAAAACCAATCACATTTCACTAATGGACAAGCTTATAAATCTGGAAGTAATAAAATCTTATCGGATCGTATTTATTTTGCGTACATTTTATATATGCCGTGTAACACAGGGTAGTAGGAAAACAGTTCAGCGTCCGCATAACCCACCCTTTGTATGAGAGTATGCTATAAATAAAGGCGACTTGATGTCGAGTAGCCGTGTGGGTACTGTGGCCAATAGTTTGGTTAGTATGGGACAGTCCTGAATGCAGGTAGACGTAGAAACTGTTTTCAAAGTAGTTCTATAAAGAAGGTTCGGTATTCTGTTAAATGCGTATTTCACTAAATTTAATATTAAAAGCTATCTCTTTGATACCTCTCTTTGATACCTCTCTTTGATACAGTATTGAACCATGATACAATGGTGCCGACTGGTTTTCTTCTTTTTAGGGAACCGTAGCCAAAAAAGTCAAAAAACGGAACCTATATAGATTCACCATGTCTGTCTGTAAATTCGTATGTTACAGGCATTTTATTGATCATTCAAGTTTACATTGCCTGAGAGTACCGGCTTTCATGTAAACATATATTTTAATAACACTCACACAAAAAATGTTAGTCACAAATCTCAAAAAACCTCCTTCCTACTTTATGCTTCCATAGATAAACTACAAAAGAATTCAGAAAGTTTTTATGCGATCGTTCTAACAAAAAGATTCCATTAACTTTATCCATAACTTAGCAAAACCAGCTGTTAGATTTTATTTTATCGCACACCCAGTGAGTAATAAACCAATTAATTAATTATTTCATGTTCCAAAATTTCCTTGGCTTCTTGCCAAATAACGAATAGTTTTCTTTTCCACTTCATGAATGGTCAAAAATATGCTGCCGTGATGAAATTAATAAGGCCTCATTTAGGATTGTACACTGGCATTGGCACTTTAATATTAAAACGACTTATGGCATAAAAATAGATTTACATTTATTGTTTACAGAGAAACTAATTGAGGTTTATTTAAAAAAATCCTCAATAATATATGTTATATATATATTCACTTTCTTTCATATCGTTACTAGCAGTAGTAATAAAGCATTACTTTTAAACTAAAAGTAATAAAAATAACTCTAGTGATCATTTAAATACATATAACACAATAACTACGAACAAATCAATGGTGACAATTTGAGGAAAGACAACCTCCGTACTGTATTGTACAATATGACTATATTATAATGTCGAATGTAATAACAACTATATCAATATCATAAAAGCGGTAATTTAATTGTTAATATCGATGACGAAAAGGGATTTTATGTTGATGCCGTTATCGGTAGCTTGAAGGTGTACTCTAAGTAAGCCTGAAAGATCATAACGAATAATAATTATAAGAGGTATATGAAGAAATTATTGATTTTCGCACTTATAATTAAATAAAATATATAAAGATATGATTTTGTTCACAATAAATAACGATAAAATCGTTAAACGAGTTTAATTATTACAATACTTTAATATAACATAACTTAACATAACTTCACGTCTTTTATCACACACTGTATGTAATAAAATAAAAGTGGGTGTGTAATAATGTATTACACACCCACTTTTCGCCAGTTATGTTTCGGTCGCAATGTAATAGGGGGCGAGCCTATTGCCATCTACCGGGCACATTATTAAGCGAGCGATTATTAACGTTTTTAATGCACACATAACTTCGGAAAGTCAGAGGTGTGTGCCCGGGGTACCTGGGGATCGAACCCGAGACCATCGTCTCGGCAGTCCATTACGTACAGCACTGGGCTATCGGCCTCATTTCACCTTTCAAAGAAAGTATTTAGGTAAAACTTTTATAATACTATAATGTATATTAAATATCTCCCAAGATTGGGTCACACGACACGCAATATTTTATATAGCTATTTTGTACGTCAATAAAAAAGGAGATAGCGTCCTATAAAATATTACCAGGGCCTACTTCACAGAATTCTAATAGATATTTAATGCGTTGCATTTTCTCTGAGGCATGGTCACAATACAATAGTGTTTCCTTCCCATACGTCCAATTCAGCCAGAACTCTGGGAATTGTAAGCAATATTTTTTTACCAAGTGCTCCCGTGTTGAATGATTGCTTTTTTAAAAGATACGCGCATGTTTCACCGTTTTTCCTTTGAGGTCGAGAAAAGATTACAACTATTTATCTTTCTTAAGCCCGTTCTCGGCAACTAGTACCGTTTTATTCCAGTAAAGTTGTTACAGTGAAAAATATTTAGATTATTACATTTGTTTTCTTGTAAGCCTAATGTATTTTTTGTTGACTTAAGTGCTGTAAAGGCAACTTTATTTTTATCAATTTTACGAACGATATAAATATGTATTTTAAAATTACGCTCAGTAAGGCCTTTAAGTACTTTGTCCCTTTAAATTAATACGTAGATAATGATAATGGTAAATATTATGCTTTTGATTAAAAGAAGTTCAGTTAAAAACAGGCTGGCATGTAAAATAAAAATTCTTTGTAATTGTCTTTTATTCTGATACGTCATTTTACTTTGTAGCTAATGGTTTTTATTTCTATTTTATTTTCAATGTGGTGTAGGCCTATGGCAGAATAATTTAATTAAAAGAAAAATTACGAGTTATTTCATCGTAATACACAATACATTATTTTTTACTAAAACGTTTTCATGAAAGGTTACGTTTTTTGCGTAAAATTATTACTTGAGAGCCCAAACTTTTAACGTTTTATTTATTATAAAAATAAACTGGATAGTTACGTTACGTGCATAAAGATTTTATGTGTTGTGGTTTTACGCATTTACATTTTAATAAACCTTACGATTTTAAGTAAATTTACCTCTATGTAGCTAGTATGTGTGTAGTCTTACATTATATGATGCAGACAGACAATATAGGTTAACTAATATGAGTAAGGCTATGTATTATTTTGTGTCCTTTACAGTAGATTTTTTTTATAATTCTGAATGGCTCCATCCTCTTTTTCTTTTCTCTCATCTCGTGCCACCTTTTCATTTTCTCGTCCTGCCCATGTCCATATTCTGCACAATTAGCTCTTATCACATGTAAATGTTTACCACCTACTTCATAAATAATGTTAACGACATGACGCCGAAAACAGCAGGCACGCCAAGTGCTAAGTAATTTTATAAAGTTTAAGGATAAAATAAAAACATACTTAGGTTACCTTTATTTCAATAAATTATAGATAACCAACACATTTTCTACGATATCAACTTTCATTTAAAAGTTTCATTGATCTCAATACACAAAACTATCATTACCTTTAGGCAATCCAATAAACGGCATCCCAGCTCTACTCAGTTACATACGAGCCACAAAAAATAAATACCAACACATCGGTACAAAACATTACAAAGCACAGATCACAATAATATAAATAACACAAAGAATTCAAGATCATATTACATCGCTTGCGATGCGTGCGAAGTAAACGAAAACTAGATAGAATTCTTTGCCCTATGTCTCACAGAATAAATACGGTAACGTAGATTTTCTCTGAGACATATGCGGCGTATCTATAAATATTACAATAATCCGTAACCTTCACACAAGCTCCAATATTTTTTGCGGTACAACAAGCCTTCGAAATAGGCAAAAATATGTTCTTTAACATCGTACTATACAAGCCAAGCTACACCATACTCGGCTAACGGCCATTTTCAATATTCGAACTATAGATAGATCTGTAGATTTTAGATTCGTGTTTGACATAATTATTTTCTATGGAGCTTATGTCAAAAACGAGTCTAAAATCTACAGACCTGTCTATAGTTCGAATATTGAATTCCGTAGTTAGTCAAAATTACCTAAGCAACGGCGAAGTAAAAACATATTTTTGAGATTCCATTCATAAATAATTAAAGCAATACATTGATATATTTAAAAGATGGGATAAATTAATCTTGTAACGAACGAAAGAGTTCGATAATGATACAACTTTTTCATATTCATAGAGTATCCGTTTCGACGTCTCACAGTGGAGAGCTGTCGGACTGGCAATAAAAAATGGAATTTCTATTCTCAATTCTACCGTTTAACTGTATAGTCGTTTATTACGATATTTCTGAGTAAGACTTTCTTCAGTTTACTGTTTTGCTGATTAGGGAATTGTCGACGGTTCATCAGCTTGTTACAACGTAGAATTGAATTAATTCTTGTTTGTGATTTAAATTCTCTTATTCATTAAAATATGAATCGTTTGTGATACGCATTGAATGTTATATTTATTCATATAGTTTATTTACAGGAAAATGAAAATTCTGTGGCAACACCTTTATTTGTTAATTCATTTTGCAAATTGTTAAAAAATATGATAGTTATACAATATGAAAATATTTTATTAATTCAATTTACGTAGTAAGCTTTTGATTGCATAACGGATAGTTCCTTTATGAGTAAAATATTGGTTTTAAAATTAAACTTTCACTTTTAATTATTTCGATAGTGTCCACATAGCACATTCTTAAGGACTGTCAATAAATTGTCTTGTTTATATATAAACCTTTGACTGTAAGCATTAACTTTATCAGCGATGAATATAAATAGTCAATTAAAAAATAGTATTTAACTAATACTAAATCGTATTGATATAAATTTTAAAATACCAACTGCATTTTAAATTTATATATTGGCTTATTCGTTTCCATAACAGAGAATCAGCAAATTCATGCCCAGAAAAATATTCCATGAATCCGTTTAAAAAAGGAAAGACGGAACAAAATAAATTATTTTCACTCGTAGTAAATTATTGCATTCCTAGTTAACATGTTAAGGTTTTGTATAGCGCGGGGTGAAAATTTAGAGCATAAATTACTCTTAAAAATAGTTTTTACTCTCCAATGTATAATAACTTTAGAGTGCAGCTATTTTCACGAACTTTATCATATTGTAGATGGCTTTGTGCAAACTATGCATCCATTTTGCTATGTTTATGAAGAGCAGTGGTAATTGTAGTTTCTTTTACTTTCCACAGTCCACTGCTTGACTTCAGAAGCTTTACAGTAAGACTTTGCGCCAATCCGAGGATTCGGCCTACTACCACGCTAGCTAGACGGGTTAGTATTGGGTTTGATGTAGAGTTTTCGTTATCTTTGCAAAGATACTATTTTCCTCATAATAAAAGAAATTTGAAGATACTATTGCTGTTTATGAGTACAGAGAAATTACGAATTTTAGGGTAGATAATTACATACTACATATTGTTAGAATTCCATTTAGCCAAAACATAATACGGACGAAACTAAAAGCCTTAGGAGAGGTCGATACTAGGGTGTCATTTTTAGTTTAGCCATTCACCCAATAATAAAACAAATAAATTCAAAATGTAACGTTTGGTATTTGGACAAAGGGACCCTGGGAACTGATGTTAACACGGTTTGACAAGATTTAGAGCTAATAAAAAATAAATTTAAAGCACTTGGTTTGGAACTAAATTCAGACAAATGTGAAATTTTTATTAATGACAATTTGGATAACCTTTCAAATTAATTAAAATATAATTATTTGGCGCCAAATATTAAAATTTTCAATAAATGTTCCTTCCACCTCCTTGGGTCTCCTAGTTTCGACGACGCTTTTGGAACTTTTGTAGATGAAAAACTACAAAATTTCTGTGAAACCTGGAAACGGCTTAATAATATTAATATTCATTCGGCTTTCACGATTATTCGGCACTGCCTTTTT
Organism: Euclidia mi; assembly: GCA_944739405.2. Taxonomy (NCBI): domain Eukaryota; kingdom Metazoa; phylum Arthropoda; class Insecta; order Lepidoptera; family Erebidae; genus Euclidia; species Euclidia mi. The sequence goes on along the minus strand of CALYKY020000006.1, from coordinate 787,528 downwards.
GTTCCAAAATTTATATATTACTTGCGGTCCTCTGTCTAACGTATAAGGTTTACTTTTGTTTACCGGGATTTTTTGATTAAAACGACGTGTATTTAGTATGCAAGTTTATTCGCAACTGAGGTACAAACATAGTGGACTGTATTATAAACCATCTATAGATAGCTATCCCTTACATATCTATACGCTCGCCTCAAATCGCTAATCTATTTGGACATTCCGCCCGCCAAAGAACATAGTTCTTTAACTATACTTAATAAAAAAAGCTTAGTATAAAGTGTGAATACAATCTCAAAAACAAAAACAAAAAAAATATTTTAAATATTTACAAAACAAAAAATAAACACTTCAATAAAAAACAAAACAACCTGTATCATTCTCAATTATAGTAGGAAATTTCAAATATCTCAGAACACGTGCGGCTCAAGCCGGGTTCGTATTCAAGCCGGTAAGTACATTGATAACAAACAAGTTTTTATAAGTAGGTCATTAGTCATAACTCAACTGAACCTTTTGATGCAGGTAAATAGTAGGTTTGTTTGAACTCATCATTTAAATTTCAATTATCACAATAACATAAATAAGTACATTGATTGTTTAACTTCATTTGGATAGGTAGGTAAATAAACTCTTAATTTGGAAACAACTTAAATGATATTAACAACGGTTTTTAAACAGTATAATAACAGAAAACAATAGTAGATTTCATTTAGTTAAAATACAAATCTTGCTCATTGGACGCTTATACTCGCCATTTTTACACTTTACAGATACAACTCGGGTTACTTTATCAGGTCCAGGATATTTTTTAATAATTTTACCAAGTAACCATTTAGCTGGCGGTAAATAATCTTCCTTTAACACAACAATATCGCCTATTTCTGGTTCATCACGTTTAGTGTTCCATTTGTATCTTTGATTTAAATTAACTAGATATTCCTTATACCACCTATTCCAAAAATCCGTTACAATTTTCTGCGTTAATCGCCATCTATCCAAACCAACAACATTACAATTAGTATAATCCTCATCTGCAATATTTAACAATGGTTCGCCTACCAAGAAGTGGCCCGGTGTCAGGGGTAGAGGGTCATTTGGGTCATCACTTAACAAGGAAATAGGTCTCGAGTTTAAACACGCCTCAACCTGCGCCAGGACAGTCGACATTTCTTCATAGGTAAGTGTACTATTTCCTACTACCTTTTTCAAATGAGTTTTAGTTCCACGCACCGAGGATTCCCACAGCCCGCCAAAGTTAGGAGAGTGGGGAGGAATATAATGCCAGGTGGTTCTTTCTAGAGAAAGTAGCTCGGCTAGTTCTCTAGGAAGAGAAGATTTGGCACTATTAAACATTTCTCGCATTTGCTTATCAGCACCAACAAAATTTGTGCCATTGTCACTGTATAAGTCTTGACAATGGCCTCTACGAGCAGTAAATCGTCTGAATGCTGCTATAAAACCCTTGGCTGTCATGTCGGTTACTGCTTCTAAATGGACAGCTCGTGTAACCATACACACGAATATACAAATATAGCCTTTATAAGACTTTGCTCCACGGCCTGGTGAGAATCTGATGGAAACAGGACCACAGTAATCCACACCAGTAGATTTGAATGGTTTACTAGGTTTTAACCGTGCCTCTGGAAGCAGGCCCATGAGAGAAGTAGTCTTCCTTGTGGAGTATCTCAAGCAAATAGTGCACTCTCTAAAATATTTTTTAACGCGGTCCTTACCACGTAAGATCCAGTACTTGGTTCTCAGATAATTTAACATAGCCTGTGGACCACCGTGCAATGTTTTTGCATGAGCATCCGCAATTAAAACCTTGGTAAGATGATGGTTACCAGGCATAATTATTGGATGCTTCGTGTCATAACACGCGTCCGATTGTGCTATGCGTCCACTTACTCTTAGTATCCCCTTTTCGTCCAAAAGGGGACAAAGAGATCTTAATTTACTCTTTTTTGGCACACATTCTCCAATCTTTATCCGTTTAATTTCACTTGAAAACTCGCGCTCTTGAACTTGTTTAATGCAAGATAATAAAGCCTCGTTCATTTCACTTGGTGTGATTAATTTATCTAGCTTAGATCTATTATCTTTTTTTAACTTATAATTCAGAACTCGTCTACAATATGATACAATTTTTAATAATCTATTTAATGATGAATATTTTGCCCAAATAAATTCTTCGTCAACATTAGTTAGAACGGATAAAGATTGGATTCGCTCCTCTTCGTGTGTGTCTTCTATCAATTCATTGTCTGTGCGCATTGTTAATTCTGACAACCAGTGTGGTCCTCTCCACCATAATGCATGCTCACTCAACTCTTTGGGCTGGAGACCACGCGAAGCACAGTCCGCAGGGTTTGTCTCTGATGAGACATGACCCCACTGGTGGTAATCCATAATATTTAATATAGTGGATACTCTGTTGCTGACAAATGTTGCCCAGCGACTTGAGCCTCCTTTGAGCCATGCTAAAACTATGGTGGAATCGGTCCACCCATAGAGATGTGCTTTTGGTATTTCCAAAACTTGTGAAACTTCACATATAAGTTTGGCTGCTAGGGTGGCACCACACAATTCAAGTCGGGGAATGGAAATCTCCTTTACGATTGGCGTAACTCTAGTCTTGGCGGACAGTAAATGTACATGCACTGTATTTGAACTATCAATCACTCGGATGTACACTGTTGCCGCAAAGGCTGATTTGGAAGAATCTGAAAATACGTGTAACTCTCTCTTGCATTCTGTTGTAAAATTTACCCACCTAGGTATTTTAAGATTTTTGAAATCCTTTAGCTCTTGTCGATATTTTGACCACTCATCAAGCAATTCATCCGTTAAACTATCATCCCATGCAAGACCAGATTTCCAAAGTTTCTGAATGAAAATCTTAGCATTCACTACCACTGGGGCAATCCAGCCTAAAGGGTCATATAATCTCGCTACTTCAGATAAAACTTGTCTTTTAGTGGTTAACTCTTTAGGTTCAGGTAAGTTAACTACATACTCAAAATCATCATTCTTTCTGTTCCAACTCAAACCTAACACTTTAATTTGATCATTTAATTTAATAGCTTGACTTTCACTCAACTCAGTTTTCCCAATCTGCTCTAAGAATTTATCACTATTGCTACTCCATTTTCGTAACTCAAAACCACCCTTTCTCATTAACGCATTCATCTCCTCATAAATTTGAATTGCCTCATGGACCGTGTCGCCCCCGGCCAATAAATCATCCATCGAATAGCACTGTTTTGTTATTCTCGCCGCTAATGGATACTTCTTCCCTTCTAACTCAGAAAGTCTGTGCAACACCTTGACAGCCAGATATGGCGCGCATGCTGTACCGAACGTTAAACGTAACAATTTGTAATGTTGGACTGGTTCCGACGGGTCAAACCTCCAGACAATTCTCTGGAAATCTGTGTCGTTTTCCGCCACTTTGACCATTCTATACATTTTTACAATGTCGGCTACGATACAGATTTTGTGATGACGCCATCGCATCAAGATGTGCCTTAAATCTTGTTGTAATCTCGGTCCAACAAGAAGCTCATCATTTAGTGATACACTGTTATCACCCTTGCTCGAAGCATCAAAGACAACTCTCACTTTAGTAGTGTCTTTGTCTTTTCGCACCACAGCATGATGAGGAAGATAAACAACTTTAGAATGCTGTAATTCACTCTCAAATACCAGTCTCATGTGGTTCATACTCAAATACTCACTCATAACTTTATTATATTCTTCTCTCAACTTTGAATCTTTCGATAGCTTTCTCTCAAGATATTCTAACCTCTTCAATGCTATCTTTTCTGTGTTACCATATTGACACTTAGGATCGTCTGTTGCAAAAGGTAATCTCACTATAAATCTCCCTTCATTATCTCTCACTGTAGTTAAGTCAAACAAATCCTCACATACTTTCTCGCTATCAGTCATTTCTTTCTTTATCAAATTAGGCTCATCCTCCATTTCCCAAAACCTTTTAAGTAACTCATCTTCTTTCACCTGCACATGCATGCTAATGAGATTATCTTTTGATAACTTCCGAGAGTCCTTTGACATTCTTCCTGACAAAATCCATCCAAACACCGTATTTTGTGCTATTAAATTACAATCAGGATGCTTCATAACCCCATCAAGTAATATTTCACTATACACTTCTGCACCTAATAAAATATCTATCTTACCTGGCGTCGCGTACGTAGGATCAGCTAAAGGAAGATTGTCAATCTCTGTCCATTTGGAAGTGCTAAATTTAGTTGAAGGAAGTAATGAAGTTAAGGAATGTAACACATAAGCATTAACTAGAATGTAACTCGCTGGATTTTGACGTGATTCCAGTCGAAGAGAAACCGTATATTTAATTCTCATACGGCCATCTCCAAGCCCTGACACCCAGCCACTTACTGGTTTGCGTACAAGACCTAACAATTGTACAGTTGACTCTGATACAAAAGATGCCTGCGACCCTTGGTCAAGTAAAGCACGTATCAATTGTTTAAAACCGTTAGAACGGATTACCTTAACCTTAGCCGTAGCAAGCAGCATGCTGTTGGGTTGTAGCTCCCCTCTAGAAAATGTAGCCGTTATGGTTGTGTCACCTAGTGCTGTAGTCGCTCTCTCCTGTTGTGGTTCACTCGATGGCGCGGCGGCAGCCTGCTCCAGGCTACTGGCTGGCGCCTGGTTCTCTCTCTCAAAGTGTAACATCGTGTGATGTCTCCTTCCACATTTCTTACAGCTGAATGATTGACGGCACTTAGCTGCTGCATGAGTTGGGGCCAAGCAATTAAAACATAATTTACTTGTTTGCACGAAGTTCTGCCTTTCCTTAGGCGTCATAAGGCTAAAACGCTTGCACTGGTTGAGATAATGAATTTCATGACACATCGGACTCTCTTGTTTAGCCTTAGACTTAACCTCTTTCTCCTTCTCTACTGACGCGTGAAAGGATTTTGACTTAGCAGCAGGCTTAACATGTTGCGCGGCTCGGTTCCCGTTCGTATCTATCATTTCTAACGTCCTGAATCTGGACTCCAAATAATCTCTTAATTGTATCCAAGTGGGCAGCTCATCACTCATCACATTTAACTGTTGCTCCCATTGTTTAACAGATTCCGCATCCAATTTCGAAACGACCAAGTGAACGACGGACGCATCAGCGTAACTGGATTCAGTACTAATGCCTAAGTTTTGCAAAGACTTAAGACAGGTCGATGTCGTATCCAATAAACTTCTAATCGCAGTGGCTGACTCGGTTTGAATTTTCTTTGTGCCAAATAAGGTCCTCATAATAGCATTGCAGTTATAACGCTTGTTATTGTATCGCCAAACTAACTGCTTCCATGCTTCTTCATAATTTGCATCAGTCGTCGAATAGTTACTTAATAAGTTTAATGCTTCTCCACTCAAATTGGATTTGAGGTAATGTAATTTCTGAACCGATGAAATGTTCTGATTATTATGTATTAATGAAGAAAACATGTCGTAAAATGTTGGCCAATCTTCATATTTACCAGCAAATCTAGGTAATTGTATGCGGGGTAATTTTACCTCACTGCACTTATTGTTCGCGTTGTGGGTAACTGCTGGGTTAGAAAACCCGCTAACTGGCGGTAGAAACTGTTGCAAAGCTTCTCGCAAATTCGACTTAAACTGCACATACAGCTCCTCAAATCTCTCATATTTTCCTTCTGTAAAATATGCTTCGTTCTTATTTTTCGCTTTTGCAACTAACTTCTTGTGCCCGTCTTTAAAATCTTGAAATAGTTGTTCTAATAACTCTAATCTCGTTTCTATGTACTGACGTTTAATTCTTTCTTTCGGCGTTTTCTTATAATTTCTTTCCGCTTTAATCAAATTATCGAACAACTCATCTTGTAACGACAAAAGTTCCTCCATTGTGAGTAACCAATAAACTCGCACAGCACTCCCAGCAAACAACACACCGATCGGTTATAAGCACTTAACAGTTTTTATAGTCAATCAATATCACTCGTTTATTAAATGTTCATAACTTCATATTTGTCTTATAAAAAACCATGTGTCCCGACGACTCAGGTAATATTCTATTGTTCTCGCGGGTCGGCCGGGCTCGAGGGTCATTAGCACGATCCGGTTCGAATATGGACCAAAATGTCTAACGTATAAGGTTTACTTTTGTTTACCGGGATTTTTTGATTAAAACGACGTGTATTTAGTATGCAAGTTTATTCGCAACTGAGGTACAAACATAGTGGACTGTATTATAAACCATCTATAGATAGCTATCCCTTACATATCTATACGCTCGCCTCAAAACGCTAATCTATTTGGACATCCTCTCTTTTTTGGAAACATTTATCCCTTTTGGAAAACATTGATAATATTATTCGGCACACATCATCAGCCCTTAATAGTCCACTGCTGGACTAGGCCTCTCCTTTGAAAGGAGGAATTGGCCTACTATACCACGCTGGCCAAACGGGTTGGTATAGGGTTTGTATCAAGTTTTCCTCCTCTTACAGTGCTGTTCTCTGCATAATATGCTCCCTCTGTCGGCTCTTACGACACCCATGGGAAGATATGGGGTGGTGACATTCCGTATTCTTAATCCGTCACCAAACGGAGAATTAGATAGATATATATATATATATATATATATATATATATATATATATATATATATATATATATATATATATATATATAATTAATTAGATAGATATATATAATTAGATAGATATAGAATAAGAAAGATTATTCGGCACACTTTGAGCAAAATTCTAAATCTTGACATGAACGACCGAGTGTGGCTTCAAGCGACTTTACCAGTTCGTTTAGTCGGCCTCGGCGTTCGGAAAATTACCGATTTACTAGTCTACCAGCGTTTTTGGCCTCGGCCCACGGCACTGAGGAAATGACCAGGAAAATTCTAGAACCCTCACTGGTTAATTCTGAAGTGCCGTATAAGACTGATGCAATTAACGCTTGCAAAATGGCTTGCATGAGCTCTGATTTTCCCCGATATCTATCCTCTCAGAGACAATGGGACGGGCCGCTCTTTAGCAAGATGAGAGAATATATTCTAAGCACTGCATCGAGTGTTGCAGAGCGCGCCCGTTTGTTGGCTGTGGGAGAGTAGGAATTGGGGCTATGGCTTCAAGCACTTCCATCGTCCAACATAGGAACTATCCTATGTTGGACGATGGCCGCCCTTGTGCATTTGATATGTATCTACATTTAAGTTATTTACACCAAATTCGTACAAACATTTGCACAATGAAGCAATTATCTATCTATCTATCTATCTATGTCGAACGATACAACTTTCCGCATCGCTTCTTGCCTACGCTTGGGAGCTGTTTGCGTTTCTCCGCATCGCTGTCACTGCGGTGAAGCCGTCGACAGTCTTGGCCACCATGGCCTATCGTGCAGCAGAAGTGCTGGGCGTATTTTCCGACATGCCTACATTAACGACATACTTCGTCGAGTTCTTGTCACGGCCGGAGTACCAGCTTATTTTGAACCGAATGGTTTGGTACGCGACTATGGGAAGAGACCAGACAGAGGGGTAGGCAGAGGTGTATTACACATCCACTTTTCGCCAGTTATGTTTCGGTCCCAATGTAATAGGGGGCGAGCCTATTAATATCTACCGGGCACATTATTGAGCGAGCGATAATTAACATTTTTAATACACACATAACTTCAAAAAGTCAGATATGTGTGCCCGGGGTACATGGGGATCGAACCCGAGACCATCGTCTCGGCAGTTCGTTACGTACACGTACGTTTTATCTTATTCTAATATATAAAGCTGAAGAGTTTGTTTGTTTGTTTGGTTGAACGCGCTAATCTCAGGAACTACTGGACCGATTTCTAAAATTCTTTCAGTGTTAGATAGCCCATTTATCGAGGAAGGCTATAGGCTATATAACATCACGCTATGGCCCACGGGAGCGGAGCAGTAGCCTTAAATAACGCGGGTGTAACCGCGCGCTCATCTAGATTTTTATAAAAATAAGATGTGCAGGTACCTTTTATTTGTTGTGGTTTTACGCATTTACGTTTTAATAACCAATAACCCTTAAAATTTTACCTTTATGTAGTAAGTACGCGTAGATTTACATTATACGATGCAGATAGTCGAAATAAGTTAACTAATATGATAAGTTAAATAATATGGCTTATTATATATATGATTAACATAAGTGTACATGAAATTTTCCTGTACACAATTTCATTATAGTGTGAATGGCCCCATCTCTATGTGACTAATACCCTTTGAGCTGCCTATATTGTATGATACTGTTTCTATGCTATTGGGATTATTTTAAAACACAAGGTTTGCACTAGGGCTAAATCCTGAGTCGCTGGAATCTTTACAAAAATTCTGCCAACAATTACAAAGTACACCCAGACTCAAAACAATAAATTGTGGCTGACACAGAGTGCTCGTGCGGCAATCGAAACCAAAACACTCGGTGTTGTGCTAATAGGTGAGTTGGCAGCTGAAACCACTACGCCATACCTACAGTCAAAAAAATTAATAAAGACCTGCACATTTTTTTAATTTAACTACCTGGGGCCCGATTCTCCTAACAAAGTACAGTTTGGATATAATGTCAGCGTCATACTTACGTCACAAAAATCGTATTCTTCTAAATTATCTGATATTTGAATGAAGTTGTAACGAGATCGTAAATTGAAACAAGTGTCAAAATATGTGTCAACGACGAACAGTTTATTTCAAATTATGCAAGGAGCAACAAATTATACGATAATGACATTAGGTTAGCAGAATAGGGCAATATATATATGTGAGGCAATTCAAAATATAATTTCAATGTCATATAAAAATACGAGAATTGGCCTGCTGATCCTGTAAAAATGTTGGGTAATATACTAGTGTACCCCTACGGTTATCAACGAACATACGTGCCAAAATAGCATTTTTTTGGCCCCAATTGTTCTTTCTGGCTGTGGCTTGTCTGTCAGTCAGTCAGTAACGCAATGATTTCATATATATTAGGATTTTTATTACTGGTTGGAATGTGTGTGGCTTCGTTAATCTTGAGTGGTAACGTGGACTTATAATAAGTATTGTTCTCACGTACCTTTTATAATACTGATGTTCCCAGAATAGCGCTCCGTGTTACTTATTATATGTAGTCGGTCGCCGTTATCGAAATCGATAAGGAGGACTATATATATCTATGTAGTATTCTATTTTCTGGCCTGATGACTCTTACAGAATATATAACGTGAGACGTAATAAATCACGTCTTGTTTTGTGAGTAAAATATAGTGTTATTTGGGTTACTACCAGGAAGTTCAAGCGGTCTTTGAATGATGCTATGTAGGCATTATTTCTATGTATAATATGTATGTATTTACAAAAATATACACGTATGTTTATCCATTGTCTAGCACTCATAGGTAGTCCAAGCTCTGCTTAGTTTGGAACTAGATGGTGTTGTGTGTATTTAGTAGAATATTATTTACATACATCCATATACTCACGCCTTTTTCTCGTCCGGGTAGGGAGAGACAACGGAACGCCACTTGCATCTATCCTTACAAACCTCACGCGCTTCCTCTACATTCATTAATCTGTTCATACATGCTAGCCGGTTCCGGGTGCTTCGAACCTTGCCATTTTTTAAGATGTCCCCAATCTGATCGAGGAATGTCCGTCTAGATCTGCCGCGTCCGACTTGCCTTGAATATTATTTATGTATTAAATATTTGGTATGTTGGGCATTATTTTGAATACACACTTTTACATATAAAGTCATGGCATAATGGACCAACAGATTGCTGTGCAGAGGTAATCGGTTCAAATCCATGGCACGCACCAACGATTTTTCGAAGTTAAGTGCGTATTAAATTGTTAATTGCTTGCCCCATCGCTTGCCTCAAAGAGCACTTTAAGCTGGCGATTCCGACTGTCATGACGATTTTCGTCAGTCATTATGGTAAGTCAGTACCCTTGGAAATACCAACACAGCACAGGTCCAAGGCATGGAAAATAGTTAGCCATACTTATGCCCGTGATACTTCCTACACAATCCATGGATTTTTAAAATAATATAAAGTCGACACTTTAATAAAATATCATTTATGTGCTTTAATATGATATCATAAAGAGATCACAACACATTTTTTCCAGGTAGTAGAGCCACGCTGATTTTAGCACGAATGGGCCGGCTCGACCGGGGAAGTACTACCCTCTCACAGAAAATCGACGTAAAGAACAGTACCTAAACTGTTGCGTTTCGTTCGGTGAGTGAGAGTGCCGGAGGCCCATCCCCTATTCCTTCTCCTTCATCCCATTCCTCCTCCTGTCCCTTTTTCCAACTCCAAGAGGCGGCAAAGCACTTGTGACTCCTGTAGTGTTGCTTGTGTCCACGGGCGGCGGTAATTGCTTACCATCAGGCGATCCGTCTGCTCGTTTTCCGCCCAATTTTATTAAAAAAAAATGGTACTAATGCTTAGAATTTACCAGGACTAGTCGTTTTGCTAGTCTATTCAAATGTTAACTTACATATCGTAATAATAAACCTTGTCCTAGTCTCAAGCCTTCCACAAAGTGTCACACTCATTACCATAATCAGACCGTCAAAACTCTAGACAAGCCTTGACTGGCTTGCCCCAACTTAAACGCATACTTTTACCCCAAGGTACATTCAAGTTAAACGTTACCCAAGTCAGGCCTTATCTTTTCCCCAAAGTTCGTTCATTAGTAAAATGCTGAAGGTCTGTTAAATCAAAGTTTTGATCCGGGATAATTACAACGTTTACATAAGGCTTCATAGGAGTATAAGCCGGTATAATTTGCGAGTTGACAACCCATATAGTTTTAGTTAAGAGTAGGTACATACCCGGGTGTTGAATTGTTCAGTAATAGTGATTAATTACGCGATACGGTAAAGGGTTGGCTTCATTTTGTTTGTGAAACATTTATAGGAGATTATTAATGACAGTGTTGTACTTAATTCTAAGTTTTAATTTATTATGTGTCGTGGAGTGTTTAATTACAAATATTCGTAGTTTAGAAACCAGATCTAAGTATCTTTTCATTTTAATAAACCTCACCTATAAGCGACCCTTTGGTTTTATTTTGAAACGACGAATTAGTGTTTTTGACATAATTATAATTCATAGACGCGGATGACAACAGGCCGAAAAATCAATTTTATCCGCATACCAAAAAAAAAAATGTAAAAGCCTTTCTAAGAGCAAATAAAACGTATATCAACAATCTTTTTAACTAAATCTTAATATATAAAATCCTTGCGTTACTGACTGACTGACAGACATGCTACAGCCGAAAATATAAGGCGCAGGAAGCTGAAATTTGGCATGTATGTTCCTTGGGGATCGTAGGGGTGCACTATGAAGGGATTTCCCGAAATTCCCACGGGATCGGCCAAAACAGGTAAATTAAAAAAAAATGCAAGCGTAGCTGCTGGCGTCCTCTAGTCACATAATAAAATCTTATCTCTTAAAAATAACCTCCAGCCTTCGTTCTTTTAATTCAGACTTTACCAAGTTAAGAAAATCTGCGATTTTTAGCGCTAGCTTACCAGCCATTGATATCATTCTCGTAATCCATTTTATAAGTGGATAGCATCGAAGCCAATGTAAAGAGAAAGTGATCAGCCTCAAACGGGCTTCAATGAAGGATGTCCTTATCATTGTTCAGAGTTCAAAGCTCTCTGAACGGAGTGATAGAACTCACTCATCGTAATTTAAAAACGTTTCATTACCCATTCACTCCCAGTTCAATTGAAATTATAGTCATGAACTACAAATTGGACATAAAAAAGCCTTTGTGAGATTCAAAAGGATTATCATTCAATCAAGCTTGAATATTCATGATGCAGCTTGTTGAATTTTTTATATCGTTAGTGATGGGCTAAAGAGCAACTTATTTAAGTGCGTATGGCGATTTTGACGATCAATAAATTGACTGCACGGTTGGCGTAGTCCTTTTTTATAATTTGTACCAATGCTGGGCACTGGCTAGCTGCTTCTCATTTGAGAGAACCGTCTAGTCACATTCTACCACGCCGCGCTGGTTAAGTGCGGGTTGTCAGAAACAACATATCTTTCTTGATTTGGAGATTCTCATATTATGAAGAACTCTCAAACTTAAAGGCTTTTTTCACGATGTCTGCTTTCACCGTTAAGTAAACGGTAAAATAAGTGAACTCTATGCTTCGGCAGGTCAGCGGCACACGCCCATTTATTTAAACCCGAGATCCGCTGCGCAGCAAGTCTATTAGCCTCTCAGCTAAAAAAACGCTGCTATTGAAACATTGCACCGACTGACAAACAAGCACAAGCTTACAGTATCCACTGTCTACATATACATACCAATACCAAAGCATAATAATACTTGAATCTGAGATTAATGACTTGGCCGTGATCCGCCGTCCACTATTCCACTCCATGATTGATTCAGACCTATATAATTAATATACGTGTCAAATTTACACACACTATCAATACACTGCATTAAATTAGAATACAGTATGATTAAACTGCAACAAATTGATTTTGTATCTATTAAATTGTAGTGTTGTTTGACCATATTTATAATCTGTCCCAGTGATGGACACAAGCCTCTTGTCATTGTGGCGTACTACGTGCACATACCTACTTGCACAGTACGCACAACCCTACGCAGAGTTAGAGTGAGTTGATCGATGTAAATTAAATTGTGTTTATAGCTAGTTATAATATGTAGTCATGTAAGAACCGTTTGTTGTAAGTCTCCTTTTATTGGCCAATATCGATATTGTGCTCATCGCCCCCAGTAACCTCTCTGAATGTAAATTTTTGTATATAGCTTGCCACTATTTGTAAATAAATTATTACCACTTACCGATACCAATCTTCAAGAATAGTTTTATTATACTCGTCACGTCGTCGTCTGAATAAGTACCTCGTCACTCTGCCAGTACCCAGTAAACCCAGTACCTACCATACCTTCTATCCTACCATCCAGGAAATTGGTGACCCTCGACCCCGAAATTATACACCGAAAGCTGAAACATACCTATCGTTACACTATGGAGAAGATCGATGACCACAACGAGGTCGTAACCACAGTAAAGAGCGACGTGGCAACCACATCGCTGCCAGCACGCCTTCCACCATTCTGGTGTCAGAATCCCAGGCTATGGTTCGCCCAGTTCGAAGCCGCCGTCGCAGCCAGCAAGATCGGCGAGGAACAAAAATTTAACCTGGTCGTACCGCTATTGGGCTGCAGCGATCTCGAGCAGGTAGCAGACATCGTACTTAACCCACCAGCTACGGAGAAAAACGTTGCGCTCAAGACCAGGCTCATATCGACTTACCAAGAATCCGACCATCGCCAGCTGCAAAAACTACTCAGTGGCCTAGAACTCGGTGACATGAAACCAAGTCAGCTACTCCGAAAAATGCGAGATTTGAGCGGCAAGTTACTCACCGACGAGGCGCTAAAAGTGATTTGGCTCAACCAACTGCCCACACAAGTACGCGCTGTGCTCTCAGTAAACACCGAATCATCGCTAGAAGTTCTATCCGCAATGGCAGACAAAATGATCGAGTATTTCGAAACCGTTACCGTCGCCGCCGTGTCTACCACAACCACTGTACCACCGACACAATCGAACTCGCCGTGCTGCACTACAACCATCAAAAGTCTACAGTTCGACCTATTACCAAGACAGATAGAAAAACTATCACTTGAAATCGCCGAACTCCGAACGCAACAGTCTACGCATCGTACCTACAATAACTACAATCCGCGTCAAAAATCAAGGTCACGCTCAAGATCATGACCCCGCACTGCGCCCAAGCCGGGCGATTCCGATTGGCTATGCAAGTACCACTACAGATACGGCGATGAAGCTCGTCACTGCAAGTCGCCGTGTTCAAAATCGAAGCGGGAAAACTAGAACGTACATCGACTGTGGCGGGCGTCGATGTTAACCAACCAAGCCACCGCCTATGCGTCATTGATATCAACAACAGAGAAAAATTTCTAGTCGACACGAGAGCCGATATATCAGTCCTTGCTGTCAGAAACAAGAACCAATTGAAACCTACCGAGAACATTTGCAAACTATTCGCTGCGAACGGCACAGAAATACATACCTACGGAGAGCGTACTCTCGAGCTCAACCTAGGTTTACGTAGAAGTTACAAATGGACATTTATTGTTGCCGACGTCAAGACTTCCATCCTGGGCGCAGATTTCTTATCAAAACACAAGCTACTAGTCGACCTTCACCAAAGAAAACTCATCGATCGTGTCACCGACCTCCATGTTAACGCCACCACAGTGCAGAGTAGCAAAGAAATCGTCTACATTTTAAGCCAAAATCACGCTTATCATAACATACTCAAGAAATACCCAGATGTACTACGACCCATGTCACTCAAAGTTCCCGCCAAAGACGACGTAACGCATCGCATTGAAACGACCGGCCAACCAATTACCGGAAACCTACCACAGTACAAATTAATTAACCTTACTCAGTTCAGCATCAAAATAAGCTACAGGGGGATCCCTTTTTTAAAATTCCGCTCCCATTTTTTGCTGCAGAGTTCTTTGCGCCAATTTGGAGTTCGATGGTGCTCTCGCAACGGTATTAGCATATTAATGAACGGCAGCTACGAACTAACATTTGTAATTACTTTTGTCCTGACTGTGCGAGTTACGCCTTAGGTAACAAAGGCCCTTTATCTGGTGCACGGAACTTGAGTTGTGATGTTTCTCAAATGGTAAACGTAATGCATCTTTCATTATCATTATACCCAACGACTCTTTTCATCCTCTGCTAGCGTCTACACTTTTTCTTTGCTAAGTTTTTGAAATGCTAAATCTTAAACTAGGACTTACACCTGCCGACGACGTAGCAATGTCTGCTCAACGTAAATTAGACTTTTTAAATCTTGAAAGTTTCTGAAATGGAAATTTGGATATTTTTTTAAACTGTTTCGATGTTTTCGTAAGTCCCAATTCAGCGGTATTTTGTTTAGCTTCCAAGTATTGTATTACTTGAAATAGCTGGCAGTTTATTCACTAACCTAATTTAAGTTCTTTTTGAACCCAAATATATTACGTGATATGTATGCAATGTGATCCTGTAATTTGCTTCGTTCGAATGGTTCTACTTTTATCAACAATCACGTAATTATAGGTACCTACCCACGTTTACGACCGCGTATCATCATGCTAAGGAAACCCAAGAAGGACAAAACACCAGAAGACATCAAGACACCGTAAGCAAAATCTGCGTAAACAGTAACACCAATAGATAAACAATATTCAGGTACTTAGAATTAACTTTTAAGTACAAGAAAAATACAAATTTCACCTCAGATTACCGTGACCACGGTTCCTGCAAAGAAATCGAAACATCCGTCAGCTAGTAAGAATAAGTGTATTTTCTTGATCAAACGGCCTAAATATTATACTATACTTAAATATAATATTCAGACAGAAGACAGAATCCGTTAACCGTAGTTTGATTTCAATGGACTACTACACAAAAAAATTAAACAAGTAGTTCCTGAGATTAGCTCGTTCTACGAATTCTACGAACATAGAACAGATAAATACAATTCTTAGAAACCACGCAAGATGAGGTAGAATATGTTACACTCAAGCTCAAATATACATACATACATATACTCACGCCTTTTTCCCGTCGGGGTAGGCATAGACAACAGAACGCCACTTCCTTCTAACCTTACAAACCTCACGCGCTTCCGCTACACTCATTACTCTTTTCATATGCAGCTATATATAATAAGAGATCCAATGATATCAAAGATGTGACATATAGCTTACTAATATTTAAAAAGAAATTACATGAATTACTTGTAAAAAAATAGTATTTTTCAATAAATGATTATTTAAATGATAATTCCTTATAATGCAAGGCTCAATTACATGACTGTATTAATTTTTCTTATTGTATTATACTATTATTACGTTTGTGTTGTTGTATATGTGCTTTGTCTTTTTTAAATTCTGTTTTTTAATTTTTATGACATTTTTTGTTTGTTTTATGCTTTGATCTTTTAAAAAAATATGTTGTATTATGTTTTATTGTAGGTTAATCGCTTCAACAATGCACTAGAAGTGCCGGAA
This sequence comes from Euclidia mi, assembly GCA_944739405.2. Lineage (NCBI taxonomy): Eukaryota > Metazoa > Arthropoda > Insecta > Lepidoptera > Erebidae > Euclidia > Euclidia mi. The sequence goes on along the minus strand of CALYKY020000006.1, from coordinate 771,381 downwards.
ACCGGACGAGATGGCGAGATGTCGTCAAACGGGCTACATCAACCCCTCACACTCCCTCATGATGACCACGACCGCTCTGCCAAGAGCGAAACGAAGAAGAAGAAGAAGATTATGTTTTAATCCTTTTAAATAATTTGCATGCCATAACATTTTTTTTTTTGTTTTTTTTTTGTTTCGGGTTGGAAAATCCTCATGGAGTCCCTCCGCCCTGGGGGATGGGCGAAGGGGACTGTCAGACTCTTATTGACTAAAAACCAACCCGTGTGCCTCATGTACCCGTGTGTCGGAGGGTCGGGTTTCGCCCAAGCATACGTCGCAACCCCCCGACGGGTATCGGCCCGCCAGATGGTCAGGCGGGCCCCGAACAAAACCCCCTTGGCGGTGGATTAAGGTGTTGGGCTCCGCCGCCAAAACACCCAGCGGCCGCAGAGGATAGGGAGGACGGCAACGCAACACCGCATCTCCTCTTCCTCTGCGGCCCCACCGCGACGCATCGAATGGTGCGCCCCCATTTGGTCGCGGGAGATAGGGCGCGCGGCAACGCAACACTGACACGCCTCTCCTCCCGCGACCGCACCCGACTGCGAGGGACAGACAGAACTGTCCCCCGCACCCGCACCGTTGGACGCATCCTGCGCAGGCCCCGTCAAGCCCACGCGGAGCGTCCCCTCCTGGATCCCTCTTAGCTTCACCGCGGGTCACCAATCCACGGTTACTGAGCCCCCCCACCACGACAAGGTGGAGATCCCATGGGGGGTGCATGCCATAACATGGTAAAATGTAGTTGATCATACTGTACTGTCAATAACATATTTATTTTTTGTTACCTACATTCTTAGCAAATAAATAATTTTTTTTCTATTCGATTCATACATGCTCGCCGGTTTCGAGAACTTAGGACCTTGCCGTTTTTAGGACGTCCCCAATTTGTTCGAGGAATGTCTGACGAGGTCTGCCGCGACTGCCCACACACCTTTGCCTTATAGATCTGATTCGTCATTCTTTCTTCACTCATTTGCTCCACGTGTGCAAACCACTTCAGCATTCCTTTCTCAATCCTAAATCAAATCCATCAATAAATCAAGCCCTAATCTGTATATATAAAATCCTTGCGTTACTGACTGACTGACAGACAAGCTACAGCCAAAACTATAAGGCGCAGGAAGCTGCAATTTGGCATGTATGTTCCTTGGGGATCGTAGGAGTGCACTAAGAAGGTATTTCCTGAAATTCCCACGGGATCGGGCAAAAACAGTAAAATAAAAAAAAAATGCTAGCGTAGCTGCGAGCGTCCTCTAGTATCTGTATAAAAAACCAAACCCTAACAAACGAACTTTACTATTATTATCAAATTCTACTAAAAGAAAGCTGCTATCAAAGCAAAAATAATGCACGTACCGTTACTTTAACTTCATCCAATTCCACCAGCAAGATTTGACCGAATATCATCACACGAAATCTGTTCCAGTTCAGAGAAAAACGATTTTCCCATTTTTGTGAAAGGACAAAGCTCACTTACAATTGTACGGTAGCTACCTATCAATGCGTTATTTAAGCAACGTCCACACAAGAGTGGAACGTGAGGTGGAACCTAATACGGTTGTCAGTTTTTGTCTGAATATTATGACGGCCAGGACAGTGAGACGAACAACCATTTTTTGTGGAGATTGTAAAAGGCAAAGGATTTTTTAGAGTTCACGGATATTTTATCAATGGTTTTTATTGGTGTCACTTTCTATCTGCGACGAATCGTCCGAATCTATATTTCATATACTTTCGTTCGGAGTGTCATCAGTGTAAAAAAGCTGGAAGAAACATAATCTTAGTTAATTCTCTGAAATATTTTCAAATAATTTGGTATGATGCTTCTTTCATTATTGTAAAATTATTATGATATATGATATTCAGTCACGCCCAAACCAGAAAACGGTTACATTGAGAATTTGATAATTATTATTTGTAGCGAAAGAATATAAATAACCCATATTTAATTAACGTTCAGGATTTCGGCAGCGTAAAATATTTCAATTGTATCGAGTTTTAATAAAGTTAATATCAGGATAATTTTAGCATAGTACTTGAATCAAAAAATTAAAGTCATTATGAACACTATAACATTCAAAACAATAAATGAAGCTACTGCGAAAAAGGGTTCTTCTATCATACGTTATGAATAATTGAATGAATTAATTTAGTGCAAATAAAAAGAATCTGCTTACAAAAATAAAATAAAGATTTTTGTGCTAAAACATATTAAATTAATTACAAGGAAAATGTCATCTTTGTCTTTAATATTTATTATCACGTATAATGATAAAGATGGTGTTTTCTAAACCAATTTTGTAATTTGGTACTAAAGGTGGGTGGTGCAAACACAATTCAAATATGGTTAATTATTCAATTACATACATACATACATAGTCTCACCCCTATAACCCCGTAGAGGTAGGCAGAGGTGTATTTCTACACCCACTTTTCGCCAGATATACTTTAGTCCCACGTAATAAGGGGCGAGCCTATTGCCGTACCGGGCACAATTCCAGACTCCGTGCTGCTACTGAGAATTTCGTGACAGAAAAACCCAATAACACTGCCCGACCCAGGAATCGAACCCGGGACCTCCCGATCCCACGCGCATATTTATGCCGCGAGACCAACGAGGCAGTCGTATAGGGTTTGATGTCGAGTTTTCCATCTCTACGCAAAGATGGTATTTGCATCGTGATATCCCTTAGTCGCCTCTTACGACACCCACGGGAAGACAGGGGGTGGTGACACTTGTATTCTATGCCGTCAACCATACGGCTATTATTATTCAATTATATCTTTGAATACACCTATAGGTATTAACAGAAGCTCATGACCATTCCTTGCAAGCTCCAAGCTTTTTAACAACTAAGTGACTACTATCAATAAAAATTTTAAGGCAAAACATTATAAGAGAAGTATGGTCATGACCATAAGTATCCTACAATTCATAAACCTTTTGAAAAGTTAACAATTATATATTAAACTATTTATACATTTCGGCCTCACTTCATTTCCACTCTGAAAGCTGATGAGTGGCGAGACACCATTTGTGAAAATGGGCCGCATCTCTTACCGCCTTCATTCAGCGCAATTAAATTTTTCACTAAAAACGTTAATGATACTGGATATTGTATTACTTGTGAATTAAAATTCGGTTACCTTGTGGTTTCTGAAATCTATACCCATTACGTTTATTTTACAAAATACATTTGATACAGTCGACAAATGAAGCTCGCTAGTCTCACTGAATTCCGCCATGAAAAATCGGTCCTGAAAATCGGATGTCTGCGGCCAGGCTAAGCCTGGCCGCAGACATCCGATAAATAAACAATAGATAATAAAATAAACGTACTTACCACCGCAAACGATAGATTTTGCTTTGATCGGAAAGCACGCAAAAGTTTCATTCCGTTCCGGACTGAAAAAATTCAGTGCCCGTTTTCAGGGACGACTTTTCAGGTTTGTAATATTTTCAGGTTCTCAAAGTCATCTAATTAATAAAAAATGAGCTTACTGTCTACCACGAACGTTTGATTTTGCTCTGAACAGAAAACATTCCGTGGACTGAAAGAAATGAAAATCAAGCGCGCGCGGAACGGCTCGTGACGTCATAACTGAATTTAGCGCATGCGTACATCTTGTCATGTATCGATATATAGCATTGGTTTGAAGTTTATTTTGTCAGAATATATTAGTCTATGGTCAGAATCACACGACAATGTATGCGTAGCAGACGTGTATAAACTCTTGTCTGGGGTCTTCAAATTTACGCAAAAATCACATACCTACTACGGACAAGAGGATAATATCATAATATAAGTTATTTTAGCATTTTCGTCAGATCATCATAATGTGTGACGTGAAAGGTTTATATTGGCTACTGAATACCACTCTACTTAAACTTTGTCTCTCTATATGACTAGCCTATTGGTCTAATGGTTAGTGGCCTTGGCTTCTACGCCGGAGGCCATGGATCCTAGATAATCTTTGTGTGATAAGCACGATGATATTGGTTCAGTGTCTGGATATAATTTATCTATAATATGTACCTATATGTTTAGAAGTATATATTTATCAGGTGTCTGGTTACCATACTATAGGCTCCGCCTATTATGGGATCACATGATTGGGTGTAAGTTGTCCAAGAATATTATAATGGAATGTACACAATGGCAATTTCGGTCATACAAAAAAGTTGGTCTGAGACCCGTTATGCAACTAGGTTTTTGAAGATTGGTATCCTATATAAAAGTGGTAGAGGGAATAATATAATGGTTTATATCTACATATATACTCTATGCGAGATGAAAACAATTAAAGGACGTAAAACAAATCATACTCCTTAAATTGTATTGTTTGCTTTGAAATTGTATGATGCATTCACATTCACACATTAAATTTCACAATATCATAAAACTTATTCTGCATAAATCAGACACTTGTTAGAGTGGTCGTGGCTGTTTCTGATGGACAGGGTTGCGACGCCGTCGCCATACAAAAATTATAAAACTTATCATAGAATCCACCAAAACACCAAGTATAGAGCCTAAATATTTAAAAAATGGGTAATGAAAATTTTTATTACAGTTGTCCAACTAAAATTCTCTATTAAGGCTAGCGTCCACTAGGCTCGCCGAGCCAAGCCGAATCGAAACGCAGAAAGTCGCCTCCTATATATTTCTATGAACCTGCGTTCATTAGCGACGAGCCGCAGCGCGCCGAATCGAATCTACCGCGCGCATCGCTCGTCAGGCGAATTTCTGCGGCAACGCGTTTCGACTCGACTCGGCGCACCTTAGTGGACGCGGGTCAGCGGATGAGTGTAGACGGGTACTACATTGCGTAAATACCTACATGAAAAGTTATCGAAATGAAGAGCTGTTAATTTCCCTAATTTAGAAATATACTGAACTTGATGATCATGACTGCCTCAGTAGTCTCGCGGCATAAATGTGCGCGTGGGATTCGGAGGTCTCGGGTTCGATTCCCGGGTCGGGTAAAGTGTTATTGGGTTTTTCTGTTAGGAAATTCTCAGTAGCAGCACGGAATCTGGTAATGTCCGGTACGGCAATAGGCTCGCCCCTTATTGCGTGGGACCTGAAAATTCATGGCGACATGTGTGCCTACCCCTTCGGGGATACAGGCGTGAGTCTAAAAAAAAATTATGATCATGAAGATACTCATTATCATGATGAGCAGCGTAGACAAAATAAGTATATGGAAAGAAATAGCGGGAATAATGAAAGAATTTGAAGCAAGAAACCAACACAACCAAAACCCACAGCAGCTAGTCGCCGACTGCTGGCTTCGATTCGATTCGTCTGTAATAAACGCACACGGATAAAATGCGACTCGGCGCGATTCGACGCGGTTTGAATGTAGTCGACGCCAGGCTTTATAGACCTCTGACGCATACGTGACAGGTTTTTACGCAGACTATACCCTACTTGCATATTTTTTATAAATAATAATCAACTTTGTCAATATAACCCTTTAAAAAGTTTTTAATAACAAGGTAGCAAAAAGGTTTTGTATTTTTAATTAAATGGGGCTATCGTATTGGCTGTATACTGCTTTATGCAACCGATGCTCAAGCTGAACACGTCCTCTCCTCCGTTGACTATACTAACCAATGCACGGAAAAATATCGATACTCTGTGGTATCGAGTATTTTTCCTTTCGATATCCATAACTTTTTACTGGATACTTTGCACTCAATGCTTTTACTCAATAAGTACTAAATGGCACGGTAGTACACGTAAGCAAGGGAGTCTCGGACAATAATTTAAAAAGGTATTGTCGATTTGTCGAAGTGACGGGTCTCTCAGACCCACCAGGCGCCCGAAGAGTGAAAATACTACCTTCAGATTAATTATATTATATACAAAAAACCGGCCAAGTGCGTGTCGGGCCACGCGCAATGTAGGGTTCCGTAGTTGGCCATTATTGATAATAACTTCTGTTTCACATGGGACTAAAAACGGGCCCACTTTGTACCCCGAAGTACATTACATACCAAAGTACGTATATCTTTAAGCCAGCGCTCCCAATGTAAACTCACAGAAATAGGTATTTATAAGTTAAACGACGATTACTCGTAAACTAGTGATGTCTACTTAGCCGTGATAGTTTTCCTTTTAAATTCGTTATATGTACTACATTTGTGATTTTTTCGCCTCTTCCAAATTAGTAGTTTAGCCGGCAGAGGGGGGGGGGACACTTGAGTATAAACAATCTTTTCACTTCAAAGCTTGATATTTGACAAACCAATCACTTGATCGAAAAATGATTTGAGCAAGCTAATAATATTTTTTTAAAACCTATCCGATGATACCCCACATAATGGGGTACTCAACCAAAAAAAAATTCAACCCCACTATATATATATATATGAAGGGGAGATACCCTTAAAAAATATTTTCCTAAATTTTATTCTACAGTTTTGTTGCAATATCCTATGTCTATATTTTTCTTCGGTATTCAAAGACAATCTCATCCAGGTATTTTGTTTCCTTAATTTATCACGTATTCCATTATGAAATTCATCAAAAGATTTGATAGACATCCTATAGAATTCAAAGAATTTATCTGGGTGTGCCCGTAACTTAACTTGCTTTAAATAAAATTGACTCTCGTTGATTCTTTGAGTATTTAATGGGTGTACCCAATATCGACGATTCCTTTTCTTTTTCATTGATAGTAAAAATGCGATTGCAATTAGATCGTCGTCCTCCATTGTGTCCGTTCACTAGGCTATCACTACTTGTACTGGTAGAATAATACTGACATAGTTACAGGTAAAATACTATATACAAAAAGTAACGAGTGTCACAGCGACGAGGTTTCACCCATACCTGTGACAGTTATTATACATATATGTATCTGGCATTACGTACCAGATATATGTCATATATATCTGATACGTAATAAATACTAATTTTATGAATGACATTTGACACCTTGGCTCTTCAGAATAAAGTCTTCATCTGAAAATCGGACCTGAAAAACGGGCCTGAAAACGGATGTGTGCGGCCAGGCTAAAGAAAAGAGGTTTTATTACAAAATGAGGTTTTTTCTCTGTATCACTTAATTTTGCTAAATTTTCAATGGTTGGTTCGCACAATAGCCCTCTTCTGGTTTCTTGTTGTGGACCTGCGGTTGTGTACCAGCTATACATATTTTATATGTTTAAGTTGAGAGTTGTTTCTATGTTCGTAGAATTCTTAGAACGAGCTAATCTCAGGAACTACTTGTTTTATTTTTTTGTGAAGTAGCCTATTGAAATCAAACTACGGTTAACGGATTCTGTCGTAATATTATATTTAAGTATAGTATAATATTTAAGCCGTTTGATCAAGAAAATACACTTATTCTTACTAGCTGACGGATGTTTCAATTTCTTTGCAGGAACCGTGGTCACGGTAATCTGAGGTGAAATTTGTATTTTTCTTGTACTTAAAAGTTAATTCTAAGTACCTGAATATTGTTTATCTATTGGTGTTACTGTTTACGCAGATTTTGCGGTTTACGGTGTCTTGATGTCTTCTGGTGTTTTGTCCTTCTTGGGTTTCATTAGCGTGATGATACGCGGGTGTAAACGTGGGTAGGTACCTATAATGTGATTGTTGATAAAAGTATTAAAAAAGCTTTTGCTATACAATTAGTGATATGCTACTAAATCCATACATCCATAAAAATAAAATTGGAGTATCTGTTTGTAATACTAAAATAAACGCTTTTTACTAAATGCATATATATGTATACACGGTACCTATACAGAAATGTCGTTTTTTAATTTTGACGGGACGTTCACTAGAGGATAGCTGATGAACCAAGGAGCAACTTAGCAAACAGCTGGTATTATATAAGCAGTAAGTCGTTCTTGGTTAGCAGGTCCGTATCCTGATTCCGTAGCAGGGGAGCGCCATAGGCAAAATAGCCCAAAAATACGTATTTAATTAACCTTTCCTTTAAAATATTAAATCGAACAATTTTAACCTTTGGTAAATGTAACGGATGCCAGGAATCGAACCTTTGCTAGTCCGTTACAGTGCGCTGGTAGTGTGTTGCTGACGTGTGCCTACGACGATGCGTGTTCTTCTATATGTGTGGACTGTATGGCTTCGATGTATTGGGGCTTCAGAAATGAAACATCTTCATACGTTGAGAGCGATGCTGTTCAGGTGTTCGGTGCTTGATGGTTACATAGGTCACAAGATGGTGGTTGGGACGCCAACGAACTGGCCGAATACATGGTCGCTTAAGTACCTCGAAACATTACCTTAACGACGACCATCGCACCGATCACGTGCACAGAGAATCTTTCGTTTATTTTTATTTTAAATACAGTACAAATGTTACGTTATATTCGTTTCTATTATACATACGTACATGTTCTATACATCTTTAGATAGGTCTCATTAAGTTCTATCCATCGGTATAATACCTAAACCTAACTACTAGCGTCACTAAGTTATTCCATAAAAACTCCCAAAAAATGTTGTCACACGAGGGCCCGCCCACTATATTTTCTATTGAAACACCAAGAAAATATCTTTATTCAATTCGAATTCATTACATGAAAACCTATGATGCATAAGAAAAATTACAGAATTTCTTAAGTAAACACTATCGTACATAAACAAAGTTTATGATAAACATGCAAATGTTTATTGTTAATGTTTATTTTAACTATATAAGGTAATAACTAGCAATAATAAAGTATCTAGACATGATTTCAAACCTATATGAAGCCAAAAAACACTTATAAAACTATAAAACGAATATGTAAACAAACAGCTGTTTTATCAAGTATTAGTTCTTATCTGTTACAACTGATAACACTATTTATGATCGATATCTAGGTCCCTACAGTTAGCACAAGTTTTAGACTAATGTTCATGTACTATATAGTACTTTATATTAAAGATTTAACTATTTACACAATTCTAGCTGTATTTTAACACTTTGACGCGTCCGGGAACCGAACCCGGTGTACCGCACGATTAGATAACACTGATTTTATACGATTTTCACTCGCGGTTTCGAATACACTATTCACTGTCATAGTTTTTAATGACTGTCGCGAACAGTAAATTAATTAGTTATAAGATAAAACACCGTTATTACTGTATTTAGTGGGCGTAATAGAAAAGATATCCTTTTTGACTCTGCTAAAAACGACTTCAAATACAATTGTAAATTGGTGTAGAAAAACCTACAGTGCTTTCTCTACAGAAGGATCTTTTAAAGATAATCGTAGGCTGCGGTAAAAGAAAGATAAAGGGTAAAAGAAAGATAAGTTTAAAACCCTGACGCAATGTAAATAAGATTGAAAATTATTTATCTATTTTCGGTTAAAAAGGTCATTCGATCATTTTTCTGAAATTGGTCAACGAGTTTTGAATAAGTTAAGGCCGTCATGCATCGGATAGAGAAAAGAGAAACTGTCTGCACAGTTCCGTTGGCGTAGTGGTTTAAGCGGCCGCGTCGCTAGTTGACACTGCGCCGAGTGGGTTCGATCCTAACACAAGACAACACTTAGTGCATTGCATGCATTCATAAATGTTGTTTCGAGTCTGGGTGTTCATTGTGTCCGTTAGTTCTATGGTTGTAAAGTCCCCCGCGCGGAAAATTTATTTCTAGTGCAGGAGTTGTATTTTTTATTAAAACAGTAAGACTATGAATGATAGACTATTATATAGATGCTCACATTATCATAGTACTTGCTTCGAAATCAATTGATTTCTAAAAAATCTTTCAATGCCTGTTTTCAATTTATACTTCTATCATCATCATCATCAGCCTTTAACAGTCCACTGCTGGACTAGGCCTCTCCTTTGAAAGGAGATGCCTAGTCCAGCAGTGGACTACTGTGTCACGCTGGCAAAACGGGTTGGTATAGGGTTTGTTAAAAGTTTTCCTTCTGTTACAGTGCTGTTCTATGCATAATATGCTCCCCCTGTCGGCTCTTATGACACCCATGGGATGATATGGGGTAGTGAAATTGCGTATCCTTAATTCGTCACCACACGGACGATATTATATTATACTTCTATAGTGTATACTATTTTTATACTATAAAACTTTCAAGTTTGTTTGAACGTTTGGTTGAACGCGCGTATATCAGGAAGTACTGGTTCGATTTGAAATTATTTTTAGTTGCGATAGCCCATTTATTGAGAAAAGCTGATGGCTCGTAGCTAATAGCGTGATGTTTTATCCTATGATAAAACATCACGCTATGAGCTACGAGTACAGAGCAGTAGCCTTGAATGACGCAGGTGTTATCATGGGCTCAGATAAATATAAAAAAGAATATTAAGTACCTACCTTAGCGCCTACGTGATAAAAAAGCCACTGTCCAAATGTTAATTTTAATATTTAGTCTCAGTAGTTTAAAATCTGTAGTGGTGTATCAGGCAGGACTGATTTATATGGTTATTATGATGATGATGACGATGATGATGCGACAACGTAGAACTTTTAAAAGTAGCGTTATTGGATATCTTTCACATTTAAACAGTGTATTTTCTTAACTTTCTTATAAAATAAATGTAAGTGTGAAGCTTCATAAAAATAACTACAATATTCCGGTGAATTTCTTCATTAATATTTTCCCTCTGAAATATAACTTTCATTTTGTGCGTTATTTACAAGCAGATAGTGTCCTCACTTCTCAGAAACCTTTATTGAGAACGATGCTCTAAGTTTCTTAGAAGAAGTATTATATATTAGCATCTTGATCTTGTCCGTGTGGTGACAGATTTAGAATACGGATTGTCACCACCCCATATCATCCCATGGGTGTCGTAAGAGCCGACAGAGGGAGAGCATATTATGCAGAGAACAGCACAGTAAGAGAAGGAAAACTTGATACAAACCCTATACCAACCCGTTTGGCCAGCGTGGTATAGTAGGCCAATTCCTCCTTACAAAGGAAAGGCCTAGTCCAGCAGTGGACTGTTAAAGGCTGATGATGATGATCTTGAAATTGCAATTATTTCATGCAATTGATCAGATAATAATTTAATATCAATAAATTATTAGTACCTAAATAAAACTAAATCCCTCATATTGACTGTTTTCCTATCAGATGTATTATGAAGAAGTTTCTAACGTATCACGAAATTACACGGCGCTTTGATAAGCGTATACGGAGACGTGCAGAGGCCTTTGAGAGTTTTAACCTAGAATGAAATGGAACATCTACGGAGGTGTCCCCATGACTGCACTATTAGGTAAAGTCATAGGTTAGTAACAGTAAGTATAGAACTGTTATTGCTTGTAAGGAAACGAATCATTCTTCTAATGTTGAAAAATATAATGAACATCGACTTTTCATATTCTATCATGGACAAATTTTCATCCGTAGCGCCTTTAAAGTTTTTGACATAATATTGTTAAATTTAGTATGATAAATGTGCCAGTAACACTGGCATAAAAACTACCGTCATAAAAAACAAGAAACCTAAAAATGCGTTACATAAATTTTAGAACTCGCGTCTGTTAGCCAACTACATTTCGAATATGGCGCAATTTATTACATATTTCTTTGCACTCAGTTATGAAAAAAATAAACCAGTCAGACGCCGAATTATGGATGGTTCTGTAATCCCTTTAGCTCCTGGCTCATTGACTCCACAATATCGTTGACTCTTCCCAATCTGACAATTTTAATCTCCGTTTTATAGGATTAAATCAACAAACAGACTCAAATCACGGCCGTTTTTCCATTACTGTAGGAGCGACTGATGGGCTCAAATTTGAACAACGGTTGATAAATGTGAGCTCCGGTAGCGCTGATTCACTGATTCATTTCTGGTTATTTGGGATTGTTATTCGCGTAAGGGCAAATTGCGTGAAAATATGTCGTGTCGTAAAAACTTTCAATACATTGGAGATTTGTATAAAAATACCTAACAGGTGATATATCAGTGGTGTCGGTAACGGACTGCGGACAAGACGGTCTCGGGTTCGATCCCCAGGTACTCTGGGCCCACACCTCTGCACCTCTGACGTTTCAAAGTATTGTGTGAATTAAAAATGTTAACTATCACTCGCTTAATAATGTGCCAGGTAGATGGCAATAGGCTCACTAACACATTGGGACCAAAACATAACCGGCGTAGTGTGGGTGTGTAATACGCATCTGCCTACCCCTTCGGGGATTAAGGCGTGAAGTTATGCTATGTTATTTAAAAAAAAATGAATTCTACACCTCGGCGTCTCTACAGCTATGAAGAAGCAAGGTGTGGTGTTTGTCCATCTAGAGGGTGGATTTTCGGATCAGGCTAGGGAATTGTGCCTGATCGTCTGCGTTTCAACGGTAGTTGATAATAATTTGCATAAGTAATTGCGTGTAATGTTTCTAATAGTGTGGTACAGGAGCTCCAAGCATGATAGTTCCATCGGTATGGTACCTGTATTTTTGTGACTTAGTCCCTATCCTGTATTTGTAAATGTCATCAGTGGCATGTAGCATTGCTACAAAACTGTTAAATTAGTAACTGCTAGCACCATCTATTATAATTTGGATTTAACAAGATGTGTATGAACCAATGTATATGAATGATTGAAATGAATCAATAAAAGCAGTTCAGTTGATCGAAAATCATTATATAGTTTTATTAAAAACCCTTATTTTCCCCAAATTAAAATTTTGCTCTCATACAACCACTCGCAGTGATGTTGAACAATAAGACCAGCGGTTTTAATAAATGTTGTTTCTGACGACCAGAAAAGATGAATCCAGTTATACTTACATTTTTAAGCGTTTTATTTGCTAATTTCGGTGCTATTTTTATTCGACGGGTACTCTAAAAGATGAGGTTTCTTCGAAATTCGTGGTGTAAGTTAAGGTCAAGGATATATCAATTTACTTGACTCAGGATTCTCGGAATCCTGTAAAAACGTTCCGTGAAACAGTCTAGCAAAAAAAAACTTAGAGCAAGGACAAAATAGGACAATTATTCAATTTTCATCGAAAATGTAAGTGACCCCTTTTTTTAATAAAGACAACCCACACAAGATCATACGATGCCTAACTAGGCAGCCTCTTTGTTATGGTAACCTGATAACTGAGATTTTATTTATATATTTTCAGATATACATAATATAAAAAATACAATCAGATACAGAACAAGCATTCCTGCGAATTACACATAGAGGTGGCCTGAGTGGGAATTCAACCTATCACCTTAGGCTCTCCAACCGTCTTAGGATCAGCAACCGTCTTAGGATCAGCAACCGTCTTAGGATCAGCAACCGCTAGGTCAAAACGCCACTTCAATAATAATACTACTACAAACGTATCCTAATTCCCTTTGGCTATGCCATTTATTACTAATCACCTAGTTTCTTCTACCTCGTACCTACATAAAATACTCAGCTATCGATTCTAGATTAACCTTTGAAAAATCTATGGTCTTTTTTACTAAAGGTTATCTTATCTATAATCACTTACAGCTAATGTCACTGACCTTATTAGTTCTAGAATTCCAAATGATGAAGGTAATATTTATAGCTACTAATTGTATTCATTATTTTTGTCTATTTCAAGCGTGTTATGCATTACAGAGCATCATATTCAATTCTATACGTATACCAATAAAGGGCACATCCGACAAAACACAATATGAATTGAACTGATCAAAAACCGTACTTTATCATCATCGGCCCTGTATAAACTGTCTCACTGCTGGGCACGGACGAAACAAAGAATGGAACATTCGAGACGCTTGGAAATACGTGTCCGCCATACCGTACCGCACCGCGCCGGTCCCGCTATAATTATTACCGCTTATACAAAACCGCTCGCAAGTGGAAGTGATTTGTGTAGTGGAGTGAATCAAGCAGCTTCATCCCCAAAACACCAGGAGGCTGCTACTTGCAAGGAAGGAGGACTGACGTACAAGGTAAATGCCCCTCATCATTAGAATATCCTATACCCACTCACAATCCTTTTCCACATCCTCTTCCCTTATCCAATCCTAGGCGACTAAAACCCGCCATCCTTTATATATAGTCCATTCCTTCTCCAAGTCGCCTAGAACCTACGGTTTCGGTGTAACGCCGAACCATTTTTTTTATCCATACGAGTCGGATTCATTTACGTTTTTATACGTTATATCGCAATACCTAGGCAGCTATAGCACCTAGCTATACTCCTAGTAGATTCACATAACCGTCACATGGTTGTTTCCACCCGCATCAGTAGGTAAACTTTTATATAGCTATCTACTTACTCAATTATTATTTCTGGAACTATCATAGTTGTCTTGTAAATCTCATATTTCGAGCAACTTTTAATTCCACAGCTCTAAAGTGTTGCCTACTTAGCCTACTTAGGTAAAATAATAGGTACATTAGATATTCTTATTTTGTTTCGGTCTCATTAGCTTATACTTACGTAAGCATGTCACAACAAAAGAAGTCACGCGTGTCGGAAGACAAAGAGATGACAATCTTAGAAGCAAAACGCAATATTTTATTTGAGCGCATTCAATACATAAACGAGCGTTCAAAAACCGCCTCTATTTCTGACAGTAATAGCGAAGCATTTCTCAGTTATTGTATGACAGTAGATAGTATTCGAACAGATTTTCATAAGTTGTTAGACGATTATAACGCAAGATTACTTTCTATCAATCCTGATGAAAAACCGAACTATCAGGCGTACACCTCATTCGAAGATCTTTATTGTATTATTAAGCGTTTACAATCGCAATTGGAGGGTAAATGTTCAGCAGAGCCCGTTGCCGCGGCCCGCAAGCCGAAATTACCGCCAATCGAGATTATGTCGTTTGACGGAGATATACGAAATTGGCCGTTATTCTATACGAGCTTTAAGTCTACAGTGCACGATAATGGTTCTCTGACAGATGCTGACAGGTTGTACTATTTAATAGGTAAACTGTCACCGAAGGCTCAGTCCGTATTTGCAGGTGTCACACCCAGTGCTGAGAATTATCAGGTCATATTTCAGTCACTACTTGACAGATATCAAGACACGCGCGTCCTAGCGTCTACTTACTTTGACCAAGCTTTAAATCTCAAACTGTCCGGCAACGCGTCTGTCGCGAATTTCCAGCTGTTTATTGATAACTTCGTAACCGCGGTTAATTCTCTTAGGAACTTAAAATTAGAAGATCTTTCCGACTTTATGTTGCTTCAACTCGCTTTAAAACAGTTTGACACTGATACAATTCGTGCTTTCGAGATGTCGGAACGCAATAATAAAATACCTACACTAGATAGTTTTATTTCGTTCATCAAAGATCAGTGTCGAATATTTCATAATACGCAGTCTGGTTCACCTAGCCCGTCTAACACTAACAGCAACAAACATAGGTTGAATAAATCGCGAAATAGTAATAACAACTCGTTCCCTAATCAACAATCTTACGTAACATGCTCGGAATCTAATAAAATTAATTCACAGAAGTGTCTGTGCAGTAATATAGTGCACGACCATTTATACAAGTGTCCCGCCTTCAATCATTTGAATCCAACCGCTCGTTTTAAATGCGTAAAAGATAACAAAGCTTGCATTAATTGCTTAAGCATAAAACATAAAACAAGTAATTGTTCTAGTAAGACAAAGTGTCGCTTATGCAATCAAAAACATCATTCTCTGCTTCACTTCGATAAAGGTAACCCGTTGTCAAGCCAAGCCGCTAACCTTGACACACTTACGTCGCAGGTGCAGGCTAAGATAACTGCGCCTCAGACGATTCAGAATGAGATATCGTTGTGTACGACAACCATTGCGCGGGCGGCACGCACGCGCGGACGGCCTTCGAGCGCTTGTAGTGATCAGAGCAGTGCTAGGCCGCGATGTATGGCGTCTAAGACTGTTCTGTTAGCGACAGCGCAAGTTATCGTATATGATGTCAATGGGTCGCCGCACATGGTACGTTGTCTGCTAGATAGCGCGTCTCAGACCAATCTAATAACATCGGAATGCTTCAAACGCCTCAGATTGTGGAATAACTTTAAAAATACTAACTCAACCGTCAAAGGGATAGGCGGATCGGCAAAACATTGCAAGGGTTCCGTAGATATTAAAATACATTCGCGTTTTGATAGGAAAATTAATTTTACAATTCTTCGCTTATCGTGGAGCGTATTACGGACGCATTGCCGAACGCTAATGTAGATGTAGCATCACTCACTCACCTCGAGTCATTGCCGCTGGCAGACGCGGAGTTTGCGAATCCGGCAGGCATTGATCTTTTGATCGGTACTTCAATATTTCCGCATTTGCTACTAACTAAAATAGTACGTAGTGAGCGATATGATTTACCGCCCGCTATTGAGACGGTATTTGGGTATGTGATTGTGGGTACCGTACCTACGTTACATACTTCTCATTGTATTACGTCTTGTTGTTGTTGTTCTGTTCTTCAAGAGATGAAGGTGGGTGCTAAAATTGTATCTAAGATAAAGCACTAATTAGCTATGCTATGCTATGCTACGCTAAGCCATGCTATGCCATGCTATGCTACGCTATGCTATGCCGTGATATGCTATGCTACGCTATGCTATGCCATGCTACACTATGATATGCTATGCTATGCTATGCTATGCTACGCTATGCTACGCCAAGCTATGCTATGCCATGCTATGCTATGCTATGCTATGCCATGCTATGCTATGCTACGCTATGCTACGCCATGCTATGCTATGCCATGCTATGCTATGCTATGCTACGCTATGCTACGCCATGCTACGCTATGCTATGCTATGCTACGCTATGCTATGCTATGCTAAGCTATGCTACGCTACGCTACACTACCCTATACTACACTTCCGCTTTGTATATGGATGACATTGCCTGTAGTGTCATATCCGCTCCGCTAGCAATTTCGCTTTGTGAAGAGCTTATTCAGCTTTTCAAGCGAGGCCAAATTGATCTTGTCAAATGGACAAGCAACTCTAAGGTGGTTCTCGCACGCATACCAGATTCTTATAAAGCTTCTCCAGAAATTGAGTTTGAGAAGTCTGTACCGCATAAATTTCTCGGTTTACGCTGGGACAAATCCTGCGATAGTTTTCGGTTTGACGTCTCACCGCCAGATGATAAGTCCACCAAACGCACTATGCTGTCCACAGTGGCTCGACTATGGGACATAATGGGTTTTGTGGCTCCCACAATTTTGTACGCCAAGCTCTTGATCAAAGAGCTTTGGCTATCAAAGTGTGAGTGGGATGAAAAACCCCCTGACCATATTGTCGCCGCTTGGGGCCAGTTTTGTATTGAGCTTACCGCGCTCAATCAAATTACTACTCCGCGTCATCTTGGGTTGGTAGATGGATGTACCATCAACTTAATAGGTTTCGCAGACGCCAGCGAGCGTGCTTACGGCGGAGTCGTATATCTGCAAGTCCGCATTGGTTCTAACTACTCGGTGCAGTTAGTTTGTGCCAAGTCTAAGGTCTTGCCTGTTAAAACCATTTCGGTTGTGAGACTGGAGTTGTGTGCGGCCCTTCTGCTGTCTCAGTTGCTCCGCAAGGTTCAAGACACAGTTTTGCCCCACTACCCCATTAATAAAATATACGCATTTTCTGACTCCAAAGTAGTGCTCGCTTGGATTTATTCATCTCCTCACCGCTGGCAGACTTTTGTCGCCAACCGCGTTAGTAAATCGATGGAACTTGGTCCCGCTACTTGTTTCAATCACGTCGCGGGTTATCGTACTCGTCTTCAGGAAGAACTTTCCATAGATCATATTGACTGGAAGTTTATTCCACCAGCATCACCACATTTCGGTGTATGTTGGGAAAGCATGGTCAAAGTAATTGAAACGCATCTCTTCAAAGTTATAGGTCAACAGATCCTCTCTTACGAAGAGCTTTTAACTGTCCTTGCACAAGTTGAGGCACTGATCAACTCGCATCCGCTCACGGCATTGAGTAGTGACCCTGCAGAACCATCCGCGTTAAGCCCTGCATATTTTCTGAACACAGTGCCATTATCGTCATTTCCGGCTCCTGAAGCAGACTCTTCAAGCTTGCTCCAGAGACATACTCTGCTGGATAAACTCGTGCAGTCGTTCTGGCGGCGCTTGCGTGCGGAATATCTACACCAGCTTCAGGCTAGATCCAAGTGGAATAGTCCTGCATCCCCTATACAGGAGGGTACGTTGGTCGTCATAATACATGATAATGCTCCGCCGCTTTCATGGCCGTTAGCCATCGTAGAGAAACTGCATACTTCCAAGGACGGTACAACCCGCGTTGTTACCGTGAAAACCGCGAAGGGGAGCTACGTGCGCCCTGTTGTACGTCTCTGTCCGCTTCCAACTCAGTGAGATCTAGCCTGAAGTTGGATCTACCTCTTAGTTTAAGTATTGCGTTTGTAGTTTTCGCTAAAGTTAATTTAGATTAATTTTATTATCATATCGCTGTCTTAGCCTATTGATGGGTTATGCGTTAGTACACCCAATATAGCTAAGTTCAATTCTATTTCTTTTAAAGGCAACCCTTTAGGGCCGGGAGATATGGTAGCGCCATCTACCTTTCCATCGAGAACTAATCACGTCAACGTTAATGGTTCGTCGCTGCTCGGCCAATCCGAGCGATTCTTTTCCATGAATCCCCTCCCAAAACGCCTCGCTATTGGCTGCCCTGCTCAACGGCGACGAAACAAAGAATGGAACATTCGAGACGCTTGGAAATACGTGTCCACCATACCGTACCGCACCGCGCCGCTCCCGCTATAATTATTACCGCTTATACAAAACCGCTCGCAAGTGAAAGTGATTTGTGTAGTGGAGTGAATCAAGCAGCTTCATCCCCAAAACACCAGGAGTCTGCCATTTGCAAGGAAGGAGGACTGACGTACAAGGTAAGTGCCCCTCATCATTAGAATATCCTATACCCACTCACAATCCTTTTCCACATCCTCTTCCCTTATCCAATCCTAGTCGACTAAAACCCGCCATCCTTTATATACAGTCCATTCCTTCTCCAAGTCGCCTAGAACCTACGGTTTCGGTGTAACGCCGAACCAAATATTAAGAGAACGTTACAATGTTATAATGCCTGGTAATTGTTGCAACTTACCACCAGGTAGCGCTGGTTTACCTAAATTACTTTTGAACCTTCCTTGTAAATCACTGTCCAGTGGTGAAACCACATGAAAATCCGTTAAGTAATTTTTAAGTTTATTGTAAATAGACAGATGCCGCCAGGGTCTTTGAATAAGAAACACGACATACATTTATGTACTAGATCAAATTAATATTTTTAGTTCGTTTGACTAGCTAAATATTATTTTCTTTATTTTCTACAATCGAATTTCTTTTACTTGTTTTATTTTGTATGAGACGCTTACCACACACACAAACAAGTAATTATTCATTCACGCTGCCTAAGTGATAGGCAATGTTGCGTGAGCCCACAGCTATTGGCCGTTTCCTACATAAAAATAACATTTATGTCGGTGGTGGTAGTTAGAGAAATAAATAGATAGAGGGTAGGAGATAGCCGGAAGGAAAAGATTATTTCGTCCAAAATCTTCATAGATTAAGAAAACTCTGATCCAGATAGTGTATTATCAAATCCGTGTGAAGAAAACCAATACTCATATACAAAAAGAGCATTGTCATTGCTCTTAGCATTAATTCCTAAAGCACATTTTGGCACAGACAGTAATAAGTAAGTGAAAAAAATGGTCCAGATGGTACTCTTAAAACACCATGTATCGTTCACCACATAAAGAAAACCACAGGCAGCAAGTAATACCCATGAAAGTAACACTTTAAACAAGATATATTCACAAGCAAGGACAGAACATCTGATACTGGAATTTATTAGTTCGACCTTTTTCGTTCAACGAATAGACTTGTTTAGATAAATTGATGCCATAAAAACAATACTTGTCAAAAATACCAATTCTCGCGACCGTAAAAAGTTGTGAGATCCATGTAATACCAAGTCGGTTAATTAAAAATCTTTAATGTTTCAAATAAATATATTGACTTGGCAATCGCATTAAACAATCTAATTTATATATGTATTACTTATGAGATATATTGTGTTTCCATGCGATGGCCGAGTCAATCTATTGATTTAGAACATTAAATATTTTTAATTAACCGACTTGGTATTACATGAATCTCACAACTTTTTACGGTCGCGAGACTTGGTATTTTTGACAAGTATTGTTTTTATGGGATCAATTTGTTTAAACAAGTCTATTCGTTGAACGAAAAAGGTCGAACTAATAAATTCCAGTATCAGATGTTCTGTCCTTGCTTGTGAATATATCTTGTTTAAAGTGTTACTTTCATGGGTATTACTTGCTGCCTGTGGTTTTCTTTATGTGGTGAACGATACATGGTGTTTTAAGAGTAGCATCTGGACCATTTTTTTCACTTACTTAATACTGTCTGTGCCAAAATGTGCTTTAGGAATTAATGCTAAGAGCATTGTCATGTATATGAGTATTGGTTTTCGTCACACGGATTTGATAATACACTATCTGGATCAGAGTTTTCTTAATCTATGAATATTTTGGACGAAATAATCTTTTCCTTCCGGCTATCTCCTACCCTCTATCTATTTATTTCTCTAACTCTTAGCAGCAATTTAGTGATTTTTTTGTCATTTCTTTGAGAATACTCGAAAATCCTAGTTATTTATACAAACCACGATTGCAACTTTACATCAGTTCACTGACTCATGTGTCGATGTATTAAAGATAAATATTTTGGTCTTCCATATTAAACATTCAAAGACCTTTACATTTATAAATATAAGGGTGTCTACGACAGAACCTCTCTTAAACTAGTACACGTATATATTTGTATACTCAGTATATGTAAATTATACTTAAAGCATATATATAGAGAGTTTCTGCATCATTAGTAAAGCAAATGTACGTAATAAACTATAATAATGTGGCTTCTTGGTTATATTCTATTTATCTATTGTACTCGTAGGTTTTACTTGAAGACGAACAATGACATTGTATAGGTAGCAGGACTGGTTATTGTTATCTGAGTACCTACATTTAGAATCCATGTCACTAATTATGTAGAAAACAGTACCCAAAGGCCAATGTCTTCATGAAACCTAAGACATCTCCGTAATGTATTGGTTGGTGAAACCCACATACTTTTTTATTAATTTATTTGCCGCGTGAATAAATAATACAAATCCATTGAATCACATTGTTATTGAGACGGGTGTTATGGGAGGCCTTCATCCTGCAGCGTACTGTGAAATGCTGTATGATGATGGTTACTTTCCACAGCATTGGTTACAATCTAATAGAATACTGTAGATCATATCATAAACCCTATATTTATTTGCTTTAATAAACAATCAAGTTACTTGTGTACGTCTAGCCACCTTTTCAGACTGCAGTTGGCATTTTATTCTCAATGAAACATTGTTACTACTGTCTAAACATAAAATTTCGAAAACTATGATTTCCAAACCTAGAATTTGATGGATTTCACAATAGGACTAAATCAGAACAGCTAGTCAGACAATTTGAACAGCTAGTCTATCTAAATGTAAACTGAAACGGGAAAATATTTGTAAAAGCGTTTTAGGGAGAGTGTGGGATTTGATGTTACTAAATGCCGGTGATTGTCGCCGGTATTGAGTAATTTTTAGCGCGCTTGTTACCTTCAGTTTTACTGATGGACGAAATATCTTGCTTCAGAAATTTATGACAGTGGTCATGAGAAGTCAATATTCACAAGCAATCTGACTAAACTACAAAATACACCTATTTGTTTGGATAACGGTAGTTATGTGAGAGTTTATCATCACCAGACCTCTATACTGTCCCATTGCTGAGCACGGGTCTCTTCTCACTATGAGAAGGGTTAGGCTATAGACCACCCCGCTGCACAGTATACGATTTGACCAAACTAGAGGGACAAAAGTCTATAAGACAATTAAGGGGTTTGTAATGGGTCAACGTTATAACTTATAAGTTATGTGATGATGTGGTAGCAAATTAAACACATTTTTTCAATTATGTAAATTTTAATCTGACTTTAAAAGCGATTTTAAATCAATACAATGTTTTAAGTTGCTTTTTTTTGGTAATTTTCTCAACAATGATATATAAGGGTCAGATGACACGAGTAAATACTTAATTAAATCAAAATTTGTGCGGACACGAGAAGTTTTCAAAGTGTGGCCCAGTCTGACGTTACGTATTTCTTTGTTTTTGGCCTCCGAAGCCTCTTCGGACATTTGTCCTATTGGTATGATTGAATGTCTTATTATCTCTGCTCCATGAACTAGTAATTTATGTAATGTAGCTGGCATGTTATACCATGGGTATAAGGAGAGGTACAAGCCTCTCGTTTCTGAGCAGTATGAATCAAACTTTATCGGGTCAATTTCATAGCCAGAAGCTATGGCTGTAAGAACTGTACAAAGGCGGTAGAGCAGATTTTCGTCGAGGCCGGTGATACGAGCAGTTTCTTTATATTTGTGGAAAAACGTTCTTGCTGTATTTCCATCATTGCTCGTTCCAAAACCCGGCTTAACTTTGTCTATAATGAGACCGATTTCTTTAAATTTTCCCTTGATTTCTTCTTTCTGCTTTTTAAAGATTTCTTTGTTTTTATCTCCCCTAACTTGCCACTGACCTATATTCATCCGGTATGCAATATTTAATAGGCATTCCATTGTGCGGATGTAAGCATGTAGGCTAGATATCCCAAACTGATACATATTTTGATTAGGCTCTCTTGTACTTACAGTTGAATTCATCTCTTTGGAGGTAGCTTTGCAGATGAAACATGTTTGAGTAGATTTATTTTCGGAGAGCACGTTACATACTTTACCGTCTATCATCGACAAAATCAACTCATGTTTTACAGAAATAGCAACTCCATCTATTTGTGCACAAGTAGGCATCAAATCCCGAATTTGTTTCTTGACAGCTTCACATTCTTGTTTTATTAATGACTCTGTTTCTTTCTTAAATATAAACTTAATAATTCTGCAGAATCTTGGAGAAGATGGGCGTGGATTATCCCATATGATTGAGTTATTGGCATCATCATTATCTCTCACAAGTCTTAGCGGCACCAATGATAATACAAACATATATTCATCTGTATTGTTGGAATTTTCAAATGGCTGTTTGTATAAGCTGTGGCCTGAGGAGCCGTCACATCCCCACTTGTGGATCATTTTGTAGTTCGAGCCGTTTACATCAGGTCTCAATACTTCTCCAAGAATATTTTCGCATATTCTTTTTGCCGTATGATTCAAAAGAGCTTGTAGCTCAACCTCAGCATATGTGTCTGTCATACTGAATTTTTCCACAGAAGGGTAGCTCTGTTCTTTAATTTTTGCTACTTGATCATAGCATGGGTAAAGACGGAATCCTCTTTCCTTTGACTCCTGTTGTATAGTCTTATATACATTCACAGAGAAATGGTTGGATATAAACAAAGCCAATGCTTCTGCCGGGGTATACGGCCTTTGTTCTTTGTTTGCATTTATTCTTCTGCGTGCTTTTTTATATCCAGTAGCTCGTCTCGGTGAAGCTGTTGTAACTTCCTGAATTAAACTAGCCGCGTCACGTTTCCCACTGGCTCGCACACCTAATTGAGTTGCAAAAGATAATTGTTCAACGTCATATTCTTCCAACAAATGTTGAACTTTACGTTTTTTAGTTTTCGTGGAACTATCTTCAAAACTCTTTTTTGGTCTGCCAAAACTGGAACTCGGTTTTGGGGGCTGTTCACGAAACATTGTGAGCACCAACTCTTCATTTAACCATTCTTCGTAATCAATTAAAAATAAATCTAATCGCCTTTGTTTGCGAAGCCATTTCAAACGAATTTTCTCACATTCCTTCTTCAAATAGGCCTTAAGTGGCTTCTCCTGATCTTCCGGGAGGTTTAAATCAACAAATCTTGACTTTATAAATGTCAAAACTTGATCTAATTTGCCTTTAGGCGGTGTAGAACGCCAAAATTCAAATAATGATTTTCGCTGAATTCGGGCACCTTTAAAGAAACAATAAGAAATATTTAGAATCGCATAAAGTCGCATTTCCAAATTATGATTTTAACAAACTTAAATGTTAAGAGAATATGTTAAAAGCGTAATTACACCTTGACTCAACTTGACTACCTACTTTAAGATTGGGTAAACTTACATCATATCTATTTTTTGTTGTGTTATAATCGATCTATTTAGATACATTATAACTACGCCTTTAAAAACAATTTGATGGATTAAAATCAATTTATATACAGATAATTACCTCGAATTATAGAATCCATGACTGGAAAATACTTTAAATCACACAAAACCTCGAAACACATGCACAAACGGAACCGTTCACAACTGCACTGACCGTCCGGGCGGCTACCTGAGTTCGACGCGGTAACTTCGCGCATTGTTATTGAAGGGATCACTACACAATAGCATATTCTGACGTCATTATCGGCTGTAGGGTTCGTCTAAATGGGTAATAATAGTAAAAAAACGGTTTGTTTTAACATTATGAGTTTTGACTTTTGTCCCTCTAGTTTGGTCAAATCGTATACTGTGCGCTGGCCAAGTGCGGGTTGGCAGACTTCACATGTCTTTCGAGAACATTATGGAGAACTCTCAGACATGCAGGTTTCCTCACGATGTTTTCCTTCACCGATTAGCAAGTAATTATTAACAATTTAATACGCACTTAACTCTGAAAAGTCATTGATGCGTGTCGTGGATTCGAACCGGAGACCCTCTGCGTAGCAGTCTGTCGGTCTCTCCACTCAGCTATCGCTGCTTCAGAGAGTTGCTGCGTGGAAAAGCTAATATTCAAATGTTAACCAGATTGATCAGGAATTGGACACCGAAATCCTGAGTGAAATCCACTGGTATAATGCAAGGATTATGTTAAAGCATCAGCAAGCAAAAGTAATTCAAACGTGACTGCTGCGAAGATAATATGAGTAAAAGATAAAGAAGAACTAATTGATAAACACAAAGAAAGTAATCAAACGCAACTGGGTGTTCAACTCAACAAATGCAGTAAAAAAAATAATATAAAAATAAAAAATAAAAGCCTTTTATTTCTATGCAGTGCCTAAAAATAATACATGTAAATGAACTTATTCTAAACTAGAGGACGCCAGCAGCTACGCCTGCATTTTTTTTTAATTTACCCGTTTTGGCCGATCCTGTGGGTATTTCGGGAAATCCCTTCTTAGTGCACCCTAACGGTCCCCAAGGAACATACATGCCAAATTTCAGCTTCCTGTGCCCAATAGTTTCGGCTGTAGCGTGTCTGTCAGTCAGTCAGTAACGCAAGGATTTTATATATTAAGATTATATTTTACTAACTTAACATAATTATAAAAGTGCTATACTACAATATCATTAACACAATTGTTTACTAAATCTACTGTTTTATAAATGTATGATGTTTAAATATATTATATAGGTAATTATGCGTATTCAATATTATTTATGTACCTGCAAGAACCCCTCTGTGGGTAAAGGCCTCCTCCAAACCTTTCCAGTCTTCTCTGGACTGGGCGGTTTGTAACCAATTGGGACCCGTTACCTTGGTTATATCATCTTCCCACCTGGTATAAGGTCTCCCCTTCTTCCTTTTGCCCGATGGGCCTTTCCACGTAGTCACTCTTTTGGTCCATCTTCGGTCTTGTAGGCGAGCTATGTGTCCTGCCCATTTCCATTTTAGTGAAAGGGCATGTACTAGAGCATCTGTGGCTTTTGTGACTTTTCTAATTTTCGTGTGTCGTATTTTTTGTATTTTCCTAATATTTAGCATACTGCGCTCTATTCCACGTTGGCACTTTATTATTTTATTTCTGACGGTTTGGTTGAACTTCTACGTTTGGCAGGCGTAGGTTAAGCATGGTATTAAGCAGGTGTTTATAAGCTTAGTTTTTATGCTTACGGGCATGTTGCTTTTGAATATTTCTTTTAGTCCCCAGTATTTGTTCCACGTTAGCTGTGTCCTCCGTTCTACTTCACGAGAATTGTTACTATGGTCGAAGCTGATTTGCTTGCCAAGGTATATGTACTCGTCTGTGTACTTAAGGGGTTCACCTTCGAGGAAAATTGGTCTTCGCGTGCTGTTGGTCATAAGCATGGTTTTTGATAGGTTCATTTCCAGTCCTACTGTTTTACTGACTTCGTTTAATGACTCTATCATAACTTGTAAATCTAGTCCTGTCTCTGATAGTAGCACCAGGTCGTCCGCGAATCGTAAGTGGCTTAGGTACGATTCTCCAATCTTTATGCCGTGTTCTTTCCATTCGAGTTGACTGATAATGGTTTCTAGGACAGCTATAAATATTTTTGGGGATAATGGGTCTCCTTGTCTTACACCTCTCTTAATAGGGAACCATGGGCCGGCTGTCTCTAGTTGCACTCTACTTTTGCTATTGTTGTAGATATTTCTGAGCACCTTAATGTATTCTTTCTCTACTCCATGGGCTACTAGCGATTCCCATATCCTGATATGTGACAGTGTGTCCAAAGCTTTTTGATAGTCAATATATGCGATGTAGAGTGGTCTTCTTCTCTCTTGATATTTTTCTATTAGGACCTCAAGCGTGTGTATATGGTCTATTGTAGAGAAGCCTTTTCTAAAGCCCGCTTGTTCAATAGGTTGGCTTGCTTCTAGAGTCGAATTTAGTCTTTCATTTATAATCGAGGAAAAGAGTTTGTATATGCACGGTAGTAAACTTATCGGTCTGTAGTTCCCGATGTCGTTTGGATCGCCTTTTTTATAAATTAAAATGATGTTAGATTCTGACCATTGGCTCGGTGTCTCTCCAGTTTCAATAATGTAATTGAACAAGCTAGTCAGGGGTACTGCTAGAGTGGCCGAAGCTGTTCTTAGGGCTTCGTTTGTGATATTGTCAGTACCTGGGCTTTTCTCTAACTTCAGTTTTTTTATCGCTTCTATTGTCTCTAACTCACTAATTGGTTCAATATTCTTTAAACTTTTCGTCGTGTCTGTACTGTCATTGTAGGAGGTGGTGGTTGTATGTATTATGTCGCTACAGGTATATAGATTTGTGTAGAAGTCAGTTGCAACCGTGATGAGGTCTTTTCTGTTATATAGAGCATTTTGCGAGGTTTTCGACCTTTTCAAACTTTCTATCCATTGTTTGTTTGTTCTGAGCGCTTTAAATCCTTATTTTTGTACTACCAGACTGCTCTATATATTTTTCTAAGGTGTTGAGTCGATATTTTGTGTAATCTCTTCTTATGTATTTGTTGACCAGTTTGTATAGTGCGGATAATTCGTTTTTCATGGCTCTGGTTTTTATTCTAGTTTTCTGTAGTTCTCTTCTTCTCTGTAGTAACTTTATTGTTTGCGTTGATAAAATTTTGTGATGATTGGGCTCCTGGATCGTTGTTTTAGCATGGTGTAGACTTTGGTTGATGGCGTTTACTATTTTGTCATACTCAGTTTGTACTGAGGTAGATCCCTGTCTATGGGCAGAGTTGTGAAGTATGGATGATAGATTCTCTATGTATTTTGTTTCTTTCTCCTCGCTATTTAGTTGATTTAGATTTTTTTTGTTTCTGTTGAATTTTGCTCTACTTATTACTTGTTTGTGTAGTTTTATTGTCGCTCTGATCGGTCTATGATCTGACGGGTAGTTTATATTCAGTGTCCCTATATCTTGGAATATTCCCGGTCTGTTTGATATGATGAAGTCGATTTCGTTCTTGTGTTGACCGTTAGGGGACTGCCAAGTCCATCGCCGATTGGTCTTTTTCTCGAAGCAGGTATTAATAATTTTCATCTTGTTTTCTAGTGCAAAGTCTATTAATCTCTGACCTCTATCATTCCTTTTACCGTATCCGTATTGTTTCATAGCTAGATATTCTTCGCGCCTTGGTTCGCCAATTTTCGCGTTGAAGTCGCCCATCAATACAAAATTGCTATGTGATGTTTCCATGGCTTTATATATGGTCTTGTAGAACTGGTCAATTTCTTCTTCATTTGCTTCTGTTGGAGCGTAAACTTGTATTATGGTTATTTTGTAGCCTTGTATATCTAGATTTAGTTGCACTACACGTTCGGTTATTCCTTAAAGCTTTCTATATACTGTTTCATACTTTTTTTTAATATAAAACCAACGCCATATTTTCCAGGTGTAAGTCCAATGTGACAGAGTATAAATTCCTCGTATTCTTCGATTTTATTGCCCATTCGCCTTACTTCTGATATTCCTATAACGTCATATTTTATTTCTTTTAGTGCTTGTTCTAGTTCAATGAGCCTGTCGTAAGACGATAGAGTTCGCACGTTGTATATTGCAATATATAGTCGGGGTATCTCCTTCTTTTTAACAATGCTCTTGAGTACCAAGCTATTCTTTGGAGGGTTTTGGTCGTTGTCTCCCACGGTGACCAGCCGGCTTGGGAGAATGGTTTTGTGTTTTATACGTTTGTTGTTACTTTTGTTATTTGAGGGAGGCTGTGGAGTTCGTTGCTATATGTTCTTGTCGCTAGTATGTTTTGCGTTTGATGTGGTTTTGGTGTTTTTATTTATAAGAAAATTAAGCATGCCGGGTTTCACTACTCCTTCTGAAAAACTAGATGTCCTTTGGGCAGAGGTAGAGGGTGTCATTTGGGTTTTATTTTTCTTGTTTGTTTGTGTTTTGTAGTTCTCCTCGTCTTGTTTTTTATTTTCAGGAGAGTTTGAAAGGTTTCTCTTTTTGTTTCCCAATGTGTTTTCAGAGTTTTGTTTAATTATAACAAGCTTATCATACTTTAATATCGCTAAATTTCCTTTCTCTTTTTCATTTTTTATTTGTGCTTGTAATTCTTTCAGCAAAACAAAACAACAAATGCAGTAACTCGCTTCAATTAAAGATGAAATGGTACGTGTTCTCATCAGTATAGAATTCTGTCAGTGTCTCGTTCACAAAAGTAAACCTCATTAGCCTAGGCGTCCGTGCACGGCAACACGAATAGGACCCGTATTATTTGTGGAGGTCCGTGTACTGACAAAATATAAATTGTTTTTGTTCAGCAAATATTATGTTCTTTCGAGGTTCGAAATTTTGGCGATATTTTTATTTGTATTGTTGCTGTATGGATTTATAGTAATACGTGCTGATCTTTGGAATTTCATTACCTTATATTTTGAGACTGGCAATAGTGCAACATGGTCACATTGGTCAGCGTCATCATCAGTCGTGTGTTTAACTGTCCATCTGCTGGACACTAGCCTCTTCTCATTATAAGAAGGGTTAGGCCATAGTCCGTCACGCTCGCCAAGTAGGCAACTTACCGGGTTCAAAATCATTATAATTATGTCTCAGTCTTTAACAACACAATACTCCATTAAACCAGAGGAGAGTTTTGGATATTAACGTGTACAAAAGCAAGGTTTTTCATGGGCCTTGGTGAAAAAGTAAAAAGATGTTTTTAACGTAGAAGTGTAAGCCTTATTTACAAATTATAATAAGGCTATGTTCAGAGAGAACCACAGAATTCTCAATGAACTCAGTACCACACTGCGCCAAATAAGATCAGACCATTTTCTAGATACATAACCTAGGCATTCATACAAGCAATTATGACGTCAGAAGGCACGAAGGCAGGTTATGTAACGGAAGGACCGTGTGTAACAAGGTTAGGCTCATATGATTTGTGATGTTGGAGACTTGACTAGTTTAAAAAGACGCACTCAGGGCAGCTCAATCTTTTACTGTCATATTCTTTTACCTAATAATTTTTCGTGTTCCCTGATGTTATGTAGTCACTAAAGTCCTGTAGTTATTTATATTGCAATTCGAGTTTGACTATTAAAAATATGTTGGACTTCGGAGATTTTTTATAGTAGCCAACAAGCGTTATTTGAATATATTTCCTATATAGGTATGGAGGTTCAAAAATAAAAGACGATGATACGATTTGGTTACGCTTTTTAACAAAATTTAAACAAATGAAATAGAAGGGGTTACAGTTGCAGCGCATGACACAAAATGTTTTCTATGTAGGTATGTATGGAAATTGTTCCCGTGGACCTTTAGCACCTCATACCAAAAAATTGGGCCACGATCCAAGCTAGCAAGTATGCGTACACTCATAGCACATACTGACATTACATTATTCTACACATTTCGTTTCTGAAAAAATAATTAACGTCTGGCGGCCTTGGAATCTTACTCTACAACGCGTCAGTCAAAATCACCGATCTGGGAATGACATGGATATGGTATGTCCAATACCTACGAATTTGGCGTGCACACCTACGATATTAGCGTGCATACCTACGAAACGTTGGGCACATAAGATGGCTGCTATTTGGGTTGTACTCCAGAATATAATCGATATCGATATGGAGCCGTTTAGAGGTAAATAATAAATTTTTGTAGTAAGTTACTTTAATTAGTTTAAATCTTTTGCCAGATTAGTTTATTCCATAATGCAAATGTGGGCAAACATGGCAAAGCGAAAGACGACCCTTGTATCAAACATGTAACAAAATATTATCTGGTAGCCAATATCGATACTGTGTCGATACGGTAATGAAACACACAGCCAGAAGCACTGATTCATCTGGTTTTTAGACATATTTATGCACAGAAACAAAATTATTATGTTCGATATACAACGATTTTACAGCAGATGTACCACAAACCTTGGCGAAAAATATGGCGACAGTGGCACGAATTACATTTCTAGTAAAATATCGTCATGATTAATTTATTTAGTAAACAATGGCTGTCTCTTTTTTCTGACAGAGATACCCCTAAGACAAAACGAGACAACACTATGTTTGGTGGCTTTATGTCGATTTCGTATATATGTGTATAATGTAATTTTTCTATAATTATGTACTATTGCCCTCTTCATGTATATTCCTTACTCAAAGGATAAAATTCACGTGGTGCGTGGTGCGCGCGACGTCGACGGATAATGCGATGACGGAAACGGAACATACGCTGTACGCTCGACGTACTAACGGATCATCGCTCAGGTGTGAAATGTTGACTATTTTTCTATATATTTGTATGATTTGGCGTTACGCGACCGATAATACGCGACGGATCTTCCGTCAGATATGTTCCGACCCTTAGGCAATACTAAATTAAATAAAGATTTCTGGAATATTTTTGGTATGCATGTAGCTACTGTAGATTCAATGTTGTGAATGTGATATGTACAGTCATATCTTAGACTAGAGGACGCCCGCAGCTACGCTTGCATATTTTTTTTTATTTAACTGTTTCTGCCCGATCCCGTGGGAATTTCAGGAAATGCCTTCTTAGTGCACCCCTACGGTACCCAAGGAACATACATGCCAAATTTCAGCTTCCTGCGTCATAAAGTTTTGGCTGTAGCTTGTCTGTCAGTCAGTCAGTAACGCAAGGATTTTATATATTAAGATTAGTATATGTTTTTAATCGAATCCATGGCGCCCAACACTGACTTTACCAAGTTGAGCGTATTAAATTATTTGCCCAAAACCTCGGAGAGCACGTTAAGCTGTCGGCCCCGACTGTCATAAAGTACTTTGATAGGTTTTATGAGGAGTCAGTACCTCTGAATAAACTGACACTTGTCTAAATCATGGATTTGCCCTTTGGGTTGCGGAGATTATACGAAAGTCACTCAAGGGTCAAAACCGGTTAGAATAGTAAGCGGACCCAGACTGCAACTGGGAGAACACTAGGACAACGATATTAATAATATAATAATATTCTACCACATTCACACATCACCATCTATGGTTCGTGCCACGAGAACATAGACTTTTTGTAAACACAGAATTTGTACCACAGAAGAATAACTGAAGCATGGAAGGAACGCTATTTTTAAGAAAAAATTGAATATAGCTACACTCTTTACTCATATGATAAATTAGAGTTTCCAGAAGAAGATGGCACTATGTTTGTCAGTTAGGGCTAAAGACAATTTGAACACAAATATCGTAACTTTTTAATTTAATAGTGACTGAGTAAATCCACTATCGATATCGATTAAAGTTTCAATATAGGTTCAAAATCAAACGGACTTGTAAAGTATATTATTTATATGTTATACATTTTAAATTCCGTAACTTTGTGTCCACAGCAGTCAGAACGCTAGTTGATGGACAGACAGTCTTTAAATAATTATTACACAGACTTGCATTTTTAAACGGAACTTATATGTTTTTGTTTCAAATGGGTACTCAGTAGCACATAATCTTTCGAGGCATTATTTTCAAATTTTCATGTTATTTTTCTTTACGCATCAACAGCCTTTTCCAGTCCACTGCTGCTCTTAAACCTTCCGTGGAGGTTTGGCCTACTATTATACCACACTAGCCAGACGTATTCGTATAGGGTTTTATTTCGAGATTTCCTTCTCTTGTGTTTCTCTTAGTCGCCTCATACGACACCCTCGGCATAAATGTTTATTTATACTTATTTATAGTTAGTTTTCAGCTGTAATGATAACTGTAAGTGGGATTAATAAATATTAAATAAATAAATCATCACCCCCAAATAACATATTTTAATTAGAGAAAGCATAAATTCATAGCTTAAGCATTATGATAACTGAGAATGGCATATCCAAATTAATTCTTTACAAGGATAGGACATAGTCAACATGAATTTTATCAAGCAAAAAACATAAAAATTAACTTAAAATAGATAAATCAGACAAAACCTTGAATAACCTCTGTTGAGCGAGTTAGAGAGATATCTTGTGTCGAATTTGATCAGTTCATTGTTATGAGTGTATACAAGCCTCCATGTGCACATTTTGAAAGTTTTGTAGTAATTATGGAGGATGCTCTAAGCAAAGTTAATAATTAGGTGGGTCCACACAGAGCGAGCAGCCTCGCGAGGCATTTGCCGCGCGAGGAAACAGTCCCCGAACGAGCGAGGCCATAGAATAAAGCTGCGTTCACATTTACCTGACGTGATCTCTCGTGACGGTCTCTGTCCTAATTACTTACCGTTCACATTTGTCTGTCGCGATCTGACGCAATTTTAAATCAGTTCTGTCTTGACTCTCGTGCAGTTCACACTTTCGCAATGTTTTTGATGAATTATCCGATTCAGATTAAGTAGATATCTAATCATATCCATAAATTATTTACATAGGATTATATTATTTCGTATTCAATTAGCTCATCTATAGGTACTGTATAAGAATAATATTATAAAAAGGAAGTCAATTAGTTCGTCATCCATCGCGCACAATTGCATACGCGCGTCTGACGCTTTACGACAGACAGTGGCGCGTTCACATTAGTCTGACGAGGCGCGAGTTAACTGTACGGAACCCTACAATGTTAGCTTCGTCAGCACATCTCTCCCCACCAAATTATCTACATAATCTTATTGTCATCTTAGCATTAATTTATTATAAATACCTTTGTAGATCTAACATTAGCGATTACTATTTTATATTTTAAATATACTGTTAAGCTGTTATAATTAGTATATAAAGTATTTTTTTTACAATTAAACTGAGTCCAATCTCTTAATTCGCGCTGTACCGTCCCCACAGCCCTCCCCCCCTCTCTGTTGCAAACCGGGATATTGTCTGTCGCGACACGACAGACGCCGTCACGACAGATTACATCAGATAAATGTGAACGCGGCCTAGAGCGCGGCAGCCTCGGCACCGTAGGAAAAAAACAAAATTGTAGTTGTCATAAAGTTAGAATTCAGAACATGAAAATGTAGTTGAAAACAATGAAAATCTATTATGTATTATTGCGCATGTATCAAATTGTCGACTTGTGAATTAGAGTGAAATAGTACATTTGCCATGATCTATCGGTCTACGTATCAATGTGAGATTGTTGGTCTCTCCTCTCTCTTATTTTTAAATTTTGTTTATAAATATAGTACTTGGAAATGGTCATACTGCAATGTGGTTGTGGCATGTGTTTTTACTAGCCGGCTGCCTGACTGACGCCAATTGCTGTGCCTACTTTGGGTACTAGACAATGGTAATAATGGGCCATAATATACATATTTACTAATACTTACTTTTCTTGTAAATATATACATAGAAACACCCAGACCAAGACAAACATTCATGTTCATGCACACAAATGTTTGACATGAGCGAGAATCGAACCCGCGACCTTTGGCGTTGTAGTCGCTTACACTCCCGCTTTGCCGACCGGTCGTCGATTATTGTTATACCTAAAGGATGAAATAGGTAGACATGGAAAAAAATATAGAATGAATTATAGGAAATGAATGTCTGTAGGCAAGAATACTGTAACCGAAGCACAGACTGTAGGATTATTATTCGTACAATAAATAGCGTCAAAGATGAGAATGTTATGATGAATGTATACTCCGTCATTCAGTGATCAGTGGATAGGGTATGCGACTGCTGAGCGGAGGTCCCGGGTTCGATTCCCGGGTCGGGCATAGGTGTTACTGGGTTTTCCCGAATTCTCAGAAGCAGCACGGAGTCTGCTGATGTGCCCGTTAGCGGCAATAGGGTCGTCCCCTATTACGTGGAACCTAAACATTTAATGGTGAAATGTGGATGTCATAATATTACAACTCTGCCTATCTTTACGCGGATACAGACGTGAGTCTATAAAAAAAATGTCCAACATACAAACACACTTGCGAACTTATATTATTAGTAGGGATTATTATGTTCGAGCGAGGCACGAAACAGCGTACAGACCGCGGCAAAACAAAAAACCAAACTCGATGGCTCGGTCGCTCGGTCGCTCGCCCGCGGCGGCACACGCGCTTGCCTCGGCCGGGGCACGTCCACACAGAGCGCGCAGCCTCGCGCGCCAATTCCTCGCGAGAGGCTAGAGTGACTGCCACAAGTGCTACCTGTATTGATAATATATTTATTAACACTAAGCCTTTACAAAAATCCTTAATTCATATGTTACAGTCTGATCACTGTGGGCAGTTAGTCTGTTGTCCAAGAAAAAGCTCTAAGATTCAGACAAAAATTATTAATTTTATACCTATCAATGAAAACCGATTAGAAGTTTTTAAAAATAATTTATCAAATAAAATGCGTTGGTTGCCTATTCATGACCGTCCGGATCAGTTATATAATTCATTATTTAAATTGATTAATGATGAATTTTCTACTGTATTTAAACCTAAAAAAATAAATGTAACTGACCGTCTGATGTTTAGTGATTGGGCAACTGAAGGCATTTATAAAAGTCGGATTAGGTTATATGAACTTTATAATGAAAAAACTTTTAATGATAGTCCAGCCTTTATTAATTATATAAAAAAATACTCAAAAACATTTAGACAAGCTTGTTATGCTGCAAAATCAATTTATTTGAAAAATAAAATAAAAAACGCTGAAAATACCATAAAAGCAACTTGGAATGTGATCAATAGCGAAACTGGTAGAGCCAAAGCACGCAGTCGCGACTACCTACTAAATATCAATAATGTGAGTATTACAGAGGACTTGGAAGTAGCGACAGAATTTGAAAAGTTTTTTGCTAATATACCCATTGTAACTACAGAGTCACTCAAATCGTCTTCCATGTCTGCTGAAATTCTGCTTAAAGACTGCGTGCCGGAATGTGTTACAGCCTTTGAATTTGTTGCTGTTACTACTGATGATGTCTTTAAACAATTTAAAACTATTAATATGAAAAAGACAAAGGATTTGTGGGAATTGTCAGTAAAGACTGTTTCGTCTATTATTACATTAATTGCTCCACAACTTGCAACAGTGTTCAGTGGTTGTGTCACTTCTGGTACATTTCCTGATTTAATGAAGTATAGCAAAATAACACCTTTATTTAAATCTGGTGACACATCAGACCCCTCCAATTTTCGACCTATTTCTGTATTGCCAACACTTAGCAACATTTTTGAGAAACTAATTCTTAATCAGTTGCTTAGTCAGTTCAATAGACATAATCTTCTTCACAAGAAATAGTTCTGATTTACGAGGGGTTGTTCAACTACTGACGCAGTAGTTGAGTTACTGAAAAGTATTTTTGCACAGCTTGGGAGAAGTCGCAAGATGCGTTAGGTATATTTTGCGACTTGTCTAAAGCCTTTGGTTGTGTTCATCATGATACTCTTATCAGGAAACTATATCATTACGGCATTAAGAATAAAGCTCTCGATCTCCGGACTTCTTATTTGGGCAACAGAATCCAGTAGGTCGAGGTTAATGGTAAGACATCTCCAGGTTCTGCTTTGAAAATGGGTGTCCCGCAGGGTTCAATTCTTGGACCATTTCTATTACATACATACATACATAGAATCACGCCTGTTTCCCCGAAGGGGTAGGCAGAGGCATATTAAACGCCCACTTTTCGCCAGTGTTTTGATCCCACGTAATAGGTGGCGAGCCCATTGCCGCTTGTCGGGATATTTTGTTTGCCAGAGCCTCGTCCGTTGATCGTCAGGTGCACCACTTGCAGGTGAGATTGGCTTGGGACCCTAAGTTCTTGGTGGGAACCCTATGCACCATTTCTATTCTTGATATATATTAACGATTTACCTTATTACGTAAAGAATAATCATAAGATTGTATTGTTCGCGGATGATACCTCTTTGATTTTTAATATTAAACGACGACAGAGTAACTTTGACGAAGTAAACAATGCACTCTCTAAAGTTTTTAATTGGTTTAATGTAAATAATCTATTACTTAATAATAAGAAAACTAAACTTTTAAAATTTTCAATGCCCAATGTTAAACATATGACAACCAATGTACAACTTAATGAATCTAGGAACGAGCCCGTCGAGACAACCATGTTTTTAGGTATTATGCTGGACACCAAACTACAATCGGGTTCACATATAGAAAGGCTATCGGGCAAACTCAGTTCTGCAGCTTATGCAGTTAAGACAATTAGACGCCTCACAGATTTAGAAACAGCTAGAATGGTTTATTTCAGTTACTTTCATAGCTTAATGTCGTATGGAATTCTTCTCTGGGGGAATGCTGCAGATCTAAATACAATATTCGTTCTGCAGAAAAGAGCTGTTAGGGGAATTTATAACCTCGGTCCAAGTGTTTCTCTAAGAGAAAAGTTCAAAGAAATAAACATTCTAACTGTTGTATCACAATATATTTATGAAAATCTGCTATACGTACATAAAAATATTGACAAATTTTGTAAAAAATGTGATATACATTCTGTAAATACAAGACACAGGAATAATCTCGTAGTTCATAGCAGTCGTCTCTACAAAATAAGTAGCTGTTTTATGGGGCAATGTATACGCTTTTATAACAGCTACCTTATAGTATAAGAAACCTATCTATAAATAAGTTCAAAATTATTGTAAAAGCGAAATTGTGTTCAAAAGCATATTATAAAATATCTGAATATAAAGACGACCAAAACGCTTGGGACTGAGCTGTTCTAATTCGACACACAAAAATAATTGTATATAATGATCTTTTTAATGACGTTTTGTAAGTACTTGCAAAGTTTACACGAAATAAAGAAGTATTTCATTTGAATAGTGCCCAAAGGTTTGTTATTAACAATAATCACTTTATTGAGAAAAGGCATGGTCGACATGGATTATTGTAACAAAACACATAAAATTAATGTTAAAATAAATAATTTAGTGAAAATCTTCAATAGTCCCCATAAGTTTGTTATTAACAATAATCACTTTTTATTGACATTTTCTCATTACATAGTGTAGGTAATACAAATCTATGTGTAAAAAATGTATGTGCGGGATCG
Source organism: Euclidia mi (assembly GCA_944739405.2). Taxonomy (NCBI): domain Eukaryota; kingdom Metazoa; phylum Arthropoda; class Insecta; order Lepidoptera; family Erebidae; genus Euclidia; species Euclidia mi. The sequence goes on along the minus strand of CALYKY020000006.1, from coordinate 733,682 downwards.
GACACTTTTCGATCATACATGTGACACACAGAATATTTAGAGAGAAAAAAATTGTGGCTAGACTAGCCCTTCGATTTTATCTTGGGATCGGCACATTATTAGTCCACTAGTCGAACAAGAACAACCAAGTTTTGGTCTCTGGGTAGATGACATTTAACAAAATTTCTTTCAAATGAAGATTCCCTTATTTTGATGCATAACCACTCAGAAGTCGTGACTATGAAAGCAAACAGTTCTTATCAACCTTCAAATTACTGTCCTTTAAATATTACTGTTTTTGTAAAGAAAGATCAGATTTTATCTATAGGTGCATTAATTTTTTTGTAATATGATGGATTCTAACAAGCTTCGGAATTCACTACCGTTGCTGATAGTTTAATTATTAGCAAGTACTTATTTAAACACTCACACTGATATGTTTAGAAGGGAGGAGCCATCTGTCATTACTATAAAAACATTCCGCAGTAAAATGCTTGGAACAAATTCTATGGTGCTTTCTAGGCACCCAATTTTCTCCACGACATACTGCAGCAATCCACTTATTTTATAAATCCTTATTACGTGCACATAGAATCTAAAAAAATAACGAGGTAAAAATATACGGTGGATAGACATATCGATAAGATTTTTTACAACACTTGAAAAGTCGATATAAATATTATACGGCTAAATTCAAAATCATGATAGAACTGTTATAAAAGTAAAATCACTAGGATTATATAATTTGACGGCACAAATTGTCTAAATTGTATCTTACACGTCAGTTGACTGTGTTCAATTTGGACGTACTAGGACTGTCTCTATGTATATTATCCAATCTCTTTGATTTGTACTAAGTGACTATGCGACAGTTCTGTCAAACACAAATAATGTCAAATCGAATGAGCGCAACGATACATAGGTACGTATCATTGGAAAGTAATATGTCAATGGATCGGGTTTTTATCGATATTATGCGCTGCCAACAGGATCTTTTAATATTTTGTGGTACTGGTACCTGGAATGTCAACATTTGGTTTTACTTAATAGAAATGTTACATTCTTGGGCTTAGCTTGAATCTCTCTTAGAAAAAAAAAACGTTTTATATGTTAGGAAGGGGTAAGTGTAAAGTTAAATGCACTTTTATAGGATCGCAATGCTAATCCAGCGGCCGACATTGCGGAAATACGGGTATAAATTGCAGATGGTAAACTATTATTTGCACATAAGATTCTTTACACCGTATAAAAATAAATTGCGTCTTTTTACGCAGGTTACCCCGAATTTAAATTTACCGTAATATTTTTATGGATTTTGTTTAAGTTCATTCTGACGTTTTCATTCATACACAACGTAAGATCTCCATGCCTAAAAATTTTATTGCAACATTCTAGCTAGTTGTCTGTAATATATCACATTTGTAGACAATTATTTAATAATATGTTAGGATAGCTAGACTAGGAGCAAATTATTTATTGCCTTTGATTTAAAAAAATCAAGTCCATAATAGACTATCCTGTTTGTACTCTATCATTGACATACATGGAACTCTATTAATAACTTGAATTTACTAACGTGTTAAAAAGCTTCAAAAAAGTCGCCAAATTAATGAAAATTCTTCCAGGAAAATTCGACCATTCTTACAGAAAATCAAATATGTTTATTTTCATTCAAATTGACATTTTTCTGGATACGACTGGAAGTCATAGATAATAAAATATATATTCGAATACATATTAGCACAATTGAGCATTGAAAAAAAAAACACTGTTTAAAAAGTATAAAAGTTCACTAAAGCATAAAATCTCAAACAACTGTTCGAAAAAAAGGTTGTGAAGCCCTGAATGTGTATTTACAAAAAGTCTATCTTCTCGTGGCACCAACTATAGTCCCAAACTAAGCAGAGCTTGTACTATGGGTACTAGACAATGGATAAACATAAATATACGATGACGATGAACTCTCAACTTCGTTGTTTATTTACGTATTTCGAATATATTTTTTGTTTTGAATGATAGGTATAATATACTTCGAGCGGGTCATTTAAGTTAGGAATTAAATTTAAAACCCGTTTTTTTTGCAAAAAAAAATATTAAAGGTTTATATGACGGTAGCTGCTCTGTATGTTCAATGTTAATCAGTTTAAACATATCTTTCGAGGTAACTATCATGGTTCACTTTATGAAGTATTGTTGGAAGGATTATCCGGCAGCTGGGTATAGGCGTGTGACGTCACACTAAAGTAAATATGGAGCTCCCTGGAGAAAATAAAGGTTACCATTAAAATATTTATGAAAATTTGTGTACGTAGGAATTGCGTGTGAATCTTTAACAATTTAAAGTTTCACACGCAATTCCTACGTAATGTGTTTCAAAATCTTCAATTGGTCTTTATAAATCTGTCAGTGTCCGTTAGATGTCACCACTGGGCCTGCATTCACATTTAAACCATAGATGACTCAAGTTATATGTAATTCCTGCTGCACTGGTTTTTGCATTCTATCTTTACTTATAATTACATAAGCATAAGAGCTGAGAGAGGGTGCATAGGCTTCCCACCAAGAACTTAGGGTCCCAAGCCAACCTCACCTGCAAGTGGTGCACCTGCCGATCAATGGACGAGGCTCTGGCAAACAAAATATAAAATATCCCGATAAGCGGCAATAGGCTCGCCACCTATTACGTGGGATCAAAACTCTGGCGAAAAGTGGGCGTTTAATATGCCTCTGCCAACCCCTTCGGGGAAACAGGCGTGAGTCTATGTATGTATGTATGTATGCATAAGAGCTTTTTAGTTTGAACGCGCTTATCTCAAAAACTTACGTTTCTATTTATATAAATATTTTTGTGCTGTAAGAGTCCATTTAACGAGGGTTTATCCGCTATGAGCAACGTGTGAAAATCATACGCTATGAGTAATTGTACTAGATAAGCCAGAAGTGTAACCGCGGGCTCATCTAGTATAATGTAAGATACATTTTATAAAAATTTTATCTTGCAGGCAAGATATATTGTTTTTAATATATGATTTCTTTTTTGTGACTAAACTCCAGCAGATCTCGTTTCATCGGTTCTCGATTGTTGTTCAAAAATTAATATAAGCGGTCTTATTTATAGTGACACGTTTGTATTTCAGTGTTCTCTCTATATGAATCAGTTCTTATAGGAAATGTATATAAACACATTTTCATTGTCATTTCGTATGTAAAAAAAATTTGAAATTCTTGGAATTTTATAAGTATTTTAGACAATTTCCTTTGAATTACAAAGCCATCCAAGAAGGATACTACCAACTCAGTTTGTTGGAAGTCTAAGAATAAATTAAAAAAAATTAATTTGAAGAAAGTATTGTTGGATTTGTCGTTATAGAATTTCTAAGAAATAAAATTGCTTATTTGAGAAAAAAGTTAGAAGGGTTATTGTTGTTGAAATATAATGTAATAATATCGGTAATAACAAGGACTGATAAAATTAGAAATGAGTCTATTAGGGGAAGTTTGAAAAATGCACCTGTGCAAGAAAAGTTAAAAGAAAATCTTCTATCGTGGCATGGACATGTGATGAGGAGGGATGAAAATCATGTGACTAGGAAAGTGATGAAAACAAGAGGAAGACTAAAAAAAAGATGGATGGATTGTGTGAAGGATGACATGAATGAAGAGAGAGAAAAATGAGAGGATAATCAGATGATGTGTAATAGGAAAGAATGGAAGAGAAAGACATTGTGCGCCGGTATACATATTACGTACGCTAATAAAGAGGTTCTTTACCAACTTGATAAAAGAGTGCGTCGTTTGTTTTAACCCGAGAGCTGCTGCGTTATTGCTTGGCAAGTTCTTGTATCGGGTTTTGGGTTAAAACTAAGTAACTTTGCTTGTTTTATCATGAACCGTTAACCGAAAATCGTATTCTGTAAAACAGTAATTTGTATGGATCTACCGACAACTATACTAAAGCTGTAGTAGATTGGTTACATCACAAAATCACAGTATTCTCTCCGCCTCATTGCCTACATTAAACTGTTTCTAACTTCGCGTTCTGAATACTAAATATATGTCTAACTACCCATTGAGCGTTATCCTAGTTCCTTTATTTATATAGTCAGGCTATTTTTTACTGCTGCGATTTAAAACATGCTCTAAGTCGTATTATTAAAACTGATTTTTGCAAACGACTTTTGTAGTATAGTCAGCTCAGAATTGATTATACAATAGGTTGATTGATCTGTGAGATACATTTCTTATGAAAATGACGTAAATCTATACAGAGTATCTTTAAACAACTTAAGACTATTAATTGTAAATTGACTTCTGGATTCACGAAAGAATGATTTCATATCTCGGTGGTTAGTAAGCCTAACTTTCCCTAAGCCAAAGGTTATAAGGATTAAGTTCCCACTCAACAAATATTTATTTTGTACTTTGATATATTATGTTATAAAACGGACCTTGACAAAATTCAAATGATGTTTGACTGTTGTCAAGAGTAGAATTACAAGACGTTAGAAAATTATAGAATTATACCATTGGTTCACAGTTTTCACATTGTTATTTGCGTTTAAAGAAAAGTACGGGCAAAAAGTGGACTGCTCTAAAAATGTAAAGTGCGGATAACTACTTGATTCAACATATTTTCGTCCGAGTTCTAAGTCATACTACGTATAATTTCTAAATGTATTTTTGTGTTGTACAAATCCGTACTATTTCAGCGAACCCAAATATATAAGAGCTTAAAAGTCTAAAGATTTCCTTCTCTAAACCTTCTAAGTTACTAGCGGGATAGACGGGATTACTAGATCTTTGAAGTACACTGAAAACAAACTTAGTACAAGAGATAGTTATATTTATTTTGTGAATTTATTTATGTATATTTTTTTGAAAGTTCAACTGAAAGTCTGGCAAAAGGAAATTGCTATTTTTGTTATTTTAATTGTCAGAATCAATACCGAGTCTGGTAAAGTAATCAGAGAGTGGCAGAGGTGATGAAAGCATGTTGCTTTCAAAATTTAAAGAAATATGAGGTACAGTTTAGTTTCGCCATTTCTGGACTGACAATATATTTTTTATACATTTAGAACTGTATTTTGTGTTAGATTTTATTTATTTAACTTGTGGTACCTAGGCGGACTTATTGCTTATGTAAGTTTATCTGTAAATTAAATTGAAAGAAACATTAAACAAAGGTGAAACTTAGCCTGCCACATAAATGTAAATATACATATTTTTAATTTTTCTCAGAGACGATTACGAAATGAACACATTTTTCAAACTTCTTCCCCTTCTTATTTAATCTAAAGATCTTTTTAAAACAGCTATACCAGTGCCAGATTTTTTTACACAACAGACATCGTTTTGCAATAATATCGATACTAAAGTGTGAGATTGCGGGAAGCGGCACTGCAGTAACCCATTTAATACTTAGCTGATACACTGAGCTGAATTGCAAGTTGGACGGTGATGTAACTGATAAAAAAGTTGCGAACAGAAGCTTTTTACACAGGGTTGGAAGTTTAAAGGCCATGATGAAATATTATGGAGTTTAAAACTAAACTTGCAAGCTATAATGCTGGATATTTTTTCTCACAATGCTGTAAATATTAGATGGGATTTATATGGGACTCCGGACAAAAAAAATGTGACTACGAATAGCGGTGTCAAAAAATTAACAGGAATTATCTGATAACTATGTATATAAGAAATTCAGCAATTATCAGAGGTGTATTATCCCAATGATAATCAAAAAAATCGTAGTACTCTACATTTCGGATATGATTCTCTTCTTCTTTAGGGCGTTTGGAGCTTATACACTAAAAGCACAGGCGGCGGTGTCCTCAAGGTCAGCGACGGGGTCTAGCAAATCGCAATTAGCATACTTTACTGCAACCCCACCCTAGATACGATTCTCCTCTTTTTCACAGTTTTCACCGCTTGCCTATAACATAATTTCAACACATAAATAAACTAGATAAATGAGTAAATAGACCCGACACATTTTCGCAGCATTGTAACAGTTTAAAACATTGCTAATTAATGTACAATGAAAATACTAAACATTCTAAACATAGCGTTCAAATAATTATGTTCATTCATTTCTATGTTACACAAACGAGCATTATTTGTATCATTAATCTGTCGACGGAATTCAAAACACGAGAAATACTTATAAACGTTTTCAATTTCAATCCTCGGTCTGCAACTGACAATCAAATAAAAATACCGCGTTAAACAACCTAGTCCATTACGTAATCTGAACAACTTTATCTAATAGAGTGGTTGGTTTATACACTGGATGAAAGAAAGCAATTTATATACCTCACAGATATCAAAGTGTTTTAAATAGTGATTTGGTGTGTGGTGAATTTGTTTCAAAGTTTGTTTTGAATGTTTCAATTATGATTATGCTTATTGAGCTATATTCTGTGGATTATAGTGCCATATACATTTTATGAAGATATATATCCTGAGTGGTATATTTTCATCATCGTCTTGGAGTCCTGAGTCTGTTTATTTGTCAGAATATTATCCTGACTGACATCTCATTATAGAGCCAAAATTCCTGAAGCTCGAAACTTGAGGGAGTAGATTTGGTTTATAACGCAAGTATTCACGTGAGCGTTTTATAGTACAATCCAAATAAGGGCAAATAAAAGAGAAAAAGAGGAGAACAGTCGAGAGTTTGATAGGAACACCGCTGATTTTGAAGACAGCACTATGAAAATGCGAGCACCTGCTAATCATACATTATGCCAAATTGAAATAATTTTTGTAAACATTGAAACAAGTTATCATACAAGGTATTAAGGCGAATATTTGCCTTTATGTATCTACTCGTTACTATGTTTGCCCCTAATTATTTGAAATTAAGGCAAGGTCCATTAAATTTATTTAATAATGCCTAAATATATATTATACTCATTCAGAACGAACAATACTACACTATGATAAAGTTGTAATAATAAAAGCATCTTAATAATTACTCATCTTTATCCAACTTATCAGAAGCAATCGCAATTCATATCGGAGGGAATGAGGTTCGCATTGTTCGCAGCAACTATTTTTATCCCACATGTATAGAGCGAGCGGGACAACGCATATTGTTTTCCGCGGGGCTATCTAATCTATCTGGACTGATCGGCCATTAGGCTGGTATTTGCGAGGATCGTAACTTACGGGTTTGAAGTATAATTTATTGTCTTTAATTCTATCCGTAAAGGAAGAAAGGTTAAGCTATAAATTGAACACAGCTGTGTTACGGACATAAGCTTGGAATTAGGTAACAAAAAAGGCGATTTGTGATCGCCTCACGGCTATTTGTTATCGCGAGTGTTATTTTGAAGTATCGTTCGGTTGTCGAGTGTTTGGTTCAGGCCTCTGTATTTGGCAGAGCTAGTTTCGCGGAAATTTTGGTTATGTGAAATGTATTTTGTATTAAACTAGACGTCGCCAGCGGCTTCGCCCGCGTCAAGCATAAGTTTATATAAACCTTCCTCTTTAATCATTCTATCTATTAAAAAAACCGTATTAAAATCCGATGCGTAGTTTTTAAGATTTAAGCATACATAAGGACAGACAGACAGAAGACAGACTTTGTTTTATACTATGTAATTATTATGACATTTATATTTCTGTTCGTCTACATTTGTGGTATGATATTAAACTATATAAAATTATGTGCGTTTGATATAATATAATACACAAGGTGATCTTAAAATAAGTAAAAGGCTGAACAAAGAATAAATAAATAGTTGTACTAAGTCTGAGTGATCGTACCCATTAAATATTTGTCATTTCGTGCTACTAAAGAAACTTTTTGTGAACGTTCTTACCTTAATATAATCTGCCTTATTATAATAATATTATTGATCCTATCTATCATAATACGAAACCTCAAAACCTCAAATAAGACGTAAGTCCGAAGCACTTTCATAAATCTCTCTGAAGATTAATTACTGAAATCAACGTTCACGTTTCTAAGCAGCTGAGCAACGCTTTTGACCCTAATTCAGTTTCAATTTCGGCTAAATCATATTTAGTTAATTGCTAGATTATATCCTCAAACGCAAATTTCATAAAATGGGAAACACTTATTTGAATTTAGTAGATTACACATAGTATTGTCGATTTTATGGAGGTAATAACAGTCATTACAAATATTTCCAATACGAAGATATTTTCCTGTGAGTAGTTTTGCCAGTATAATATCTCAATCCTACAAACAACATAGGAATTCAAACAAACGTGAACATGGCGCTTGCAACAGTGCCAAAATATCGGTTACTCCAAACAAAGGTACGTGTATATAACACTAAAGACAATTTAAAATAAACTAACAAAAATTTTAGCCAAATGAATGACATGATATTTTTCAACTTCGACTACGCTATACTATTAGCAGATGCTTCATATCTATTCTACCTTCTTCTAAGTAAATGCTCTTCTAAGTAAATTCTAAGTAAACTCTGGTATCAGAATTTATAGTCCTGTCCGAAGGCCTCTTTCACTTACTTGTAATTACAGCCCTATTAAGTTGATAAGACCCGACTACTTTACGTTAGTTATTATGTAAATGACACAAGAAGTGGTCACCATTTGAAGCTGTGCTCTCTAAAAGTGTTGCTTTCCTTTATCGATAGTACGAATAGCAAATCAAGTAAAACTGTAAGCGCTAATGTTCCGTGGACACAGTTTTAACTTCGACAGCATGTATTTTCGCAGCAAAGACCTTTGCGAAGATACATGCTGGGTGCATAGGGTTCCCATCAAGAACTTAGGGTCCCAAGGCAACCTCACCTGCAAGTGGTGCACCTGCCGATCAACGGACGAGGCTCTGGCAAACAAAATATCCCGATAAGCAGCAATAGGCTCGCCACCTATTACGTGGGATCAAAACACTGGCGAAAAGTGGGCGTTTAATATGCCTCTGCCCACCGCTTAGGGGAAACAGGCGTGAGTCTATGTATGTATGTATGTACATGCTGTTGAAGTGTAGGTACACAATATTTTGGTTATAAAAAAACTTTTTTCGTTTAGCTCAGCTAAATCTTTTCTGTTATTTACATTAACAGCGTTACCATTGATTTATTTTCTCAGAAATTGCTAAAGCATTGCAAAAAGCACCAATTTACTTGTACACGCTGTATTGCTCGAATTTATAACAATTTGGCACGAAATACAATAAAATATGGAGGATGAAACACGATTATGAATTTGTGAGCCAATAGTTTAGCACGTGCCCGCCCGGTGCAACAGCTGTCAGAGTTATGGACAACTGTCACCGCGTTTGGCGCCACCTACTACTCTATTCGGGGTTACCCGCTCTCAATTTTATTTTAATACTAATCGAGTAATCGATTACAACCATCGGTAAATTAAGTAACAATTTCTAAAGACAACTTTTATGGTGAAATTAAACCTTAAAATCATTCTTAAATAATCAGCGCGCCCTCATACTTGTATAATTTATTTCACTTGCAGGAAACTTGCCTATTGGATTAGTGTTGGCTGCTGCATTGGTTTCAAATCGTATGAGTAAATCTATTATTTTGAATCGAATTACAACTGAATTAATCTAATTTATGATTTGGGACAATAACATTGTTATTTCAGTTTTAATCATTGTTGCGAAGTATTGGTTTTAAAATGGCTATAATTGTTACGAGTAGACATATGTACATAGTTAAGAACCCAACTACATGTTAATAATAAATAATAGTTTAGAATAATAAAAGCACGCTTTATACAGGGTGTTTCATAACCCTCCGTCCGATCAATGAAGGGGTTGTAGGGTAGAGTAAAATGATGAGGTATTTGTCATTAATTCACGATACTTAATTACTACTTTTTTTAAATCTTACTTAGGCAGGTTACCTTTAATTCCGAAAAACATCAACTTACTTGTAAGCTGCGTACGACGATCATGCTCCACATGTCGACCGTAAAGGTAAAGACACTAACGGTACCTTTTCATTAAAGGTACCTATTTGAAAGCACACTAACTAGCACACTGTAGTTAACGAGGTGGTGAAGCCGTTAAACAACGCGCTCCGACGGCACTGGCAGACCTCGTGGTCTAGCGAACTGTTCCTCCTTATCACTACGTGCATCTGCATGAATTGCATTCACTCCTACCTAAACACATCGAAATGTTAAAGTATTCAGAGTTTGAATACGACCAACGTAACTATTTCACAACGTAACTTATTCCGGAAGTCCGAACAAAAATAATCCTAGCGCAAGACTGTGAAGACTGAGTGATCATTCATCACTCAGTAGGCAAATTGAAGTCGTAAAAAATAGCCAGCTAGGGATGTAACCAATGATATTTATTGGAGTTCTGTTTTTATCGATATGTTATTATTGTCCCCGTACGAGATGGGCATGTATCCAACGCAAAATTGTTGTTTGTTTTTAAATTATTGTTATAACATAAAAATGATGTAACTTTTTTATTTGATTTAGGTTACCGAAATTAGTAGATCATAGTCTTTTGTCTTTGATCTACTAAGTTCTGTAACACAAAGTATTATTTAAGTCTTATTTACGTAATGTGTCGATATCGTAATATTATTAATGTAATATTTTTTTGAAAAAAGAATGTTGTGCCACATTTCATGTAAAAATGTATTAAATCGATATTAACTGCTATCGAACGTAAACATCTCTACCGCGTTTTGGTATTGTGTCGAGCGGCTCGTTTGGCGGTAAAATTGCACTATTTTAAAGGCAGCATGCCCTTTGACACGAAAAGCCGACAATATTTTAATAGAATTAATAGAATCATAAAGGATACCGCCGCTGAGTGGAGTGTTGCTAGTTTAGGAAATTTTCCCTAATTTCGGGGTAATGTTTCTCGTTAATACTGTACTAAGGAAATTAATTGTGATGTTTTATGATGACCTGGATAAATTATTTTTCCTAGTATGCCTAGCGAGTCAGTAATATGTGGTTTCCGGATCGGACAGGGGGTTATGAAACACACTGTAGAATGGAATAATAGAAAGTAGAAATTAACAAATTTATCGTAAATAGCATTCCGCGTAAATGTGCTTTTTATTCTGTTTTTAGGGGTTCCGTACCTCGAAACTAAAAATATGAACCCTTATAGGATCACTTTGTTATCCGTCCGTCCGTCTGTCAAGGCCCTTTTTTCTCAAGAATGCGTGAGGTATCAAACTGAAATTTATATCAAATACTCAACGCAATCAAAAGATACAGCTGTTTATGCCGCAAATTTTGATACTCGCAGATACTTTAGCTTTAGATTTCCAAAAGCTACAGGGTACTTTCCGTGAACTCAGAATCTTGAAATGTATTACGAAGCAACGTCTTATAGCACAGATAAAGAAAATTTCGAAATCCGTTAATTTTTTGTTACATCATATAATTAAGATATTTTTAATAATTTTAAAGTTACTACCCTCTTTCCTCATGAACGCGTAGAGGTATTAAATTTAACCTTTAATCTGTAACGAAATCAAACTTGTTTGTCAACGCAATCAAAAGGAACAGCAATTTAAGCTTATTTTCAAACTCTCAAGTACTTGCAAGGAAATCAAAATCGAAAGGATGCTTCCAGTCGATCTAGAAGGTTGAAATTTGGCATGAAGCAGATATAACGGAAACATTCCAAAAATCTTATTTTTTTAGTTACATCACATTTTTTTTTAAATAATTATAAATATACCTACAGGTTTGTACGGAACCCTCAGTGTGCGAGTCATCGGCACGTGACACATGTGCGAAGTTACACTTCCACTCCAACGTTGTAAAGTGGGTGAAAATTCAAAGATTCTGTACTTAGGTACATATGCAAATACCAACAAAGCTAATAAATTCGAGTTGATGAAAATTTAGGATCACCAACGTGTTTTTGAAGGGATTGATTCAAAGGGACTTATAATTATCATGATGACTACAGCATCACATTACAGGTGTATAGTGAATCTATAATTGTTAGACAATTGCAGACTTTCGATGATACTGAATCAAAAACACATGTATGTTTTTTCAACAGTACGGCTAGAAAAGCGCACAACTTAGACCAAAACGCGAGCCAGACCTTCACGATAGGTAATCACTGCCTACACATGCTCACATCACCATCTCTGATCCAATGAGCCGTAAAAAGTAGGTACAAATAAATCTAGACCTAGATTACGAATTCAAACGTGCTTTAAGTGGTCATTACGTAGGCCAATTACCTCACGTAGAGCAGTTAAATGAGAGGCATTTATACCGCGATGGTTGGACAGTCGTCAAGTATTATTAGGCTTATGAACCAAAAAATAATTAGTTCGCTTGAATTTCATCAAACATTATTTCGAGTGAAGATTTGGCAAGGGATGAGAGATTTCGCTAAATGGGTACTTATGAGTAAGAAGTGGGTATAAATCTTGAATAGTGGGTACTCTTGTAAGTACCTTAAAAGGGATAATAATTATGCTAGTACCTTTAAATTATGTGGAGATATCATTATACAATTTAAGAGGAGAATATTGATTAACCTTAAGTTAAAATTAAGCAAGAAGAGGGTCTCAAATTCCATCCCGCAGCACGCACCAATAGATTTTCAAATTTGTTTGCGTATTCAACTAATATTTGTAGCTTCCTTCGATGCCCGAAGTGCACTTTAAGCTGTTATCACCTACTATGTAGATCTTTGGTAGCCATATATACCGCTTCTGATATTTGCCACGGGTTCGGAAAGTCAGGCAACAATGAAATCTCTCTGTAAAGTCAATATTTTGTCAAAGCTGGTTAGACTATAAAGCGTACTCGGACCTCTATTTTGACAAGCGTGGATGCAAAAGGGATATTGCTTAGATGACGATTATTCTAGCAGTAATAATATTTCTAATTTGAAAATTATCGCCTATGGTGGAGTATACTGTTTAAATTAAGTATATTCGATGCAAATTTGGGATGCTATGTTTATTTAAATGATTTAAGATAGAAATGCCTCTATTTCAGTGTACCTCTGCATAAAACTGTTGTAAATGGTTCGTAACATTATAAAAAACAGAGGTATTTATACGTCAAATGAGTTATTAACGCGACGAATTAACTTATTAATCATATAATGATGTATCTATAGAAATAGCGAAAGATTGATAGGCAAAATCTGTATCATTAAATTGCTTAGAGGACCACGTTAAACATAGCTAACGCTTGTTAGTTACATGTTGTTTATATACAAGATTAGAACAATATTCTTTATTTTCTTGAAGGACAGG
>CALYKY020000006.1:514855-720271 GCA_944739405.2 Euclidia mi | reverse complement strand
AGATGGGTTTGAAAGGGTTTTAGGTGAATTCGGTGGTGAAAGCGTGAATGAAAATGGCAAAGTACTGCTTCGAGGTTTGTTTGCAGTGGAGCCTTTGTGTGACAAGCACCATGTTTGATCACAAAAGGGCTACATATGTGTACACGTGAGGCGAAAAATGTTAGAAGAAGTATGATTGATTTTGTATTGAGAAAGAATGTGATAGATACGAGGGTGTACTGGGGGATTGGCATCCATACAGACCACTTTTTGGTGTTAAGCCGGATAAGTGGGCTCTTTAATCGATGGCGACACCGAAAATACAATCAAGAGAGTCTAGGAAAGAATAAAAGTTGAAAACCTACAAGAGAAAGATGTGAAAGATGATTATAAACGAAGATTGATAGCAAGATTTGAGAGGTTCGATTGCATCAATGATATGGAAGAGTTATAGCAGCAGAAATACGTAGTGTGATCAAGAGAAAGAAAAAACTAATGACTATGAATACATGGTGGGACAAGGATGTGCAATCACCAGTGTCAGAGAAGAAGAAAGCTTGGTTAGATTGGTTGGCTGCTAGAGCAAATGAAAGAATGGGAAAAGCAACGAGTGAGGACATAGATGAAGCTAGAAAAGAGTTTAGTTTTTTAGATAAAAAAAAATTGTGAAAGAGATGGTTAAAAAGAAGAAAGAGGAAAGAAATATAATTTTTTCCGAGGAAGAACACACTCTTCGGAATACACATCGATCAGAGACATGAATGGGAAAATACTGAATGGTTTATCGTGCGTGATGAAGAGATGGAAAGAGTATTTTGAAGGATTATTTGAAAGAACGGCGATAGAGACACCCACTACTGAAATGTATGGTAATGACAGCAATGGTGAAAGCGATATTGACATGGATGAGATTTTGAAGGCACTGGGAAGTATGGAATTAGGTAAGGCTGCAGGATATGATAAGATTACAGTCAAAATACTGAAGGCTGGACAGACACTATCAAAAACTTATGGTAATAAAATAGAGCTGGCAGAAATAAAAAAAAGATTTGAATTACCCTATAGGAACTAAAGTAATTCCTAGTACATACGCCTGGTTTCATGACATGGTTTTGTAATTTGTTACTACCTATTATTCTATCTATTCTGTTATTTATTGTTATATATAGTTATTTATTTTGTAATAAGTATTAGTTAGGCTAAAATATATAATATTTTTTAGTAAAGATGATTACCTGATGTTGGTAGGTGTTGATTGTGGTGAGTGTATAATGATGATGATGCAAAATATCAAAATAAACGATTATGAAAGCATGATATGTTTTTCACTTTCCTTTAATTTAGCAAATTATCAACAATTAATCTAGCATATTACTCAATTAGGCATATTGCATAAAACACAACTTTAGAAATTAATCGCCTCTTTTTTAAATGGTCTGTTTTTTATTGGTGTTCTTTAGAAATAAATAGACTTAAAGTAAAATAAGCCAAAAACAAATTAATAAGTTTCGGTAAATAAGTGACACATTTTTTTTAATAATTAATTAACCATATGTTTATTTAATTATATCTATAATTTAGCAAATAATCTTTAAAACAATTCCTACTCTAAGGTTTAAAAGTAAAATGATGACATCAAATTGGTTTCTGCAAGTATTATAATCCAATAACTAAAAAACGACCAATTCTTCGAATACATTTTTGGCGTTTACCAAAAAATACGAATTTTGTATTAGGTCAGTACAATTCTAAAGGTGCGACATGTATTACTCTAATGCTCTACTTTTGTCGCGGTAACCGACACCTATGCAGGCATAGTCGTTATTCTCGTATCATAGCACCTAATTGCTCTTTCGACTCCCCTCATCATTGAAGTTCTGTGTACAATTACTGGATCGTTTTATCTGTTTTTGAGTTTCCCGTTGGTCACGACTTCATGAGTATCTGAATACTGTTATAGGCTAACAGTTAGATCTGAAATATTAATGTATGCCTTTAATATTTCTGAGTGATTATACAACGGCGGCTCATACAAGTTTTCTCTCCAAAAGGTAGGCACAAATGTCACCTACTTCAGTCATACAGAAATTGTTAAATTTTTTTAACCGACTTCAAAAAAAAGGGAGGAAGTTCTAAATTCAGCCGCTATATTTTTTTTATATATAATTATTTAAAAAAATATGTGATGCAACAAAAAATTTAAGGTTTTCGAAATTTTTCCTATGTGCTATAAATATAAAACGTTGCTTTATGCCAAATTTCAAGATTCTAGATCAACTGGAAGTACCCTTTAGTTTTGACTTGAGCATTTGATATGAATTGCAATTTTATATGTCTACGGGTTCATGAGGAACAGGGTAGTACCTTTCAACATCAGCCTTTAACAGTCCACTGCTGGACTAGGCCTCTCCTTTGAAAGGAGGAATTGGCCTACTATACCACGCTGGCCAAACGGGTTGGTATAGGGTTTGTATCAAGTTTTCCTTCTCTTACAGTGCTGTTCTCTGCATAACATGCTCCCTCTGTCGGCTCTTACGACACCCATGGGATGACATGGGGTGGTGACATTCCGTATTCTTAATCCGTCACCACACGGACAAATATATATATATATATACCTTTAAAATTATTAAAAATATTTTAATAATATGACATAACTAAAAATTTATGTTTTTTTGCAATTTTTCCTTTGTCTGTGCTGTAAGACGTTGTTTCGTACCAAATTTTAAGATTTTGAGTTCAAGGGAAGTACCCTGTAGGTTTTGATTTCCTTTAGAGTAGTTGCGAGTTTGAAAATATGCTTAAATTGCTGTTTCTGTTGATTGTGTTCACATAGAAGTTGGATTTTATTACCGCTTCACGGTGTTATAGACCTTAGTATTTGATATGAATTTCAATTTAATAACTCTACGCGTTCATGAGGAAAGAGGTAGTAACTTTAAAAAAATTTAAAATGTTTTTATTATAGATGTGTTTAGTATGATGTAACTAAAAATTTACATTTTTGGTAATTTTTCCTTAATCTGTGCTATAAGAAGTTGCCTCTTACGAAATTTCAAGATTCTAAGTTCACGGAAAGTACCCTGTAGGTTTTGTTTCACTTGTGAGTTTCGAAAATTTGCGAGAATTTTGCAGTTTCTTTCTATTGCGTTTGTTTTTGTTACAGCTTAAAGATATTATAGACCCGAGTATTTGATATGAATTTCAATTTAATACCTCTACGCGTTCATAAGGATAGGTCTAGTAACTTTAAAATTATTATTACTATTATTATTATATGATGTAACTTAAAATTTGCAGTTTAATTTTTCCTTTATCTGTGCTATAAGGCATTGGTCCGTACCAAATTTCAAGAATCTGAGATTACGGGAAGTATCCTGTAGGTTTTGATTCCCTTGCCAGTAGTTGCGAGTTTGAAAATATGCTAAAATTGCTATTTCTTTTGATTGCGTTGAGATAGAAATTTGACTTTGTTACAGCTTAAAGGTATTATAGACCCGAGTATTTTATAAGAATTTCAGTTTAATAACTGTACGCGTTTATGAGGAAAGGTGAAGTAACTTTAAAATTATTAAAAATATTTTTTTATATGATGTAACAAAAAATTTGCGATTCCCGCAATTTTTTCTTTATCTGTGCTATAAGACATTGCTTCAAACCAAATTTCAAGCTTCTGAATTTACGGGAAGTACCCAGTAGGTTTTGATTCCCTTGCGAGTTGCTAGAAAATATGCGGCTTAAATTGCTGTTTCTTTTTATTGCGTTGACATAGAAGTTTGATTTTATTACAGCTTAAAGGTATTATACACTTAAGTATTTGTTATGAATTTTAATTTAATAACTCTTAGCATTCTTGAGAAAATGGTAATAACTTTAAAATTATGAAAAGCATTTTTATGATATGATGTAACAAAAAATTTACGGCTTTCGCAATTTTTCCTTTATCTGTGCTATAAGACATTGCTTCGTGCCAAATTTCAAGATTCTGAGTTCACGGGAAGTACCCTGTAGGTTTTGATTCCCTTGCGAGTTTCGAAAATTTGCGGAAATTTGCAGCATAAACAACTGTATCTTTTGATACAGTTGTATCAAATTAAATCAATCAAATCAATCAAATCAATCTTTTGATACAGTTGTAGCGTTGGTTTAGAAGCTTGATTTTTTCACAGCTTCACGGAACAGTAGACTTGACTATTTGATATAAATTTCAAAATGATACCTTCACGCGTTTCTGAGAAAAAGGGTCTTGACGGACGTACGGACAACAAAGTGATCCTATAAGGGTTCCGTTTTTTCATTTCGAGGACGGAACCCTAAAAATTTATTCAGGTAGGCCGAGTAATTTTTATTTTATTAGCATTTTTTTTTTACCTGCACCTATCCCAATGTCTGAGATAAAATCTCGCAAGTAAATTTGATCCACTTCCCGGTTACCGATTTAGCTGAAATTTTGTATATGTATGTAAAATAGATGACAATGAAAAATTGTTATGACAGAGCTGATCTGATGATGAAATCGAAAGGTGGCCATACAAACTCAGTAATTACAATAAAATTAACTACGTTAAAAAACCGATATCAGAAACTAAAAAGTAAAATGAATAAAGATTTAATATTAATTAAATACTACCTATTATTTATATGTGCTGTTTACTAATAGGTTTACAGTCGGTGCCAAGCCAATTTAATACTTACGAGTAATGTATTAATTTACTTGTATTAATTAAGGTGATTAAAATATCATTATTTGTTAAAGGCTTGGCACCAACTTCAAACCTATTAGTAAATAGCACATATAAATAACAGGTAGTATTTAATTAAAATTAAATCTTTATTCTTTTTTACTTTTTAGTTTTTGATGTCGGTTTTTTAACGTAGTTATTTTTATTTTGTTTAATTTAAACCACTCAGCCTGTCTTGGGATGTTAATAGAAATGAGTTCTATATGATACTTACCTAAAATAAAAATATTTAGAAATTGGATTGCGACTACGCTGGACCATTGCTGACAGCTGACTGTGGGGCTGAGGTTGTAAGCTTTTGGAATCTTGTTTGTTTTATGTGACTGCTGTTCACTTGCAGCTCGGTACGGTCTTAGCAAAGTGACTTTTATTGTGGCTTGACTGCACGGTTGGCGTATTGGTTTAAGCAGCCACCTCACCGCTTGACACTGCGTTCGATCCACGAGTCTGCGTGTTCATTGTGTTAGTCTCCCGCAACATTAGTCCTATTGCGGTAGTTGCTTTTTAAAATAATACGAGCTCTCACTACAACAGGCACATAGTTTTGTGTATAATAAGAATGATGGAGAGGTCATAGACCCCCCTGGGTCTATGACCTGGGTCTAAGACTAAGACGCGGCTTCATTCTGAGAACTGTAGCAAATACGGAATAAATATACGCCACTTGTGTCATATGTCTTTTTCTCCCTAGGTACTTACACATAATTAAATTTTTCTAAGAGTAAGAGTCAGCGGCAGCTTTGTGTCGAGCTCAAATAGCTGAAATAAACATATTACAAATTATCTGGTAAAAGGAATTTCATGAAAGAAAATATACTTACTGAAAACCCCTGCTTGCTTCTGTTATTTATGGTTAAATTATTGAATCCGTTATCCGTGTGGTGACGGATTAAGAATTCGGATTATCACCACCCCATATCATCCCATGGGTGTCGTAAGAGCCGACAGAGGGAGCATATTATGCAGAAAACAGCACTGTAAGAGAAGGAAAACTTGATACAAACCCTATACCAACCCGTTTGGCCAGCGTAGTATATTAGGTCAATTCCTACTTTCAAAGGAGAGGCTTAGTCCAGCAGTGGACTGATAAAGGCTGATGATGATGATATTGAATCCGAAGACATTAAAATAAATGTGTTTTGGCAGTGTTAGTTGTCATGCAGAAAATAGGCAGCAACACACCTGTGAGGCCTCTAGTTTTGCGGATGTCCATCAAGCGATATGTCTGCTCATTTTTCGCCTATTACATATTAAACAAATAATTATTGAACTAGAATGTTAAATTTTTTTTTGTCGTTCAAGTGTAACTTTAATTATTTTATTATAATCACTTTGAATAGTTTAAATTGCTAAAAAAATATCCTACTGTCATAACGACGTCACCGGTTGCATCCAATTTCGCTTTTGAACTTAGGGCCAGCTTTTCTTGGCTCACCAGATAAATGACAAACTATTAGTCTTTTTAAGGGAGAACTGCCATAACTTATACCATTGTCAGCATACCCCCCTCGCATTTTGGCCACCATCGAGGCATCTCAGGACACCCGTAGATGTATTTTGGCCACTTTCGAGGCTAGGCTTTCGAGCTAAGTACGGGCGCGTAATATTTTCGTTGAATGAATGGTGATATTTCTATTTATTAAGTTAATATTGTATACCAAGAGACACATAATTAAATAAGCTTTCGAGTGATATTAATTAACACCAAATAATAAACTTGAAGCCCACGCAAGAGCGGTATAAAGCGCGCCCGGTATAATATCTTCCCGCCATTTTCGAGCGCTCTATTATATTTCTAACATATTCATATTTCTCGTCGTTTTTTATTATGGAAGGTATATAAGTATTGTACACGGTTAGAAAGGTAATTTAATATACTGTCAGAAAAAATTAATATAATGGAAAGAAACATTTTATTTTAAACATAAAAAAATATAAAATATAAATGATTGTTAATTGCCGCCAATTTTCGTATTTTATTTTTTCAAACATATTTGTTTGTTATATATCAGATTCAAACCTAGATAAGTTTCTTTTTAACTAGATTTCCAATTAAAAAACCATATCTGATAAGAATCCGATAAGAATTATTCTTATTGGACTTTGCACAGTTGTTTACTTTTTCCCGCCAAAAATAACCGCCACACCCGCCAACATTTTCGAAAGCCAATATCTCATGAATTATAGGAGTATTATATATCATATGATAGGTTTATTTATATATTCATAATAAAATAATAATTCATAGCATGTAACCTTATCTATATATTTTCATTCAGTAAAAAATAAATGCCGTTTTTTCGGTAATTGAATGAAAATAGCCTCTTTAATTAAATTTGGCTGTTAATTTATAACTAATTAGTTCATTCACAATTAAAACATAAAAATATCAAATATAATTATATTATTTGTTTACAATGATGTTTTGAATCCATAGTTACGCCCCGCGCGCAACATGCAAAGACAGCGAAATATACAAAATTTCAAATGCTGACATTTAAATAATTTTCTAAGCAAGCTTTGCTATAATTTTATATAATTGTCAAGCTTATACCACCAGGTATACAAAATAACAAAAGTAAGCAATTTATAACCATGACAAACAAAAATGGCGAGTAGGTCGTCGATAGACGACATTGTTTACAATAGGATCAAGTTCAGCGGGTCGCATAAACTAAACATTCCGTCATTCAGTCACCATTCAAACATCACTATAAAGTTTATTTAATCTCCTTTCATAAAAACATCATTTCAAATATCAACACCCGAGTGACGAGTCGTAAGTTTAGGTTTAGCACGGCAAGTGGCCTTGCTTCGCGGGTGGTCAGATAACGACCGCGTGATGCTTTAGCGATAAATGTCAAATTAAAGCGGTAACTTTGAGCGGCTAACTATACAAGAGACTCTCTTTAACGACTGTCTAAAATCTTAACAAGCAGCTTAACGTGTTCTCTCTCGTGTTTGCATATTAAATTGTTATGTATCGCTTGTCCACGGGACAAGCGATATTTATAATAATTTTGTAAGATTGTAGACTGGTGCCATAGTTAACTCTGCAGGTATCTTGCTGACTCCTTTTATACAAAACCTAGATAAAATATTTCACAGCAATATTAAACGAACATTACTCTCAAATATCTAGAATATTCTTCACCAGAAACCGCATATAACATTTTTAGATATGTCCCGTTACACATCGTCCATATTTCAACGCAACTGCCATACGAAGTGGAGGTGGCGCATGGCTTTGAATATAGCAGGCCAAGCTTCCTAATGCACTAACGATATTCGTTTGTTGGAATTTCCAAACAGCTTTCAGAAACTGTATTTGAACGTGCGATCCGTATCTCCACCGTATCCACGTTGATCTTCGAATAAAGGAATGATAGTGTATTGGGATTTTGTATGAACGCTCCATAGATTTATTGTCTGTTCAAAATATTGAAGTAGAGCTTTGTTTCTGTTATCTGAGTTGACACGATATTCGCACTTGTGTTGTTAAAGGCTGGCGAAAATTGGTCTGAAATGAGCTTATGAGAAATTAGGCAACAAGGCTTTGGGCGATTATTGAGCGTTGTCGTTGCATGCGAAGAAGACGAATTCTCCATTCAGTCAAATGGGCGAGAAAATGGCATCAATCAGTATATATTATTATATAGTCCTTGCGTTATTTACTGACTGACGGACAACGCACAGCCGAAACTTCTGGTCGCAGGAA
The DNA here is from genome assembly GCA_944739405.2 of Euclidia mi. Classification (NCBI taxonomy): domain Eukaryota; kingdom Metazoa; phylum Arthropoda; class Insecta; order Lepidoptera; family Erebidae; genus Euclidia; species Euclidia mi. Next base: position 711,832 of record CALYKY020000006.1, on the reverse strand, counting down.
GCTGAGATTTGGTATGCATGTTTCTTGGGGAGCGTAAGAGTGTTCTAAGAAGTGTCTTTTTTAGCGAAGACACGGTTTTTTGGACCTTGAAAAAATGTGCGGCCATAGTAGCGATCTCTAGTCTATTAATAGTACCTGAGTACCTACATGATTGTCGTCGGCCAATTAATCCGTTATAAAATTTCAGTAATTTACCTAACGGTAACTCTTTACCTACCGGTAAATAAAAGTAAGTTCGCCTTAGTAATGCAAAGGTGTTATTCGCGACTTTACTAGCACGCAATTTCCACATATTTATAGGACGACTACTTTACGATTTTCCAGCCTTAGCGTCACTTTTCTTTATACTCGTACACATTTTCAATGCACTTGACGTTGCTACGTTAAGTGCATGCTACACAATAAAATAGCCACTGTGTTTGCTAACGCTATGTCTTAACCTTCTCCAAGTATATACCTACTAGCTTTAAAGAGGGTTATAACAAAGAAAACTATATAGTTTCGTTGTATATTTAGCATAGCAAATGGAGCAGTTATTTTCTAGTCACTAACTTGAGTGAACTTTAACACTTTTATATTTAGAGAAAAAGTATACCATCATTTAGTAGTAAGTATTATTTTTCCACTTTTTTCACTTAGGGTTATTTTCCATAACTAGATGGCGCTAAAAATCGCCTCAATAAACGGATAAACGCCATTTTGCGTCACATTTTGGCGGCTAATAGCAATTATTGTGATGACGCGATGCATATGGATGCAGTGGTTAATTTGTTGAATAGCTTCGATGCTTTGATCCTTTGTACGTCAGGCAATTATTTCGCTCATGTGACCTTCTATGTGCTACGGGAATTTAGTCACCTTATATTGTATAGTGAATTTATATTACTAAGAGGGGTAGACAATGGGACATACGATGAGTATTTGCATTGCTATCTTCCACCAGAATGCAGCGTAGTTACGCAAATAGCGGTTAGCTTACTTTGATGCAAGGGGGGAGTTTACCTGATTTGGCGCCTATCTATCACTAATCATGAGTGGCATTAATTTTTAGGTAACCCATCTACCTGCCAAGTCTTCTTCTTAATGTTTGCCTGTATATCAATAATTGCTTTGGTAGTTTGGTATAATTGCATTTAAAAAACTTATTAATCAATAAGAGGAAAATCAGCATGTTTCCTTGCTGATGTACTGTTTCTAATTCCTCGTATATTTTTTTAATTACAAAAAGGGTTAATCATAGAGATGAAAATTATGGAACAAAACTTCACAATAACAAGGGATAAAAAGAAGTTAAAAATAATGGAGGAAAATCAGCATGTTTCTTTGTTGCTGTACTGTTTCTTATAAAAGTATATTGTAATTAATTGTTAATAATTGTTAGGCAGATTTTTTGTTAAACTTTGCAATTATAACGCATCAGAATAACACATGGGTTAGCCTTTGTCGCGGTAACCGACACCTACACACAAACGTGGGCAAAGTTGTAATTATTCTCGTATCAAAGTACTTGATTGCTCTATCGACTCCCTGGAGCTTTGAGGTTCTGTGTACGATTATTGAATCGTTGTATCTGTCTTTGAGTTTCCCGTTGGTTTTTAGTATCAGTATCGAATATTGTTATACTTAAGAATTCGATCAAAAACATTAATTTATGCCTTTAATCTTTCTGACTGTAGGTACAACGGTACATACCAGTTTATTTTCGAAAGGGTAAGCAGAGATGTCAGTAGTTTTTCAGTTAGCCCTCAGCAGCCCAGTTCTTCAGTTTTACGGACACTTAACAATTTTTTATTTAAACCACAAGCCACTCAGCTTATCGTAGGATGTAAAAATAAATTTGCTCTTTTTGATACATAGAATAAAAAAATATTTAGAAAAAAATTGAATTGCGTCTTCGCTGGTCCGTTGCTGACAGCTGCAGTTGTAAGCTTTTAGAATCTTATTTGCTTTATATGACAGCTGTTCACTTTCACCCCCCCGTTGGATCTCCACCTTGTCGTGGTGGGGGGCTAGCGAGATCCCAGGAGTGGACGCTCCGCGTGGGCTTGACGGAGCCGCGACCAAATGGGGGCGCACCATCGTTGCGTCGCGGTGGGGCCGCAGAGGAAGAGGAGATGCGGTGTTGCGTTGCCGTCCTCCCTATCCTCTGCGGCCGCTGGGTGTTTGGGCGGCGGTTTCAACACCTTCATCCGCCGCCAAGGGGGTTTCGTTCGGGGCCCGCTTGACCATCTGGCGGGCCAATACCCGTCGGGGGGTAGCGAGAAATGCTTCAGCGAATCCCGACCCTCCGATACACGGGTACATGAGGAACATGGGTTGGTTTTTAGTCAGTAAGAGTCTGACAGTCCCCTTTGCCCATCACCCCCAGGGCGGAGGGACTCCATGAGGATTTTCCAACCCGACACAAAAAAAAAATGCTGTTCACTTGCGGCTTGGTGGGCTTAGCAAGGTTTAATTGCAGCTTACATCACTGTAGCTCTCACTACAACCACCGATTTCTGTCTAGTAAGAAAATTAGAGAGGCCATTGACCCAAGAAGAGTAAGAAACGACATGTTTAATTCTTAGAACTGTAGCAAACACGGAATAAATATACGCCACCTGTGTCATGTGTCTTTTTCTTCGTAGGTACTTAAACATAATTCTATTTTTCTAAGTACCAGAGTAAGCGGCAGTTTTGTGTCGAGCTCAAATAATTGATATAAACATATTTTAATTTATCTGCTAGGTACTAAGAATTTCATGAAAGAAAATATTATTTCTAAAACACCTGCTTACTTCTGTCGCTTATGGTTAAGTTAATGAATCCGAAAACGTTACTACGTGTGAAGTGTTTTGGCAGTGGTAGCTGTCATGCAGAAAACAGGCGGCAATGCATTTGTGACGCCTCTGGTTTTGCGTATGGCCATGGGCGACGATAATCGTATACCATCAAGTGATCCGTCGGCTTATTTGCCACCTATTATATAAAAACAAATGGTTATTGAACATGGATGTTACTTTTGTTCTGTCGTTGAAAACTGTTACTCTGAAACTTTAAAGAAATAAATCACTTTGAATAGTTTGGATTGCTTAAAAATTACCCTATTGACATAACCATGTAACCTTTTATTACAACAGTTACATTATCATCGTCATAGCATCAATAGGTTTGGCATTGGCATCGGCATCCAAGACTTTCGCCTTCTAACTCTGGTACCAATTTATTTGGCTAACCAGATAAATTACAGAAAATTAATCTTTCTATGGAAAAACTGCCATAACTTAGAATTGTGTCAATATATACAAGGGACTCTCTTTAACAACGGTCAAAAATCTTAACCAACAGTTTAAGGTGTTTTCTGAAGTACGGGACAAACGGTACTTAAAAATTTAATGTGCAAATGATTTTGAAAGATTGGGGATTCCTGCCATAGGTTACTCTGCATGGCAGTCTTGGTCTTGTATATTGGTATCATACTGCCTCCTTTTATACACGATATACAGAAAATATTTCACAGCAATATTAAACAAACATTACTCTCAAATTCATAGAATATTCTACACCAGAAACCGCATATAAAATTTTAAGATATATCCCGTTACACATCGTCCATATTTCAGCGCAACTGCCATTCGAAATGGAGGTGGCGCATGGCTTTGAATATAGCAGGCCAAGCTTCCTAATGCACTAACGATATTCGTTTGTTGGAATTTCGAAACAACTTTCAGAAACTGTATTTGAACGTGCGATCCGTATATCCAGCGTATCCACGTTGATCTTCGAATAAAAGAAATAATAGTGTATTGGGATTTTGCATGAACGCTCCATAGATTTATTGTCTGTTTAAAATATTGAAGTAGAGCTTTGTTTCTGTTATCTGAGTTGACATGATATTCGCACTTGTGTTGCTAACGGCTGGCGAAAATTTGTCTGAAATGAGGTTATGAGAAATTAGGCAACAAGGCTTTGCGCGATTATTGAGCGTTGTCGTTGCATGGGCGGGAAAATGCCATCAATATGTCCGTATATATAAAATTCTAGCTTAACTGACTAACTAACAGACAAAACCCAGCCGAAATACATTGCTGCAAGAAGATGAAATTTGGCATGACATGTTTGTCCACGTAAGAGTACAATACGAAGGGATTTTCCGAAATTCCAAAGGGATCAGGAAGAAACGACCGATTAAAAAAATATATTATGCATGAGCGTAGTTACGGGTATCCTCTAGTATATTAACAGAACATACATTATTGTAATAAATGCCTATTAATGCCTTATAAAATTTCAGTAATTTATGCCTGCGTGCCTTTTTTCTACCGCTAATTAGAAGTAAGTTCACGTAAGTAATGCTAAGGTGGTATTCGTGAATTTACTAGCACGCAACTTGACTTACTTATTGGACTAATACATCATGATTTTCAAACTGTAGAAAAGCCCTCACCTTTTTGTATACTCGTATATTTATTTTCAATACACTTGGCGTTGCTGTGCTAAGTGCATGCTACACAATGAAATAGCTACTGTGCTTGCTAACGCTATGTCTTAACCTTCTCCAAGTATGTACTTACTAGCTTTAAAGAGGATTATAACAAAGTAGACTATCTAAGTGTCTATATAATTTAGGTGTATATACTTAGCATAGCAAAATGGGCAGCTACTGTCTAGTCAGTAAGTTAAACGAACTTTTAACACTTTTTATATTTAGTATCATTTTCCTCCGTGCCTTCGTGGTCCAGTGGATCAGTTTCGGGTTTGATTTCCGTGTTGGGCAAAAGTGTTACAAGGGTTTTTTCCGAATTCTCAGAAGCAGGACGGAGGCTGGCAATGTGCCCGGTAACGGCAATAGACTCGCCCCCCATTACGTGGGAACTACAAATTCATAACTTGGCGAAATATGGGTGTGCCATAACACGTCTGCCTACTCCTTCGGGGATATAAGGCGTGAGTCTCTAAAATAAAAATAAATATATAATTTGCCGTAACAAGGAGGCGCTTTAAATCGCCTCACTAAAAAGATAAGCGCCATATTGCGTCACATTTTGGCGTCTAATAGCAATTGTGATGACGCGATGCATATGGATGCGGCGGTTAATTTGTTGAATAGCATCGTTGCTTTGATTCTTTGTACGTCAGGCAATTATTTAGCTCATGTGAACTTCTATGTACTATGAGAATTTACTAGCATTATATTGTATACCTAGTGAATTTATATTACTTTAGACAGAGAAAGAAAATGGGATATACTGTGAGTATTTGCATTGCTATCTTCACAGTTAGCTTACTTTGCTTCGAGGGGGATTTTGCACCTATCTGTCACTAATCTTGAGTGGCGTTAATTTTTAGGTAACCCATCTACCTGCCAAGTCTTTTACTTATTTTTTACTTGTATTTAAATAATGGCTTTTGAAGTCATCTACAAAACTAATAAATAAGCAATATATAATAATAAAAAAGCAGCATGTTTCCTTGTTGCTGTACAGTTTCTTATCTATACTATAATAAATCTGTAGAGGTGAAAAAGTCTGTACATTAAAAATATTTGACGAAAATTAGCTAAAAATCTAGGAATATGCTAAAAAGCATTACTTGATATTTTTGAAGTTATGTCTGTCTGTCTGTCTTTCCCTATATTGCTAAAGATCTCTAAAATGGCGAAATTGATTTCAACAATACTTACACTCATATACAAAGGATACTCAAACCTATAAAATAGTATATGTTACATCACAATCGGTTGAGTGGTTTTCGGTGTACTGCTTGCTCTCTCCTTTTTACGTAGTCCCAAACAAAACAGGGATCATCCAAAACTGGTTATTTATGTGGTGCCATCTATGATCATTATAAGTTTGTTAGTAAAAGTATAGTTAGTCTAAACTCTAAAAAATGAGGTGATTCTTAATTTCGTCAGTATATTTTTATGTATTTTCGATAAATAAATTACTGGAACCGAGCATAATTATATCCTTCCGACCGATAGATGTCACTATTTTCAAATAATTTTCTAGCAAAATAAATGTTTCCTGCAAAAAGGACAATAATTATGTGTCGGGTAGCTTACTGTTGTTAAAAAAATAATAGAGTATAATATTCGGCACTTTCAAAAAACAGAAAGGTCTCTGTGTCAACATTTATTACAATGTCCACTTTATTTAAACGGTCAATCTCATTTATTTCAAATTATTATGTTTATATAATAGTTGTATAATCATTTCATTTTATTTTAAATGACGTCATTTTCTGAATGGCGGTGTTAAGATTCGCCGAGGCTTGATCAGGTTCTCGGTTAATTTTCTTACGTCGTCGTTGGATTACTACCTACATTAATTTTGATTGTTGAATGTGATTGTCATTCTTTGATTTTTTATTGTTCGTGTTCTGTTCTTATACAGGTGCAATGAGGCGTCTCATTATTCTATGATTATTCCCAATTTCCCACTCCTCACCTCAAGTACGTGGGAATCTTAGGGCGGGAGACTGAGGCCTGAATTCAGATACCTCTTGAGCTACTCAACGGGGCTATCATACTTTCGGCAGGGCTGGATATTCCTAGACTTGTGTATATTTTTCTAAATAAATCGCAGGGACAGACACTTGAAACAGCTGAAATCGACCTCCTAACACGTTGTTTTTCACATGATCAGTTACATGTGGCATGTTCACGAGTGAGCGGTAAAAATAATTTACATGTTCTATGTGAAGGTGGTAAAACAGTTAATGTTGTGTATATAGAAATTCCCTACAGATATATATTAGGTTTATGTATTTATTTTTTTAGTTACTTTTATGTATACATATAAAAGTTATAAATATTATATACTTTTGGCATAAATGTCATGCTAATTAAATTCCAACATTTACGCGAACGAAGTCGCAGGCACAGCTAGTTTCTTATAAAATTGCGTTATTACAAAAAGGTTTATCAGAATTATATTTTGTAATAAAGCATTTCAATTATGGATATCCAAATTTTGGTAAATTTTTGCTTCACAATAAGAAAGGATGCTGCTCTTTGAGGTAAAAGTTACCAACCTAATTATATCTCATACTAAGCTACCATGGCACAATAACAGTAGAATATTAAGATTATAATCGGCTGAGAGTTGGAAGCCATCTAAGTGAAATGACCAATTAAAATACATTGGCTAAATCAAAATAGACTTTACCACGGTATCTTTACGATCAACATCGCGTTGATTACAATTAAGGATTTTGTTATAACTACACTAGTATAACAAACATGAAAGTGTGAGAATGTACGGCGTTTTTGCACTTTTTACGCAAAATCATTGAACGGATTTCGATGAAACTTCGTACCTGTACCAATAGCTTAAAATGTGCATGAGAATAATACAGAGGCTAGGCTTTTCATGATAATGGTGGAGCTAAAACCTAATTCCACAATATAATGATCAACTTGATGACGACCCGCTGACATAGCGGGAGTGTCAACGACTGTCCCGCCGAAGATTGCGGGTTCAATTACCGCTCAAGTGAGACGTATTTTGTGTACGTGAACATGGATTTTTGTCTTGATCTGGCTGTATCCATGTATAATAATATGTAGGAATTTACAAAAAAGTATGGAAGTATATTTATTATTTATCCATTGTCAAGTACCCATAGCAGAAGCCTTGACTGGATTGGGACTAGTAGTGTGTATGTCGTAGAAAATTAATGTCATACTCAACGATTGAGTTTAATTGTACAAAGTAAAGGCACTTACTTCTAAAGATCTCACAATGTTAACTACCTAGATTACCGATGTACCAGGAATCACGAAAAGCTCAGAAAAAGGTTACCAAATGGAAGGAAAGAGGAACCCACCATGCACCCTCGAATTGACCACCCCAAATATTGCAATAGAAAAAGGTTGACAATATCGAACTCCTCTAAAAGGATAAGGGATATAGGAATGGTATGGGTTCCAGGAAGATACCTGACTTGCAGTATCCCGCTGTATGCGCCGACTATTCTTCGACACGTGTTTCGCCTCTGCATGAGGCATCCTCAGGAACGATGGGCAACGACTGAGCCTAATTCACGCCTAAGTAACGCCTGATTCAATCAACTATAAAAGGTTACCATTTCAAATGGGTTAGGTAACTCGGGATAAAAACTGGCAATCAGCCGTATCAGATAAGAGTCCCAGACGCCGACAAGCCAATATAGATTGGCTCTTGGACTCAATCCTAATAAGTGCTACTCTAAAACTATTTCTAAAGCTTGATGGTACTGGAAATTCAAGTGGTAGAAATTTTGGAACTTTTCAAAAGGCTATGTAATTGAAAATCAAAAGTAGGTTCTACTTGTCGCCTACTGTATTACGGCTATGGGTGGGACTTAAAAAATTCTTAGTCATTAATTTCAGTATCATATCGTGTTTCAAATACGACGTATTTTTGCTTCCAGTAACCGATATTTCGTCACTGTTGCGGTAGGTGGTATATATTATATTCCAATAGCTAATGAAGGTAACGTTAGCTTATTGTGTCGCTATTTGAACACGTAAAAATATATGTGTATGATATATACATTTCTTAATATTATGTGGTAGAATATTATATATAAAATTCTTGCGTTACTGACTGACTGACAGACGAGCAAAGTACGGCAGCGCTCTGATAAAAATGCCACACGCAGTCACCCATCCAAGAGGTAACCTGTGCAAGCATTGCTTAACTTTGCCCAAGTGTTACGAACGGCAAGCCAAGCTACACTTTGAGCGCTACGTAGGTTGACCAAAATTTTATTCAATACATTTCTGACAAAATTAAAGTCTGCTAACATACAAAAAATATATACCTACTGTTTATATTCCATAGTCAAGAATAACAATGCTGGTTATATTTCACAAAGACTGCAAACCAACACTAATTACATTCAGAGCGAAATGGGAGGAAAGATGTATAACGGAAACTGTTGTAGCGTTCTATTTCATTAAACTTTTTGCTCTCAAATTCTGTATTGAAATACTAAAATGAAAATTGAGTGCAAAAGGGACTTGTTCAAGCTTTATTTATTTAGGACAGCAACATTATTTTCATGTTTATTTATTTATTACGTTTATTAAAAGGAAAGAGGTGTGGTGTTTCTCTTATTACAGTGAGGACCCCTTGACCAGGATCATGCCTGATGGACTGCGAACATTGTCGAGAACTTGACTATGTAGAATTACGTGTGAAAATTTAGATAGCGCGATTTACGTTACTCAAGCTGTCTTCATAGTTCCGTCCGTGTCCGTTAGATGTCACCAGTGTTTGTATCTTTGCCATTGTGCGATAGATGGCACTGGTTATATAGTTACCGCTACACTTTTCTTATTTTTTTATATAGCAAGCTATGTCTTAGGCGTAGGTACAGTCACAAGCATAAATATATTACTATGGGCAGATTAGCAAAAATATCTGTCCCAAGAATGAGTTCAATAATATCTGTCTGCACGAGCGCAGCAAAAATATCTGATGTTATCAGGCAGCATAATGAAGTGGCATCAAAATTATGTGATGAAAATGTCGAAGCATAAATATCTGATGTTACAGGTGGCAAAATGTTATGATCCCTTGAGGAGAGCAAATATATGTAACGTTTTATATTTCTGTAATTTGCATTGATTCCGCCCTAAAAGCATAAACATGTGACATCAGCTAGGTGGCAATAATATCTGACATACAATTTATAAACAATAAAATATTTTATTTTATGTATAGCGCCGGTATATAATTATGGCGGCAGCGATAGCCGAGTGGATAGACCAACAGACTGCCATGCAGAGGGTATCGGGTTCGAATCCACGGCGCGCACCAATGACTTTTCGGAGTTATGTGCGTATTGAATTGTTAATTATCGCTTGTCCCGTGCCTCGGAGAGCACGTTAAGCCGTCGGTCCCGGTTGTCATGAAGATCTTTGACAGTCGTTACAGGACATCAGTACCTTCTAAATAAACTGGCACTAGTCTAAACCATGGAATATCGCCATCCCTTCGGGTTGTGGAGGTCAGCCAGGCAGTCGCATTGTGGAAAAGCTAATATTCAGCCAAATCCGGTTAGACTAGTAAGCGGACCCCAGATTGAAACTGGGATAACGCTAAGAGAAAGAAGATGTATAGCGCCGGTAAAATGGGCCAAAATGTTAAATTGTTATGTATTTTGCCGGGCAAAGAATATGAACAAAAACACGTTATAAAATATTTTTTATTTTTATTTGCCAAATCAACTTAATAAAATAATGATTTTAAGCGAGTATTTATGTCACCGGAGAATCACAAGAGCCGCAAATTTATAAATTTCCTAAGAAATGTATAAAATTTCGTAGGACTCTAAATGAGAGATAAATTGTATTATTTTACGCCCACCTTTTTCGCAAATGGCTTAACTTACGAATTCGTGCCTAAAATAATAAGTAAACAATTACCAAACGCCATGTGCACTCTGATTGGTTGCATAAATCACGTGTTTTTTCCTTCCTCTCCGCCATTTTTCGCCACTTTAACGAATGAACTGGAACTATAGCGATGTTTATGAGTCTAAGTTAACGGAACCCTGTTTCGCAAGGCTTCTATTTTTCTGTTCAGGGTCACAAGAAAACCTAACATAACCTATTAAGTTGAATTTTGATACCAACCTTCATTATCACCAACCGACCAATCAGAGAGCAGTGTTATTTGCCGTATTTTAAAGAAGCTTAAATTTAATGTGAAACTTCTATAATTGGTTGAACCGTTTAGAATCTTACGAATTGATATCCAGTAGTTTATAAATTTACCACGAGACGTCGCAAATTGATAAATTTGCGAAAATATGAGCGTAAAATAATACAATTTATCTCCCGATTAAAATTTCATAGTAAATTTATAAACTTGCGTATCTTGTTATCTTCCGGTGAAATCTAATTAAACGTCATCAGCCTTTAACAGTCCACTGTTGGACTAGGCCTCTCCTTTGAAAGGAGGAATTGGCCTACTATACCACGCTGGCCAAACGGGTTGGTATATCAAGTTTTCCTTCTCTTACAGTGCTGTTCTCTGCATAATATGCTCCCTCTGTCGGCTCTTACGACACCCATGGGATGATATGGGGTGGTGACATTCCGTATTCTTAATCCGTCACCACACGGACAATTAAACGTAATGAATTAAAATCGAGTACATCCACCATTTGCATCATTACGTCCTGTAGCCTCTTTTGCATTGTAGAACTATATTAGCACACACTTGCGAGCCTCGGAGTGACTCCCAAATGTCAAAGGTGTGACAACGTAGAAAATCATGGGTTCCAGCCAGAGTTGGATCCTATTGTTGAAACATTGAACTCCACAGATTCTCAATGGGATTCAAATCAAGGCCCTATGAATTGACTAACTTTAACTCTTTGAATATTAACTTTTAAACCACTTACGAGTTATTCGAGAGCAATGAATGGAATATGTGCATCGAATAGTATCCATGTATGTCATAAATGGATACTGTTCGATAACTCATCGTCAATCCTAATGAATTCCAAAAAAATAAGTAAGGTCTGGGAGCCTGATATAATACTATAAAAACAATAGGGGATCGGACAGTATTAAAAATAAATTGCAAATTATCATTTATCAATAAGATTGTCTCAAATCACCACTATAAATATTCTTACATTTTAATTTTGCTCTTACAGCAAATTTCATATAAATAAAACCATTTTTTATTTTTATTTAAAGGGCTTTGTCTCTTAGAGATCATATCGTCCAAAACCATAAAATAGTACAGCAGTTGATAAAATACAAAGCTAGCCTTCCGACGGGTGACAAAAAGTTACTGATTTAACTAGGCAGTCCGATATCCATTATATCATATCCATATACATGTTCATTTCTAAACTATTACTTGGCAGCCGTAGATAAAATAGATCTACCCACTACAATAATAAATAATTTAATTCGGTCGTAGTATTGTATAATTGTCTAGACATTAATACAGGGTGCCACAAGATCCATCACCAAGTCGATGTCTACTCGTTATGGACATCATGCCAAGTACCAGGGAAACGATATTTTTTTTAAGGAGACACATTTTTAATCCACAATTAAAATGGCGCGCGTGCAATTTTCGAAAAGCCTACTTATCCATGGGTGCATAAGACATCTATAAAACAGGTTGGCGGGGTAAATGCATCGATTATGTACCTAATTACAAAAATTTCGTAGTAACTTTGAGCCTCAATATCTCCTGAACCAGTAATTTCCCAGATATGGTGCCGAAGAAAAAAATGTTTGAAGTGATTGGTACAACATGGGATTTCAGTTTTCGTTAAGGTCTTTTTACACCCTGTATAGTTTAACACGACAGCCTATATTAAAACAATGTAAAGTAACATTTGTTTTTATTTTAACTATTTCGTATAAATTTTAAATTAAATTTAAGATAAAATAATTTCAGATATTATTGCCACCTAGTTGGTGTCACATATTTATGCTTTTAGGGCGGAATCAATCCAAATTACAGAAATATAAAACGTTACATGTATTTGCTCTCCACAAGGGATCATAACATTTTGCCACCTGTCACATCAGATATTTATACTTCGACATTTTCATCACTTAATTTTGATGCCACTTCATTATGCTGCCTGATAATATCAGATATTTTTGCTGCGTACGTGCAGACAGATATTATTGAACTCATTCTTGGGACAGATATTTTTGCTAATCTGCCCATAGTAATATATTTATGCTCGTGACTGTACATATAAGCCACTGCTTACTGCTTACCTTGGTGGTAAGCAGAAACCAAGTTATGAGTTAGACCGCTGGTTCTATTGCCAATGACAAAGTATTTTTTGTATTAAAATCATTACTTAGACATTTAGAGTTCAAATAGCCAAGCCAAAGTGCCAATAGGCAGGGCACATTGCTCGATGAACCGATGACCGTTGAGGCAGGAAGATTGAAGAAGTAAGGCAGAGCCGAGACTAGTCAGCCGACGTAGCAGTCTCACGCAAGGTCGAACGGCGATCTTGTTGCAATAGCGAGAAACGCGAAAGCCTTGGAGGAGGACTATTGGCGATGCTAAGATTCTAACTAGCGACTCTAGCGGCGAATTTGGAAGTTGTCCGGGTATGACACTTTTGACAGCTCAATACAGTTACCACTATAACTTCGAATCAAAGTTGTGTTGAAAGCTGTCGAAACTGTCCCCGGACAACTTCCAAATACGCTGCTAGAGGCGCGCGGATAATCTTTGTCGACAATTGGCGGATAAAAACATAACCATGAAGAGAATTCTTTTAGTTAGTTTCTAAGTGGAATATTATGAACAATTTTTTCTAAAATTGTAGTGACGTTTAAAAAGTATATTATTTAAATGGCTACATCCATCAACTAAATCCAGCAAATAAAATGACACACTTCCTTACCTAGATATTGCGTACTTTAGAGCTTGCTATAAATATATTTCCCTAGAGATCAGCTGACATGAATTAATGTTAAAAAATAAGCACGGAGGCAATTTATCTAGCAGCCAGTTTAATCCGGAAATGTTTGTATTTTTAATCTAATAAAAGATAAAAATAATGCTCATCACAGACATCACGAAACACGTAGAGTATAATTATTGTTATCATTTGTTTATCTTCAGTATGTGAAATCGGAGACTTAAAAAGCAGATTAACATCTTTAGTAGCGCTATTTACATGTATACTTTTTTGAATCAGTTCCCAACATACCAAATTTGGCATATTTAATTAATACTTTGTGATCAATTGATCACAAGGATTATATATGCCGGTTCTTGGTTTTAATTAGTTACGTACATACATCGATATATAAACAATGTCAATGGTTACTTAAATATGCTGGTTTCTCAAGTTAGAATGCGAAACGCTATATGCATATTATGAGTTCATAATAAATATGGTTGATGTGACAATTTACCTATATACTTTTTAAATGTTACTATGAATAGTTCATAAACATACAGCGTTTCGAAATTCTACTGCTGGACACAGGCCTTTCCTAATTTGGGTTACAATAACATTGTGATCCTGGCTGGCCAGTCGAGGTTATTAGATTTTATGTCGAGTTTCTGAAATATACTATTTGTTTGTGTTTACGGAAGATACTATTTGCTTCCATACAGGCAATTCTTCTTCATCTTTTACGACACCCACCAAATTAAATGAGGTAGTGACACTCTGCAGAACACATCCATAATCATACGTGGTAGCGTTTATCAGTTCATTATTTTTTGTATAGTTTTTAATATCTCCCATTTTTACTTTATCTATTGTGATAAAATTAATTTTTTGCTCTTATAGGTAATTCATTAGATCAAGCATTAAATGTTCATATGTGAAAACTCATAAATGGTTTGCAGTTGATAAAAAATTGTTGATCTAGTTGTAAGATATTGTTTGTTTTCCAAATAAAATAAAATAAATTATATTCGAATCTCACGGTGACGTCACTCTTAAACTTAATACCTTAATCACTAAGCAAATGCCTACGTGAAGACGATCGTATATCAATTATTATTGTACATCATAATCTTTTAATATGACGTCACTTGGCTGTTTTTCGCCCAGAAAGATAAAGAAAGAGGACATCGACCTACAGTATCATCTTTGGAGCTCACGTAATGGACGAGCTAGTTTGCGTCAACAATTCTAGTTACAGAATAATATATTTTCTTTATGCCTGGTAATTTTCTTCCTGCGTGTGCCCGGTAACGGCAATAGGCTCGCCCCTTATTAGGTGGGACCTAAAAATTCATGGCGAAATGTGGGTGTAATATTTACACCTCTGCATACCCCTTCGGGGATACAGGCGTGAGACTATAAATAAATAAATTTTCTTCCTGTGTGTGTAAATTTGGTATAATTTTTTTTTTGGGTTAGATTGTGTAGTTGTGGACGTAAAGCTACTATAGCTTGACAGGAAACCAAGCAACTACGAACGCAATGTAAATAAAATTGTGTTCTACTGCATTTCTTTAGATGACAACCTCCAAGCGTCACTGCTAACGTATCCAATAATTTATTTTTGTCTTCAGAAAAGCCATGTAGTGGCAAATTAAATTACGGGGTGACCTTCTTTGTTCTTGGGGCAGACAAAGGGGATGTGTATGACATTCCTCTAGTCTAACGTGGCATAATATGTCTCGTAAAGTATGTATTTTCCCTTTTCTAAAATTGACTTATAAAGATCTGTATGATTCATTTTCACTACTTGGGGCCCAATTCTCCTAAATAAATATAGTTTCGATATCATGTCAGTGTCATACTTACGTCACCAAAAGCGTATTGCTCTAAATTATCTGATCATTGAACGAAGTTGTAATGAGATCGTAAATTGAAACAAGTATCGAAATATGTATCAACGACGAACTGTTTATTTCAAATTATACGATAATGGCATTAGGTTATCACAATACCGCTTCTGAGTCAATTCAAAATATAATAACAATCTCATATAAAAATAGGAGAATTGCCCCCTTGGAGTCCAAAATGAGCTTGCATTCTAGGAAAATATACTAAAACTTAAGATAAGTATTGGCTCCTGATACCTTAGTACATAACATATTAAGCAGATTTTTGTACTTCTATTCGCCTTCCATAAACGCTCGGGAATATACAGGAGCTAGTATTTTCCAAAGCAAGCTTAAATATTTTAGTTTGGTTTGTTTGTTGGTTTTATACGAATGCAGTTTTGAGTTGGAAATTCTGTAAAAAGATAGAACGTAGTTTGACCATTTCTCATGAATACGGTAGCACATCGTTATTAAGGTCGAAGGCTGTAGAAAATGTTCTGTACGTGTTGTCTATGTTATAGCAGTTGAGACAGTTCACCGGGAAGAAATTATTTCTTGCTCTAGCCGAAACAAGAAGTTTTTTTTTTTTTTTTTATATATTTCATTATGAATATATCGTGGGTATAATGGAAGAACTAAATAACTCAAAATTTCAAGTTTCGAGATAATCGCGATTTACTGTTTTTTTGACACTTTTTTTATTTTTTTTTTATTTTTTACATCAATAAGAAATGGAGAACAATTTTAGGTCGGCGATTTTATATGCTTTAAGCATGTTTGCTGTCGATTCTATGCTTGATAAAACTAACTTTTATCATGAACCAAAAAAATTATAAAAATAAAAAACCAAGTTATCCAATTTGGCCACACCAAGATATTGCAAACGTATCGTAGTTAGCTAATTTTATGTTGTAGTTATTCAGTTTTCCCACACATTAAATTAATGTGAATACATGAATTTGGCTCATCTAAGTACACTTATTGAGTTTTGAACCTAAAGAAATATTTAAACACGAAAGTTAGGCATTCTTAGTGACCCCCCCGTGGGATCTCCACCTTGTCGTGGTGGGGGGGCTCAGTAACCGTGGATTGGTCGCCCGCGGTGAAGCTAAGAGGGATCCAGGAGGGGACGCTCCGCGTGGGCTTGGAGGGGCCTGCGCAGGATGCGTCCAACGGTGCGGGTGCGGGGGACAGTTCTGTCTGTCCCTCGCAGTCGGGTGCGGTCGCGGGAGGAGAGGCGTGTCGGTGTTGCGTTGCCGCGCGTCCTATCTCCCGCGACCAAATGGGGGCGCACCATTCGATGCGTCGCGGTGGGGCCGCAGAGGAAGAGGAGATGCGGTGTTGCGTTGCCGTCCTCCCTATCCTCTGCGGCCGCTGGGCGTTTTGGCGGCGGAGTCCAACACATTAATCCGTCGCCAAGGGGGTTTTGTTCGGGGCCCGCCTGACCATCTGGCGGGCCAATACCCGTCGGAGGGTGGCGACGAGTGCTTTGGTGATGCCCCACCCTCCGACACACGGGTACATGGCGGAAGTCGAGGTGGTTTTTAGTGGAAACACCACATACTCCGGCTCTTATTTTCCCCAAGAGTCGGAGATCCGAAGGGATTTTCCACCTCGTAAAACAAAAAAAAAAAAAAAAAGGCATTCTTAGTGAAAATTTATTTGTGAAATTTTGACACTGATTATTGACCTCGCATGAAATACAAAACCTGGATTGGAAGAAGTAACATTATGTATAAAAAAATAAACGTAAAACTACAATATCAAAATTAACAGAAATAGGTATGGCAACAAAATATTATAATTATGTAATAAAATCAAATAAATTACTTATTATAAATCTTCTAAAATCAACTAAAATAAAAATAACTTTCCTTTGCATTAAAACATACTAGGGTGGTCTGAAAAGTTTCCGACCTCAACCTGAAGGAAGCAGCACTCGTCAAAAGAAGTGTTGTGGATGTAATTGTACTTCATGTGGCAGTTACCCACCTACATTTCAACTATTTTGTACCAGTAGTTACTGTTTGACAGCCATACGATTGAGTCGATGTGATTGTTTTTTGTGAAAATGGGAAAAAACAATGGCAGAATTCGGTCTAGGTTTGTTGTGGCGACCTTAAACTTTATATGAACAAAACAAATTGTTTCTTTTTCTACGATTTTTATTATTTTCACTTTGTCTCGTTAAAGCTAGAGTATTTTATGATGATAAAAAGCATTCCAATTGATTGCGAACTAGGTACCTGCTTTATTATTTGATTGTTGCCATAGACAATGGTGTGACAGGAATAGACGTGAGTGCTATTGATCCGTATCGATTATTAAAATATAATTATTAAAATGCAGTTATTTAATCTTTAATTAACATTATATCAAATAAACTAATAATTTTTGAAGCAAAACAACTTTTAAATCAAATAAAAACGTCACAGCATCGTTTTAATGTTGTATCGATTTCACATAAAATCGATTTAAAATGTGCAGCTCTGCTTTTGTCTTTGGCTGTGACAGTTAGATGCTACAGAATACTTCTGCGTTTTGATGTCAATCTGATATAATTTCATTTGATAATTCAAACGTACCTACATTGTTCATTCTTAACTAAAAACTAAAACACCGATATCTTGCTTTTTCGGGTTTCCCGAGTGAAAATAGAATCATTTATAGAATCTGTTACTTACGCCGAAATTTTTTAAATATATTTTTATTACTGTGCGCTTCAATTTAATTTCAAACATTTCGATGATCGGTCGAGATCTGCCATTGTCCTTTTGTATCGAGGTGTCATTAAATTCTTGTTTTTAAAAGGCAATACACCGACGCTATTTAAATTTGATTAAAACTCTGTTTATTGGGACTCTCTGCTCCATCATCATCGCCCTAGCGTTATCCCGGTTGCATCCGAGACCTACACGTCCTAGAGCCCGAGGTCCGCTTCCTGGTCTAACCAGATATGACAGAATATCGGCTTTTACACAGAGCGACTGCCGTTTGACATCCGCAACCCAAAGGGATAGCGATATTCCATGGTTTAGATCAGTATCAGTTTATTTGAGGGTACTGACTCCCCATAACGACTGTCAAAGATCTTTATGACAGCCAAGACCGACGGCGACGGTTTAACGTGCTCCGAGGCACGGGGCAAGCGATAATTAACAATTTAATAGGCACTTAACTTTGAAAAGTCATTGGTATTCGAACCCGATACCCTCTGCATGGACTGCCATTGGTACCTCCACTAGGCTATCGCTGCCTCTCTGCTCCATCATTTACCACAGTGAAATTTTGTGCAGCTGAATTTAAACCTGGTCGTAAGAGCTAGGAAACAGATGAAGGTCTGGCACGTCCAAATACTGCAACCACTGACCTGCAACCTCTATATATTATACTGCAACCTCGCTAAATTTCACCAAATGGTGCTAGACGACCGACGTGAGTAAGAGAGATAGCAGAGGCTATGAAAATTACCAACAAATGTATTAGTTACATATTAAATCAAGATATAAGCATGAGCAAGCTCCCAGCGCGATGTGTGCCGCGTTTGCTCACGTTAAGACCAAAACCGCGTTCGAATGAACATTTTTTAATGCTCTGTTTGCGTAGTTTAGGCCTAATAAATCCGAGTTTTGGACCAATTAATGACTGTAGTTGAAACCTGGATACACCATTATACGCCCAAATCAATAATACATTCTAAACAGTAAATTGCTAAGGAGAAACTGACTCCAAAGGACAGAGGCCGTTTTTTCGGCTGGGAAAGTGATGCTGACTGTTTTTTGGGATGTTCATGGAGGGAGATCGAAAGGGATAACTATTACTGCAGCATACTACACTTTATTACTAGACAAATTGAAGGTAGAAGTTGTGCAAAAGGTCCATATTTGCAGAAAACACTATATTATTGACAGATTTATGTTATTGATTATTATTATGTGAAAATAAATATAAAATATATGAAGGTTTATTCGTATATTTTTTATTTATTTTGTCGCTGATTTTCTCAATGGCCCAGTTAATAACCTATGCGTCTGTTGATCGAGAGGTCTTGGATTCGATTCCCGGGTTAGGCAAGAGTGTAGGTAACGGATTTTTCCGAATATATGTGTAAATGAACATTAAATATTAGTAGAAAAAATGACTAAGTCTATAAATAAATGAACAACTGTGACTTTTGATCACTTGAGTATGAAATTAATTAGCTAAATTGAGTTATTTAGTTCTTCCGCGCACGAAAATATTTTAATAAAACTAGTCAAGTTGAAGGAAAACTAAACAACTTGAGTTATTTAATTCGGTCGTAAATGAGCGTTCTTTCATTGTTAAATAAGTATTTTTATTTATTTCTTCTTCGAGAAAATATAAATTTATAAGAGATTCCAATCAAATAAGTGTCAATAGGTGAAATTATTGAATATTTCCATTTATAGTAAACGCACGTAAGCAAAGCTATTGTGCATTAAGGCGCTGTTATACCTCAGAAGCCGTGAAACACCTAATTTTTCGTCGCGCATCTAGCCATAACGGCACATATTACAAACTAGAAAAAAATAGAGCTTAAAGTCAAAAGTCTGAACAAAAGACTTTTGAAAGAATTTTTCATTTATGTAAAATAGAATTACGGTAAAAAAATCACAAAATCGAGACAAAAAATAATCTTTCGTCTCACTGTTTGCAATATTTTGATCGTAAGCTGTGATATTTTATTTGATAATATTGTAGGAAATCTAATGAACTAAAGAATTACCCTATTTATTTTCATATTATACGTGTATATTTTGTAAAATTAAATAAAATCTGCCAAACGTCTATGATTTTGACGCTCGGTAGATCCCATCAATATCAAACGCTTCAGCAATTTAAACCTTATTAGCATACGCGGTGTACTGAGTGTCAGTTGCTAGTTTACGCCCCGCCCAGACCTCATCATTCGGCTATGAGCCCTGTGAGAGATAGGTCATGTCGCTTGCGTCTCCGCTGCACGAAATTTTACGTAAACCTTTTGTTATTATAATATGCCAAATTGAGTTCGTAATTTCATGTTTTATGTTATAGGTTGAATACTTTGAATCAAATAGGCTTTTCATGTAACAATGGGCACATATAATTAGGACCTAAGTTTATACTCTTGTTGCGTGTGCTTATAAATATATAGTTAGAATAATAAAATATGGACAATTAGAGAAATGAAGTTCTACGAAGGATTTGTACAAGAAAGCGTCGTAGTAAAATAGAAATTCATCCATGGCCAAGTGATTATGAAATATGTAACATTTTTAAACAAATTATTTTCAAAAGGGTCTTTTATGACTAACTATGTTATAGATTATCGATTATGCATAATATAATTATATAAATTATTCTCACAATACATAGCTGCCACAGTTTTCAATTTTTGAAAGAGTAATAACATAAAATCGAATCGTTTTATGTATAGGTCGGTTCATGAAAGATGACCACTGCACAGAAATCATTTTTTTGAGGCGCGGGTGGAATGCCAATGGCGTGGCTCCGTTCTTGACGCATTCCCTAAATGCGTCAAGAATGGAGCCACGCCATTGGTGCACGAATGTACATATGCGTGACGGCCGCCATTTGTGGTCAACTTTCGTGAACCGATCTATACCTATATTGCAAATTCATTAGCTTGTCAGAGCGCCTGGAGCGCTAAGATGCCGCCACGGCGAACAATAAACGGCGCTAATATGGCGCTACGCAATCCGCACGCAAGCGGTAACGAATGTTGTATTATTGTGTTGTGAACATAAACCTATTTAGGTACATCGGGTAAAACTTTACATCACATTTATAAGAAGGTGACATCTCTGTTTGCTATAACACAAGATATAGTATTTTTTTAATAATAAAGTACGTAACTAATTATCTTTATTGTAATTACAGTGAAGTTAAAGATAACAGTTCTGCAACGTCTTACACACATTTGACTGCAGTCATTCCTAACACGATTTGTTCAAGAGCTAGCCAAGAAATGCCAAAAATGTTTTTTAACAAATTTGACTCAAATTCTGTAGTGATAAGCAAAAATTACAAGAGGGATAGCAGTGACTGGTTCGAATTGCGTAAAAATATATTGAATTGACAGATTGAAATTTTGGTATAGTGTTAAAAAGAAGAGATAACAGCAGTAAAGCCAACTTAGTAAAAAATATTTTGTACAAATAAAATATTTGCAATGTAAAATCAGTTGCGCATGGAATCTAAAATGAACAACTGGCTTTGCAACAACTGGCGAAGCAAGAAAATTTAACAATCGAGCCTTGTGGATTATTCGATTATTGGTGCCTCGCCAGATGGATTAATAGGTCCAGATACGATTGTGGAAATTCAATAATAGTAACGGCTTGGGAACAACTACTCACTTTCCCTTACAGAATTGTACATGCACAGGAAGACCGGCAAACAAAAAAAACCTTAACAGCCAAAATTAAAGAAAATTGTAATATTTCGGCCTCCAATCTAAATTACAAATATCCAAAAACACATCGCAATAGCACCATGTACCACCATGTAGAGTCCAAGCTAAGGGAAGGTGATATCAGGGGAGCATCCAGAATCTTATTCAGTAGCGATGTGGTGGCGCCTTGCTCTGCCGACACACTCGCAAGTCTGCAGAGCAAGCATCCAGCGCCAGGAGATAGCCTCTTCTTGCCTGACCCACCTGACACTGACTCAGATTGCCTCAGGATTACAGCCAAGGACGTCCTGACTGCCGTTGGCTCCTTCCAAAGCGGGTCTGCTGGTGGTCTCGACGGCTTAACACCCCAACACTTAAAAGATCTTGTGTGTTCAAGCGCCGGGGCGGCCGGGGACGCGCTTTTGGGGGAGCTAACGGCTCTAGTCAATCTTATGCTCTCCGGCAATGTGAACGATGCCATCGTTGACGTTTTGTATGGCGCAAATCTATGCGCTTTACAAAAGCGAGACGGTGGTA
Organism: Euclidia mi; assembly: GCA_944739405.2. NCBI lineage: Eukaryota > Metazoa > Arthropoda > Insecta > Lepidoptera > Erebidae > Euclidia > Euclidia mi. Next base: position 689,614 of record CALYKY020000006.1, on the reverse strand, counting down.
TTCGTCCCATTGCCGTTGGGTGTACGTACAGGCGTATGGCGGCCAAGATTTGCTGTCGGCATTATAACTCCATGTTAGGCAGCAAATTACAGCCACTACAACTTGGATTTGGCTCTAAGGGTGGCTGTGAGGCCGCCATACATGCCCTGTCATAACGTACCTTGGCTGTAATGGGGGTGATGTAATCTTGAAGATTGACTTAAAGAATACTTTTAACTCAGTGAACAGGGACACCTTGTTGACGCAAGTTAAATTAGAAACCCCCCAAATTAACAACTTCCTTTGGCAGTGCTACAGGCACCCATCAAAATTAATATACAAGGAAAATCTTTTGGAGTCCGCCGTTGGCTGTCAACAAGGCAACCCTCTTGGACCACTCATTTTTAGCTTAGCCATTCATCCAGTTATTAGCCAGCTAAATTCTAAATTAAACATCTGGTACCTAGATGACGGAACCCTAGGAGGCGACGTACACACTGTCTATCAGGACCTGGCACTTCTGAAGACCAAATTTTCATCCATCGGCCTAGACCTTAATCCAAGTAAGTGTGAAATTTTTATCAACGATACTTTAAACCAATCCGCAATACTTTCCAAATTTCAAACCCTGGCACCCAGTATAACGCATATTAAAAAAAGTACTCTTCGCCTTCTTGGGTCCCCAATATTTGAAGAAGGTTTTGATTCTTTTATTCATGAAAAAAATCAAAATTTTAGTGAAATTTCGGACCGCCTGCTCAAAATTAACATACATTCGGCTTTCACTATTATTCGATACTGTCTTTTTGTGCCTAAGTTCACACACGCCTTACGTTCACCGCCTTTTTGGAAAAACCCAAGCCCACTAGTCAATATTGACAAAATTTTACAAAACACCCTAAGCAACATTTTAAATGTGGCTCTGAACGACCGAGCATGGCTACAGGCGACATTACCTGTTCGCCTGGGTGGGCTTGGCGTACGCAAAGTTTCCGACGTGAGCTTACCAGCATTTCTGTCATCGGTCCACAGCACTGCAGAATTGACCAGGAAAATCTTAGCACCCACACTGGTCGATTCTGAGGTGCCGTGTAAGATCGATGCCATTAATGCTTGGAAAAGGGCTTGTCCAAGCACTGAGTTGCCCCGAAATTTATCCTCTCAGAGGCAGTGGGACGGGCCGCTTTGCAGCGTAGTACAAGAAAATCTCCTTAGCACATCGTACAATGCTGCAGAGCGTGCTCGTTTGCTGGCTGTGTGAGAGTGGGAGTCGGGGCTCTGGCTTCAAGCACTGCCATCGTCCAACATAGGTACCATGTTGGACGATACGACCTTCCGCCTCGCTTCTTGCCTCCGTTTAGGTGCGCCGTGTGTCGCTCCACATCGTTGTCACTGTGGGGAGGCGGTCGACAGCCTTGGTCACCATGGCCTATCATGCAGCAGGAGCGCAGGTCGTATTTCACGACATAGCAACCTGAATGACATTCTCCGTCGGGCTCTTGTCACTGCTGGCGTTCCAGCCCAACTTGAACCTCAGGGTTTGGCACGCAACGATGGTAAAAGACCAGATGGAATGTCTCTACTGCCTTGGAAGTTGGGTAGGCCTTTGGTATGGGACGCAACGTGTGTCTATACCATTGCGCCATCTCATCTTTCTAGCACAGCGGGTTGTGCGGGCGCTGCTGCTGCCACAGCGGAGACTCTGAAACGGCGCAAATACGTAAATCTCGTAGGGGATTATGTATATGAGCCGTTTGGAGTCGAAACGTTGGGGTCATGGGGTCCAAGTGCTAGATCTCTCTATAGAGAGCTTGCGAAGAGACTTGTCGACGCCTCGCGTGACCAGAAGGCTGGCATGTATCTAGCACTAAAAATTAGCACTGCCATATAGCCTGGCAATGCTGCCAGTCTTCTGGGCACATTCCCAATAGACGGCGATGTGGAGGACTTTCACGACGCCCTTTGAATATGCATTTTCTTATTTATTTGTATTGTACTTTAATATTTTAATTTAATTTTTAATTTAAAATATACACGTATAATATGAAAATAAATAGGGTAATTCTTTAGTTCATTAGATTTCCTACAATATTATCAAATAAAATATCACAGCTTACGATCAAAATATTGCAAACAGTGAGACGAAAGATTATTTTTTGTCTCGATTTTGTGATTTTTTTACCGTAATTCTATTTTACATAAATGAAAAATTCTTTCAAAAGTCTTTTGTTCAGACTTTTGACTTTAAGCTCTATTTTTTTCTAGTTTGTAATATGTGCCGTTATGGCTAGATGCGCGACGAAAAATTAGGTGTTTCACGGCTTCTGAGGTATAACAGCGCCTTAATGCACAATAGCTTTGCTTACGTGCGTTTACTATAAATGGAAATATTCAATAATTTCACCTATTGACACTTATTTGATTGGAATCTCTTATAAATTTATATTTTCTCGAAGAAGAAATAAATAAAAATACTTATTTAAAAATGAAAGAACGCTCATTTACGACCGAATTAAATAACTCAAGTTGTTTAGTTTTCCTTCAACTTGACTAGTTTTATTAAAATATTTTCGTGCGCGGAAGAACTAAATAACTCAATTTAGCTAATTAATTTCATACTCAAGTGATCAAAAGTCACAGTTGTTCATTTATTTATAGACTTAGTCATTTTTTCTACTAATATTTAATGTTCATTTACACATATCTATTTCTACAATTGAAACACAAAAATGGCTTTATTTTTGGACTGGTTTAAGATATAAGAATGTTTGTTAGACCAAAGGATGCGGCACATTTTGGGGTTCACGAAAATGGTAAAAGGTCAATTTGGCCAAAATCCGAGTTACTTGGTTCTTCCATTATACCCACGATATATGGAATAGCTGTTACGTGTTTTTTTTTATGGTAATAGGCGGCAAACGAGCAGACGGATTGCCTGATGGTAAACAATTACCGCCGCCCATGGACACAAGCAACACCACAGGAGTCACAAGTGCGTTGCCACCCCTTGGGGTTGGGAAAAGGGATAGGATGAGGAGTGGGATCAGGGAGAAGGGATAGGGCCTCCGGCACTCTCACTCACCGAACGAAACGCAACAGTTTAGGTACTGTTACTTTACGTCGATTTTCTGTGAGAGGGTAGTACTTCCCCGGTCGAGCCGGCCCATTCATGAAATCAGCAAGGCTCTACTACCTTGAAAACGTGTACGTGTGGTCTTACAAGCATTTTCTTGATTTGGGTAACAGCGCCATCATCATCATTGTCTTGCCCTGGTCCCAATTTATTTGGGGTCGGCGCAGTATGTCCTTCGCTTCCATACTTCTCTGTCACCAGCCATCCGATCGTTTATCCCTTTCTCTTTCATATCCATCCTCACACAGTCCATCCATCTTTTCCTTGGCCGCCCTCTCCCTTTTCGTCCTTCTACATGCATATTCATCACTTTCTTACCTACGTACATCTCATCTCTTCGCATAACATGTCCATACCAGGCCAATCGACTCCCTTTTACCTTTTCATCAATGGGCGCTACTTTCGTACTACCTCTAATGTATTCATTCCTAATTCTGTCCATTCTTGTCACTCCGCACATCCATCGTAACATTCTCATCTCAGCAACATGCAATCGTTTCTCATCCATCTTCTTTGTAGCCCAACACTCAGCTCCATACAGTACGACAGGCCTTATAACCGCCTTATACATGCGGCCTTTTAACTTCACAGGCATTTTGTGATCGCAAATTGTGCCTGAGACCTGTCGCCATTTCATCCATCCTGCGTTGATTCGTTGCCTAACATCCCGATCAATTTCGCCGTCATCTTGCAGGAGTGAACCTAGGTAGCGAAAATCGGAGCATACTGGTAGAGGTGTACCGCCGAGTGTAACCGGTATAGGACTGGAGAGACCGCCAAAGTCACAGAACATATACTCTGTCTTGGTTCTGCTTATTCTCAGGCCTACATTCTCCAATCTCTGCCGCCACTCCTCCAGCTTGCTCTGCACCTTTTGTCCATTCTCTGCTACCAGAACGATGTCATCGGCAAACAGCATGCACCAGGGTGCCTCTTCCTGTATGTCCGATGATATAGCATCCATAATTAACAGGAAGAGGTAGGGGCTAAGGGCCGACCCCTGGTGCAAGCCTACGGCCACATCGAATCTGGCTGTGATACCGGCCGCGGATCGGACTTGCGTTCTGCATTCAGCGTACATGGCTTGAATCAACGTCAGGTATTTTCCAGGCACTCTTTTCTTCTTAAGGGCCCACCACAAGACTTCACGAGGCACTCGGTCATATGCCTTTTCAAGGTCGATGAATACCATGTGCAAGGTAACAGCGCCATCTGTCGACCAAAACTATTCAAATTATTGCAAAATCAAACATTAAAAAATTAAGTAGGTGCTTACTTCTTATTGGTGATATCCAAGATGCGTGGTGATGAACCTTTCATTTTCGTTACATGAATACCCACCCACATAATTTGAAGGTATAAATGAAGTATACATTTTGATTCCTTGTATACGGGTTGTAAGGGACAGTGTACTGAAAACCGATACCAGTGATTCAGTACATGATACTGAGGCCAATGGCGGTCGAATTTTCCGGATTTTTTCATAAATTTTCCGATTTTCTTTTGCATTTTTTGCCATATAATGTAATGAAATAGTAGTTAGACACTTGTATTCTTTGCCGTGTGGTTGACGGCATAGAATACAAGTGTCACCACCCCCTATCTTCCCGTGGGTGTCGTAAGAGGCGACTAAGGGATAACACGATGCAAATACCATCTTTGCGTAGAGACGGAAAACTCGACATCAAACCCTATACGACTGCGTCGTTGGTCTCGCGGCATAAATGTGCGCGTGGGATCGGGAGGTCCCGGGTTCGATTCCTGGGTCGGGCAGTGTTATTGGGTTTTTCTTTCACGAAATTCTCAGTAGCAGCACGGAGTCTGGAAATGTGCCCGGTACGGCAATAGGCTCGCCCCTTATTACGTGGGACTAAAGTATATCTGGCGAAAAGTGGGTGTAGAAATACACCTCTGCCTACCCCTTCGGGGATAAAAGGCGTGACGTTATGTATGTATGTATGTATGAAATAGTAGCTATCGACAAGCATTAATACATTTGTAAAATTCTGAGAATTAAACATGTACATGGTGCGTCTACTCTGACGTGATATCGGCCGCAGCGCGCGGCCGCAGTACAGTAAGCGCATCAGTACATCGTAATCACTGCCGCTACCACCCGCCGCTGTAGGGCCGTAACAGCTGATAGTGCGAGTTTGCGTGTTCCTATTTACATCGCAATTTTTTGGAAAATTGTCGAGGTCTTCGTTTTTTTTTTGGAAAATTCGACTGCCAAGGGTCTCAGTATATGGAACTGAATCACTGGTATCAGTTTTCGGTACACCGTCCCATACACCCAGTATAAAGATCTAAAACAATGAAACTACAGACAATAATAATAAAATCTTCGAATGCATATTTTCTTATGTATTTTAGATCACAAAAAGTAAGCAATTATTTATGTACCTGAATTATCCTATTGCTATTAAAAACTTAGTATTTGCTTGTACAAGCAAACCTCTTTGATTTCAATATTTACAAAAATTTTTAGTCTTCTGATAAATAGAATCTAGTACATTGCTACTTGACTTACTTAATTAAAAACACTACACTAACTGTGCGACAAAAAATCGTAGCATGATTACTGAGAGTTACGACATGAGGCTTCAAATATATCTCGGGTTTATTAAAAATACTTATCTAAACGGGTGTTTTAAAATCTTGGCGGCGCGGGCGTCGAGACGTTTCCGAATAGCGGCCGTGACTTGGGTCTGATATCTGAGGAGCGATTGGGTCTGAGTGGATTGCTATAGATGATTTACAGAGTCGGCCATGTTGCTTTGGGAATTATTTTTGAGTTCAGCGCAAAATATTATGGATAAGATATTAAAAATTACGTCAAAATAATTGTAAAATATTCGTCGCTTATTTTACCTTTATTTCGCAGTAGTTTGGACTACACATATGAGTTTGCTTAATATGGTCTGCAGTTGGGCATTCGCTTTTGTACGTTTTTGGTGATAATTATAATGTCCAAAAACGTTCAAAAGAGATACCATTATAAGTTCATGTTCTTTGAGCTTTTGCTTAAACAGTTCTTTTCTGATTATTGTAATACAAAATGTTTTAATGACCTTTTTAGATTTATCTGAACCTATTTCAGCTATAATTACTTTTATAAACTTAAGTCTGTTACTATTTAATACCAATCTTACTTACTTACTCCAATGGCTCATCGACCCGAAGTGTGCCTTGGCCTCCAATACGAGAGAACGCCACTTCACCCGATCTTTGGCTACTTCTTGCCAATCATCAGCTTGAAGCGCCTTAAGATCCTGCTCCAAGACGTCTTTCCAGCGGTATCTGGGGCGAGCAACAGGACCACGTCCTGTTGGTCGACCCACATACGCTCTCTTAACCAATAAATACCAATCTTAAAGTTCTATAATTCTCTAAAATCTCATTTTACTTATCTATTACGTGACACGTGAAACTTGTTAAAGTGTCTAGATTTCACTGAAATAAAATACTTGTTTAGTAAAATTATTATTTCGCTTGTAAAGTTTGCTAGATAATACTGAATTTCAACGAGTGACGAGAGAACTTTTATCTTTTTAGGGTTCCGTACCTCGAAAGGAAAAAACGGAACCCTTATAGGATCACTTTGTTGTCCGTCCGTCTGTCAAGACCCTTTTTCTCAGGAATGCGTGGAGGTATCAAACTGAAATTTGTACTAAATACTCAAATCTACGGTTCCATAGAGTTGTAAAAAAATCAAACTTCTAATCCAACGTAATCAAAAGATACAGCCGTATATGCTGCAAATTTTCAAACTCGCATTGGAATCAAAACCTGTAGGGTACTTCCCTTGAACTCAGAATCTTGAAATTTAGTACAAAGTAACGTCTTATATCATATATGAAGACAAAAAATTGCGAAAACCGTAAATTTTTAATTACAGCATATAAAAAAATATTTTTAATAAATTTAAAGTTACTACCCCTTTCTCTTGAACGCGTGAAGGTATTAAATTGAAATTCATATCAAATACTCAGGTATATAACACCGTTAGGCTGCAACAAAATCAAGCTTCTATGTCAACGCAATCAAAAGAAAGAGCAATATAAGCATATTTTCAAACTCACACCTACTCGCAAGTGAATCAAAACCTACAGGGTACTTTTCGTGAGCTCAGAATCTTGAAATTTGGTACGAAGCAACGCCTTATAGCACATATAAAGGAAAAATTGTGAAAACTATAAATTTTTAGTAACATCATATAAGAAAAATATTTTTAATAAATTTAAAGTTACTACCCCTTTCTCTTGACCGCGTGGAGGTATTAAATTGAAATTCATATCAAATACTCAAGTATATAACACCGTTAGGCTGCAACAAAATTAAACTTCTATGTCAACGTAATCAGAAGAAAGAGCAATATAAGCATATTTTCAAACTCGCGACTACTCGCAAGGGAATCAAAACCTACAGGGTACTTCCCGTGAACTCAAAATCTTGAAATTTGGTACGAAGCAGTCTTATATCACTTATAAAGGAAAAATTGCGAAAACCGTATTTTTTTTGTTACAGCATATAAAAAATATTTTTAATAAATTTAAAGTTACTACCCCTTTCTCTTGAACGCGTAGAGGTATTAAATTTAAATTCATATCAAATACTCAGGTATATAACACCGTTAGGCTGTAACAAAATCAAACTTCTATGTCTACGTAATCAAAAAAAGAGCAATATAAGCATATTTTCAAACTCGCACCTACTCGCAAGTGAATCAAAACCTACAGGGTACTTTCCGTGAGCTCAGAATCTTGAAATTTGGTACGAAGCAACGCCTTATAGCACATATAAAGGAAAAATTGCGAAAACCATAAATTTTTAGTAACATCATATAAGAAAAATATTTTTCATTAATTTAAAGTTACTACCCCTTTCTCTTGAACGCGTGGAGGTATTTAATTGAAATTCATATCAAATATTCAGGTATATAATACCGTAAGGCTGCAACAAAATCAAGTTTCTATGTCAACGCAATCAAAAGAAAGAGCAATATAATCATATTTTCAAACTCGCGACTACTCGCAAGGGAATCAAAACCTACAGGGTACTTCCCGTGAACTCAAAATCTTGAAATTTGGTGCGAAGCAGTCTTATATCACTTATAAAGGAAAAATCGCGAAAACCGTAAATTTTTAATTACAGCATATAAAAAAACATTTTTAATAAATTTAAAGTTACTACCCAATATAACTTCTATGTCTACGCAATCAAAAAAAGAGCAATATAATCATATTTTCAAACTCGCGACTACTCGCAAGGGAATCAAAACCTACAGGGTACTTCCCGTGAACTCAAAATCTTGAAATTTGGTACGAAGCAACGTCTTATAGCCCAGATAAAGGATGCGGAAGGCTGAGGACCGTGTGCTGTGGTGCGTGCTGGGAGAGGCCTATGTCCAGCAGTGGACTGCGATAGGCTGTTTTAGATTGAGATTTCAAATAATTACATAGTCTTCAAAATATTCATAGTCTTTGCTAATTATTCTGTACTTTTTAAGTATTTTTGTAACAGATTTCTAATAGTCACTAAAAGCGTTGTAATTCAATAACTTTGATAAAAAATCTTACCATCATTCATCAGCAGACTTTTGCAAGGCTGCTGCAAGGCTGGTATAGGTTTTATTTAAGTTATATTATAAAATAAGCGATTTATGTTAATGTAAAATAAAGGATGACTGATTACAAACGACAAAGAACCCTTTTTCTTTAAATTATGCTCCTCCAGCTTTCCATACTGTTGTTATGGATTTCATTTGGGAATAAAAATACCATAACTATGACTGGTGAACTTTTTCTTATATACCTACAGGTTTGTACGGAACCCTCGGTGCGCGAGTCTGACTCGCACTTGACCGGTTTTTTTGGGTTCATTCACTTTGGAGCCGTTTTAGCCGTTTAAATCGAGAAATAGAGATCAGATATCTTATAGATCTCCACCAATTATAGCAGTTGTCTGACTTTTTTTTCTTAAACAAATTTAAACATATCAGTTCAAAGAGTATGGCTGTTATTTATCCTACATAAACGTGAAATGTTGTGTGGATAAATAGTTGTTTTTACTCTTTTACGCAAAAACTACTTAACAGATTTTGAAGAACTATTTTAGTAATATTAAATATACATCCGAATAGCATACAGACTGCCTCTTGTCAATATAAGCGTTACCTACGTGGGCGGAGCGCCGAGCAGACACTAGTTCTACAAGTGTCACTACTGCGCAAAAAATATGAAAGAGGAAAGCTAACTAATACGGAAGGCTGTATCTAGGGTTATTACTAATTACCGGTTACATCAACAAAAAGTATAAAAGCCTAACCACCTACAGTTTTCCTGTAGAAATAAAATGTATTCGATTTCTCGGAAGAGCGCAAATAACTCGGCTTCCTGCGGCCCTGTAGATGTTGTATAGTAGACAGGCTAAAGTGACAATGGGCATAGGTCGAAGAACTGATGGCTACGCATCGGACATCGCTGCACAATAGATCCGCCGCAAGGCTAACATGCTCAAGATCGGACTATGTCATTGTGCTTTGCGTGAGGCCTGTGTCCAACAGGGATATGTTTTGGCGGAAATAATGATGATTGTGAATAATAATAAAAAAATCGGGCAAGTGCGAGTCTGGTGCTAATTACGCTAGTCCTCTAAATCTGTTTGAGCGCCCATACAACTTAGAGGACTATCTTAAATGGAGTCTATCCATTATCTTAAATGGAGTCTATAGGACTATCTTAAATGGAGTCTACTATGTATGTATGGGGCCACACTTAAATTTTCCACTTTTTTATTTTTTGTAATTTTTCCTTTATTTGTGCTGTAAGACCCTGCTTTTGGCCAAATTTCGTGATTCTAGTTCAACGGGAACTACCATATAGGTTTTCGACCCAAAACCTATAGGGTACTTACGGTTGACCTAGAAATGTAAATTTTAGTTAAAACCAAGGTCTTACAGCACAAGTAAAGGAAAAATTCCGAAAATTAAAAAAAGTTGAAAATTAAGGTTAATTTTGGTACTTACAAGTTTTCGCAAAAATCAAATTTTGACCATATCTTTTTATCGGGTTGACCACGACCCTAATTTTTATACACCTAATAGGAACCATAGACCTCAGTATCTGGTATAAATTTCAATTTGCTAGGTTCACCCGTTCCTGAGAAAATTGGTGGTGACACACGGACAGACAGACAGACAGACAGACGGACAGACAGACGGACAAGAAAGTGATCTTATAAGGGTTCCTTTTTTTACCTTGTGACCTCACACGACGAATGGAACCCTAAAAATGAAAAAATAAAGAGAATTTATTTATTTATTTATGCTTTATTGTACACCAAAAATTTAGGTAACTTAGGAGATCATACAATATAAGCGAAGTACAATGGGCCTTATCGCTTATAGCGATCTCTACCAGGCAACCTTTAGGTGGAAATATTATTGATCGGAAAATAGTGGTAGTTGTAGGTGTAACAGTTATAATACGTAGATATCTTCATAAACTAAAATTCATAAACTCTACTCTATATACCTACATACAAATACATATAATATACATAAACATACACACATAAACTATAGCAATGTCTTAATTTTACTACATGGTTGGCGTAGTGGTTTAAGCGACCGCCTTGCTGCTTGACACTGCGCCGAGTGTCGTGGGTGCGATTCCTACACGAGACAACACTATGTGTGATTCATGAATTGTTGTTTCGAGTCTGGATGTTCATTGTGTCCGTTGGTTGTATGTTTGTAAAGTCCTCCGCGACACAGGATTTAATCCTAGTGCGGGAGTTGTATTAAAAAAAAAATACAGAATATTTAGGAATGGACAGTAAATTATAATGAAAGACAGTACCTTCAGTAAAGATTTAAATTTAGCTACCGTCTTAGCTTGCCTAATGTGCAGCGGTAATTTATTCAACAAGTGAACAGCAGTTACGGTGAAGGAATTGAATTGCCATAAAATGCCGTGGAATGTACCGGCATTTTAAGCCTCAAATTTTCTGATGAATATAATAATATTCAAGCATATTCACATGACAATATCTAGTCCGAAACTAAAACTAAGCAGAAGCTTGTACTATGGGTACTAGATAATGGATAAGCATACATATATACTTATTTTTTATAAATACATACATATTATATATAGACACACCCAGACTAAGATAAACATCCATATTCATGCACACAAATATTTGACTTGAGTGGGAATCGAACCGACGACCTTCGGCGTAGCAGTCTCTTACATTCCCTCGGCGCCAACCGGTCGTCAAATTAGACATTTAGTTGGTAAATATTCTTAACACAGACTTAAGTATATACCTCGTCTATTGTATTGTCGTGTCGCATCGCTCGCCTGTGCTATCCTTGAGCTTTCTCTTTTGTTCAGCTACTAAATGTCGTAAGCAAGATGTTAAATTATCTACAGTCTTTCTCTTGAATACGGCTATCATCATCCTTCTAGCTTTTGCAATCCGGGGTCCGCTTAATAATCTTACCAGAATTGGCTGAATATTAGCTTTTCCACAGAGCGACTGACTGTCTGCGCTCTGCAACCCAAAGAGATAGCGATATTCCATGTGTAAGACTGGCGCCAGTTTATTCAGAGCCACTGGCTTCCTATAACAACTATCAAAGATATTCATGACAGCCGGTACCGACGACTTAACGTGCTCTTCGAGGCATGGAGTACGCGATAATTAACGTAACTCCGAAAAGTCAGTGGTGCGCGCCAACTGCCATTGTAATGTAATGCGCGAAACCCATACATGCATGGCAGTCTGTTGGTATCACCACAAGACTATTGGCTATCATATACAAATTTATAATATCACATGCGACCAGCACTGCCAGAGCTAAGTGAGTTTAAATCATCACATTACCACTGTTATATAAATATAGATTCATGTTGAATGTTCTAAAAACGGATCTCTAAGTAGAGAAGATCTTAGGGTAAACAGTCGTATAGTGCCAGAAATGACAATTTTTTAAAAGAATACCAAGATTCTTTTCCGTTGTACTCACACACCACAATTCTTCATTACTTAATTTATTTCTCACGCAGGAGATTCGTACGGTCGTTCAAATGATTAAGGAGTGGTGAGGATTACAGAACGGTGATTTAACACGTTCGCACGGTTTCTCAGCGCACATTCGCTGCCAAATACACACGTATTTTGCTTGTTTAGAATTATATTGTGTGTTTGAGATTCTTGGCAATTAGCGAGTTCTAGTATGCATTAAGGTTTTATCGTGCATCCTTTTGCAGCTCGCTCTTGTACATAGGTTTCTTCTAATTTGTAAGACAATAGGCGGATTTGGTCTACTATACCAAGCTGGCCAGATAAATTGGTATAGGGTTTGATGCCAATTTTCCATCTCTCCGCGAAGAAACTATTTGCTCGTGTATTTACCTTAGTCACCTGTTAAGATACCCATGGAATGAAATGGAGTAGTGACACTTTGATCACAACACGAAGTATTCATAAAGCTTTATCTACGCATCTACATTATAGACAGATTGTCTGCCAACCCTTAATACTAAGTGATATGATAGATTAAAAATATCCTATGCCAAACTCATATAGTTTTCTAATCCCAACCTAAGCAGAGCTTGTATGACAGCCAGATAACTGATAATCATATTTATCTCTACACAGATGACAATCCAGACTATTCCAATAAAAGTTCCTCCAGGTTCGATATCTGGCCATGTTAATTGGCTGCCAACTAACAGGCCGACTGCTAACCGTATTACTGAGCAATGTCCTCTCTGTTGCGTAATCCTGTGGTTTGTCAACATGACCTTCATAATGAAATTATGTAACAGTCGGATAGGGTCTTTAGGTATCTACAAATAGTATGTTCTGGAGATTATTTATATGATGCGATAGGTATTAGTCTCATGAGACAGGTCATATTTCTCGTAACATCTTCAAATAGCTAATCTATGTTAGTACATAATTAGATCGAACTAATTCATATTTTCTCAGAATCGGAAAATAATCATGACATACGGAGAAATGTATTACGGTAGCGGTGTGTTATCTGGAAGGTATGCTTTTGATCAAAGATCAAAGCAGCAATCTATTCAATTACGTATTATTGTTGGGCATTTTGTAATTTTCTAATTTTACTCTAAGTACGTCCTTTTTATCCGAGCAAGTTTGCCTTGATTTACACGAATTTCGCACAACTTTATCGATTCTTCTTTTTTTCGAAGTGGCTTAACGATTCATGTCCCGTGAAAAGAAATGGGCCTGACGGCTTTACGTGTCCTCCGAAGCACGGTAGCGCTCTGATGCAAATGACACTCGCGATCACCTATTCAAGTGATGACCTGCGAACGTTGCTTTACTTTGCCGATCTATTACAAACGGTAACTTTAATACAGGTGTTTCATTTTTATAGTGCGAAAACCTAATGGACTATCTCTGCCTAATTTGTAGAGGAGTGTAGTGCACTTGCTTTATCTTTTTGTGTGAAAGAGTAATAGAGATGCATATAGAAATTAATTTAGCGGGTCTTAATCGCGTTAACTTGACTTATTTAAGGTATAAATACCTATTTGTTTCCGACGTTTTCGTAAAGGACTCTCGCCACATTATTGAAATCATCAAGAGCATGAAAAGGGAACCGGACGAGGTAATGGCTATAGGTAGCCCTATAGCACCGGTAATGACCAACATCTGGATGGAGCACTTTGAGGAATCCATAGACGTGCAGGCGTCAAATGTGAAACTATGGAAAAGGTATGTCGACGATATCTTCTGCATCATGAAGGGCAACAAGCAGGACGTAGAACAATTCGCACACAAATTTAACTCCATACATCCGAACATCCGATTCACATTCGAAATGGAGGTAGACGGATCGTTACCCTTTCTCGACGTTAAAGTGACAGTGAGAGATAATGGTACCTTCGGACACACGGTGTATAGGAAACCGACACACACCGACAGGTATCTAAACGCGAACTCGCACCACCATCCGCGGCACTTGGATTCCGTTGTGTCCTCGTTAGTGAACAGAGCGTATGACTTATGTGACCCCGAATAATTAAATAGTGAGCTGTCACATGTTCGGGAGGTACTTAGGTGCAACGGATACAAGAAAAACTTACTCTGTCGGAAGAGGAACGAGCGTAAACCTGAAGTAAGCAGAGTGCCCGCTTACATGCCGTATCTAAAGGGAGTGACGGACAAAGTTGGAACAGTACTCAAGAAATACTCCATCAAGACTGTATACAGTCCGCTCTCTAAGATAGCACACAATCTGCGGACACCAAAGGATGTAATTCCTCTCCAAACACCTGGCGTCTACAAAGTCGATTGCAGCTGTGGTAGTTCATATATCGGGCAGACTAAGCGTACAATCGCTGAAAGGGTAAAGGAACATATCGCAGCTGTAAAAAACCGACATATTAACAAGTCGGTGATAGCTGAGCATTTGTTGGAGTCTGGACCAAACCACTGGATAGAACTGCACCAACCACAAGTCTTATCCACCGATCGTCACTATTACTCCAGGATAGTACGTGAAGCGGTAGAAATCAAGAAATATAACAATTTCAACCGGGAGGATGGATATAGATTATCGGCCACTTGGAATCCAGTCATCAGCAAGTGTAAACACCGCCGCAGTGATAAATCGCAACAGTGTGTAGACGTCATTAGTGTTGTGTGTCGGAGTACCGACATTGCGAACTTAAATAAAGACCAAGTGAGGGTAGGTGCTGAAACCCGCACTTCCACAAGACGTCGCTGAGCTCTCATCAGTCTCTCCGCGACCACGCTCGGTGCAAGACGAGCGAAACGTCGGAAACAAATAGGTATTTATACCTTAAATAAGTCAAGTTAACGCGATTAAGACCCGCTAAATTAATTTCTATGATGTATACAAATCGCGAAAGTTTAAAAAAGAGATGCATATATCTATCCCCGCAAACTATTACATTTACAGGACTGTATATTTACAATATTCCAGAGTTTTATTACTAGCAAACACCACACCCTCTCCATTCACAGGCGTATGGTTTCTAAGCGGCCTAGTCAATATATCTAGTTATTCAGTCGTCACGTTCACACATGTGGAGCTAGACACACATGGCCTTAATGAAACAAGGCGCCTATCTCACAACCTATATACATCCCCCAAGTAGCACAAAACTGCATTATAAGATGTCACAAGAGGTAACATCGGGTACTTTAGCACTTATGAAGAGTTATTACAGTACACTCGACCTCCAATAGGTGAAAAGTGAGCTTTCACCTGAATAAGAACGTTATTATGCGTCACGGAGACCACGCTGTAACGCTTGCAGCGTTAATTTAGGTAACAGTTCAGTATTATCCGTCTTTAAGCAATTTAAAGGATTTTTGTGGACTTTAACTAAGCTATATTCTGAATTGAAGACCACATCTGTACCCCTAAACCACTTGCATTTTAAGAAAAATCACGTGAGTTACTATAAGGTAATCAGTTATTCTGTGGCTCCCAATAACAAAGATATAATGCCTTTAGCTGCACACAATGGAACTTGTGTAATGTTAATCAGCTTGTTACACGCAATCGTATAATAGCTCTTATAAAGCCTACATGATCACTATGGGTGAACATTATATGATGCTAAGTTAAAGCAAACTGCTCTATATTAGCTCACATCTTACCCATAATCTCAGTGAGAGCTGAATACTTGTACTATCGTTGACAATTAATCTACTAGTGCCGTTAAATAAGACCTTGAAGACTTCTTTATTCAGCGCTTCGTAGGTAAATGGCTAATCGCGTCGTTTAAGATATTGTGATATGTGGAAATATAAAAAAATGACTGGCGGAATACGCCGAAAAATTAATGCAGAATATGTGAGGATTCTAAACAGAAATACAGTAAACATTGAATAGGCTTCACGTTTTGTGAATAATGATCCAAGTGTGAATGAAATTTTAGAACGGGCGGGTTCCGTATTCGAAAATGTTGATGTAAAAGCATGTGCAGATTTAGATGGACAAAACTCTTCAAGTATACAGCGAATGTTAAAAGATAGTGGTAGGTAACGTATTGTGCAGTAATGACAATGAACAAAGACGGGCAGATAGATCTAACTATTCTGCAAGTTCAGACAGTGACAGTGTATCTAGTAATTATGACAATAAAGACAAATATATACTTCTCTGTCACCAGTCATCCGATCGTTTACCCTTTTCTTTTTCATATCCATCCTCACACAGTCCATCCATCTTTCCTCGGCCGTCCTCTCCCTATTCGTCCTTCTACATGAATATTCATCACTTATTTACCTACATACATCTCATCTATCCGCATAACATGTCCATACCAGGCTTATCGACTCCCTTTTACATTTTCATCTATGGGCGCCACTTTCATACTACCTCTAATGTAATCATGCCTAATTCTGTCCATTCTTGTCACTCCACACATCCATCGTAACATTCTTATATCTGCCACAGCCCACATGCAATCGTTTCTTATCCATCTTCTTTGTAGCCCAACACTCAGGTCCATACAGTACGACAAGCCTTAACACATACAATCTAAGAAATATATTCCATTAAAACATACAATGTAAGAAAATAAAAACTTGAGGTACTGATTATTTTGTACTTTTATTTATTATTTAAGTAAGTACATCCTTTTCACATAAGAAAATATCACATCCCAATAAAATCACAATAATAACAATTTTAGGTACCTAGTTGTTGTGTGTGGACTATGTACTATTTTTATCTAACTAGGAGGTAGCATACACGGTAACATTTACTTATGTTAAAAAACATTGTAAAATACGGTAGTTGGTTGGAGACACCCGTTAAGCCTCCTCTACACGTCTAAGTAAGTAAGTAGGTACAGAGAAAAATGGATGTTGAGTCACGGTAATAAATATAATCTAACAGTATTGTAACTCGGCCGCCGTCGTGAGTTATATACCTACCAGACGCGCCGCATGCGAGCTGCGCCACGATCGTGGCTGTGGGTACTCTTGGCACAGTCCGCACAGTATAATGGGTACTCTACTCGAGGCGCGTAGGTATAACTCGAGTTTCGTGCGTTTGTATGGAGTATACTGTTAGATATTATTACCGTGGTTGAGTTGAGACCGAGCTGTCGCAGTTATTTATTTATTTAGTAGGTACCTACTGTTATAAATATTATGTATGTGGTCTAATTTATTTGTGGTCATTGTGAAATGAAAACTTAGATAAGGTACCTAATATCCTTACCTAAGTTTTTCATTTCACAATGACCACACTGTTTAAAAGTCTGAGCTTTAAATTTTTTTACTTAATTATGTCTACTTTGGTCGAGAAAACTTTGATACTTACTAGGTACATGATTAACATACGCTAATCTAAAAAATATAGGATAATGTGATGATGATGAAGCTTAATTCACGGATCCCTAACATTCCTGCAGAGTTTATTGGTTCACTGATGATTACCTACAGTTATTTGCGTACATGTTACCCACTATCAAGCTTTACATGAATCTGTCGCTAACTTGTGTAACACAAGAACCACTCGTAACAGCTCGTTACTGATTCATGTATCACGAGTGGATACTTAAGCAGCTCATGCCGTTTGATTGTGGTTAATACGGTACACACTGCTTGTCTGCCATTTTTTAGATTCTAACCTACTATACAATATAATAACAATTTGTTTTTACTTATTCAACGAAAATAACAGCAGAATTTGAATAGAAACTGTAATGATTTTATACATAAACAGCTTTTTGTCAAATTACAAAGGAAAAATAAAAATAATTATTTTTTTTATTATATCCTCAACGTATTTTATACTATAACTTTCAAGAAAACAGTGATATTTTGAGAGCGCGTGAAAATATTCGTCTATAATTATATAGTATTTGACAATAAACTCTCTTTCCCATTCGAATTTCATGCACATGGAGGAAAAACAAAGTTTTACTTAGCAATAAACATTTGCCTATTTCCCACAAACACTTTACAAAATGGTTCGCACTAAACATATCAAAATAATAATTAAGTAGTAGGATGAAAATTATTCACAATTTTGCCACTTGTGAATTGTCAGCTCCATAAAAGAGTTACTAACATCCTGGAGTATATTTTGTGCTGAAAAATAGGTAACATGCACGCTATTATTCAGCCCTTGTGGTATATAAAAGGTAAAACATACCCTGATAATCAGTCATTATTCAGCTCTTGGCGCGACTGTTACCTTTAATAATGCTCAAATAACGCTGATATAGAGCAACCAGCTACATTATTCAGCTAACAGCTGATTAATTTGTGCCCAAATCAGAGTTATATCAGCTGACTAGACGCCTCTAACGCTCTTATTCAGCAGGTTTATTCAGCTGAAGATTTCATTGTGAACAGTGATTCAGCTACTATTCAGCACTTCTGTGCTACTTGGGCCACTACATAAAAATGTATAGAGATACTAACTTCTATTTCAGATATTATTTTTTGTTGAATTTAAAGGGATCCATCTTCTATTTCAGATATTCATTTTTGTTGAACTTATAGGGATCCATCTTCTATTTCAGATATTCATTTTGTTGAATTTTATTTGTAGCACTAATTTTCTTTGGATTTGTTAGAGATGTTACATTAGATTTCTACATTATATATATTTTAAAAGAAAAATTGTTACAAGTGAATTATATTGTGAATGCTACCTCCCTATAAATTTTCAAATAATTATGTTTATTTATATTCTAACTAGCTTTTGCTCGCTGCTTCGCACGCGTAAATTACGATTAGAAAAAATATTTTGTACAAACACCCTCCCCAAGGAACATATATACTAAATTTAACCTTCTTGCTGTTATTTGTCTGTCAGTCAGCCAGTAACGATAAGATTTTATATACACAAATTGAAGTGATTCCATTGAAAAAAAAAATGATTTTACACTCACTCTGAACCCCTTTTCCACCCTCTTAGGGGAAAAATTTCCAAAAAAAATGACTATGTGTTCGCTAACGTCATTTGCGGCTCCAATAAACAAAGTATGAAGTTAATTCCTTCAAGGCATAAAAGGTTCTATGCAAATTATGACTCCCCTTTTATCCACTTAGGGTAAGACTTTCCAAAAAGAGTTTCTTAGTGTTCACTAACTTCATTTGAGGAACCAATAGGTATACAAAGTTTGAAATTAATCTATTGAGGGAATAAAAAGTATCATACTAATTCTGATAACCAGTTTAACCCCTTTAGGGGAGGAATTCCCAAAAATCTCCTCTTAGTGTGCCCTTACACACCTCAAGGAACATGCATGCTAAATTTCATCTACTTGCGCTCAGTTGTTCCGGCTGTAACATGTCTGTCAGTCAACGAGTAACGCAAGGATTTTATATACAGACAGTTTATACAAATAAATAATATTTGACTGCCTCCGTGGTACAGTGGATAGCGTATGCGTCTGCTTAATGGGAAGGTCTCGAGTTTGATTCTCGGGTCGGACAAAAGTATTACTGAGTTTTGCCCAATTCTCAGTAGCAGCACGGAGTCTGCCAATGTGCCCGGTAACGGCAATAGGCTCGCCCCCTATTACGTGGGACCTAATATGCAACATGCCCAAATGTGGGCGTAATATGTAATATTACAATATGTAATATTACACCTCTGCCTACCCCTTCGGGGATACAGGCACGAGACTATAAAAAATAAATAAACTGTTTGTAATCTCAAATAAAAATATAAAATGTACTGCATATTGTTGCTAACCAGTTCCTAGTACCCCAATGATTTATTTATATTGTTTTTCTGTCTGTCTATTGTTCAGGGTAATCTTAAAAATGGCTGAATCGATTTAGATGTGTATTTTACTAATAGTTCATGAAAACTCTCTAATAAACTAT
Source organism: Euclidia mi (assembly GCA_944739405.2). Lineage (NCBI taxonomy): Eukaryota > Metazoa > Arthropoda > Insecta > Lepidoptera > Erebidae > Euclidia > Euclidia mi. Next base: position 669,624 of record CALYKY020000006.1, on the reverse strand, counting down.
GAAATTTTAATTTAGGCGTAGCTGCTTGCAAAAGCTAGTTAAAATAAAACTAGTCAAGGATTCCGTTGCCGTTTACATTTGTATATGTCAGCGACATTGAAAAAAAAATTAAAATAAATTATCCAAGTTTAAAAACCCTTTCTTAGAATTTTAGGTTTAAGAAATGAGAGAAGCCTTGCTGTCGTAAAAAGACAAAAGATTGTATTCGAGAATACAGTGTTTTTGCTTAACAACGCTTATTCTGCTTGGTTTGAGGTCCACTATAGCGTAATATTTTAATTTTTACTATACAACGTTTTTTTATAGAGATATACTACAATAAAAAACGATGTATTTATAAAAAAAACAAACTTAACCTAAGCAAAAGACTGTATAGCCTGATACAGTGTTTTGCCATACTAAACTGGCCAGAGCGCGCATTTCACGCATTTTATTGCTATCTTTCTCGCTCTTAGGGCTCGCGCTGATGTTAGAGCATTACCACTGTAAACCACGCACTGCGTGATCGATTTGTTTTGATTCAAATTAGTCCGCTTTAAAAAGTGCCATTGTAATGTAATGCACGTACATTTTTTGCATAAAACATATAAATATTAGTGATTTACGGAGCAAGATAATAATCAATCTTTCTTTAAAGAAATAACAATATCATAACACAAGTTCGTCGTTTTTTAAAACAATTTTCTCCAATTTGTTTTAAAATCTCAAATTTTTTATAAATATTTTAACATGGCTATAATCACCATTAAAATACCTACACAATGATACCAATTCAATATAATTTTATGTTTACTATATTATGGAAAAGGCTAAAAACTGTATGAGAACTATTTTAATATTTTCTCGAAATCGTCTTTTTCATAATACAGCCTTTTGCCTTCTTATGATAGCTTGGTCAGCAGTTGGACAAAACAGATAACTGATAAAAAGTGGTTACCTGCTTAAAAATATAATTTAAAATTTAAAGTATTTTGGCTTCTATTGGTCATATAATTTAAAACCATCCCACATTTTAATTACTGAAGATGAAGAGCGCTTAGATGAGAGCCAGCCGCACAAATTTAAATTATTGAAAATTAAATGCACATCAGGGACGATAAAAAAAATCAAGTGAAGGAATTAAAAGTTTCATACAAACTGGGAACCCTTTTTGAACTTCCCGCTTTAGTGGTGAATTCACTAACTTCACTTGAGGAACCGACATACAAAGTTTCAAGTAAATCCATTGAAGTTTTTTTTTATATTACAAAATGACACACCCTTTCTCAACTCCCATAGGGGAGTGACTTCGAAAACTCCTTTCTTGGTGTTATATACAAAGTTTGAAGTCAATCTATTAAACGTACACAAGCAGTTATCCCGTTTTATCTTATCCAATAACATCCTTAGCCCATTCCAATCCGGATTCCGGCCTGGTCACAGTACTGTTTCAGCTCTACTTAAGGTGACTGACGTATTAGGGCGGGCGTGGAGAAAGCCGAGGTAACTGTGTTAGTTTTCGTGGACTTCTCGAACGCCTTTAATACCGTCAGCCATGATGTACTTTTGGCCATCCTCTCCCACCTTAATATTTCATCTAAGGCTCGGAATTGGTTCTCTTCATATCTTCGTGGTCGCCAGCAATCAGTTCGCATTGATGAGACATCGTCGAATTGGTGTGATCTTGACGCTGGGGTTCCACAAGGCGGAATTCTCTCTCCACTTCTATTCTCACTATTCATTAACCTCATCACTCACGATCTTCAGTGTGCGTATCATCTGTATGCTGATGATTTGCAGCTTTATGCTCAGGCAAGGGTGGACCGGCTGTCCGATGTCATTGCAGATGTTAATCGAGACTTACATGCCATAGCAGTGTGGTCTGACAGATTTGGCCTTTGCGTCAATCCTACAAAATGTCAAGCTATCGTTGTGGGAAGCCCGCGTATGATCAGCTGAATAGATTTCACAAGCCTGTCGCCTGTAACTTTTGACGGGTGCGCTATACCATTCTCGACCACTGTGAAAAATCTCGGTCTACACAAAGATGGCAACCTTGACTGGCGGACCCAGATTTCAGTTGTCAGCCAAAAAGTATTCGAGACTTTGCGCTCACTGTACCGTCTCAAAAATTTTCGTCCATCCAAAAGTAAAGCAATGCTTGTGCAAACTTTAATCTTCCCTATAATTGACTATGGTGACGTGTGTTATCTCGACCTGAATGCAGATCTACTCAACAAACTTGACCGACTTCTCAATTATTGCATTCGGTTCGTTTTTAATCTACGTAAGTTCGATCACATTTCTAAATTTCGCAAGGAATTAAAATGGTTGCCAATTCGTCATCGACGAAATTTGCGTACTCTGACGACTTTATACTCTTTTCTCCACTCTTCTAACGGTCCGTCATATCTAGTACCTTATTTTCAATATCTCTGCTCCAATCATGATAAGAACTTGCGATCTACTAATAACCTTCTCCTTCTCTGTCCATCTCACTCTTCTAGCTTAGTACATTCTTCTTTCAATATCCAATCTATCCTTATTTGGAATGCTCTCCCTCCTAAAGTTAGGACGTCCACTAGTCGTGCCACGTTCAAATTTAGAGTTTGCCAGCTGTTGTATAGCGAATTGTCGGAACCTTCTCAGTAGCAATTCACTAGTTGTTAGTATTCTATCTTTTTAAGTATTTATTTTCATGTGTATAGATATTTATATTATTAACTGTTATTAATCTATCTTCTTAAATATTTATTTTCATGTATATATATTATATATGTATTTATATATTTATTTATTTATATGTATATACATATGTATTTTGTAATGTATTTGTATTTAAATTATAAGTACGTATTATGTTGCGTATTCTCTTTAATTTTCTCTTTATGTATAGTACACACCTGCCATGATCATCTCTGCATCACCTAAAGGTTGACTGGGAGAAAATGCCTATAGGCATTAAGTCCGCCTTGTGGAATGTATTTTGCAGGAAGTTTTTTAAATAAATAAAGGTATAAAAAGTTACATACAAACTTTGACCCTCAATTTTACCCTCTTAAGGGTGGAATTTCCAAAAAAAAATTAGTAGTGTTCACTACTACCATTTGAGGAACCAATATACAAAGTTTGAAGTCAATCCATTGAAGGAATATTAAGTTTTCTACACACTTAGACCCCCTATCTTGCACCCTGAGGATATGAATTAAATAAAAACTAATTCTTAGTGTTCACTATCGTCATTTGAAGAACCAAAATACAAAGTTTGAAGTCAATCCACTGAAGGAATAATAAGTTTCGTTTCATACACACTTTAAACCCCTATCTTACCCCCTGAGGGAAAAACAAATTCTCAAACAAAAAACTATTGTGGTTTGAGGAACCAATATACATATTTTCAAGTGAATCCATTGAAGTTTTTTTTATATTACAAAATGGGACACCCTTACTTAACTTAAAAAAATGCTTTGTTGGTGTTCACAAACATCATTTGAGAAATCTATATGCAAAGTTTGAAGTTAATCCAATGAAGGAATAATAAGTAATACACTTTGACCCCTATCTTCCCCCTGAGGCTCCGAATATTTAAAAAACAAATTCTTAGTGATCACTATCGTCGTTTAAGGAACTAATATACAAAGTTTGAAGTCAATCCATGTGAGAGATAAAAAGTTACATACAAACTTTGACCCCCTATCTTACCCCCTTAGGGGAGGAATTTCCAGAAAAATAATTCCTAGTGTTCACTATGGTCGTTTAAGGAACTAAAATACAAAGTTTGGAGTCAATCCATCGAAGGAATAACAAGTTTCATACAAACTTTAACCCCCAGTTTTACCCCCTTAGGGGTGGAATTTCCAAAAATTCTCTCTTAGTGCTACCTTACACTTTGGAAGGAAAATACATGCTAAATTTCATCTTCTTGTGACCAGTAGTTTCGGCTGTAGCGTGTCTGTCAGTCAGTCAGTAACGCAAGGATTTTATATATTAAGATTATTTAAACCAGATGTCACTTTCTCGTCTAGCGATTTTCACGGGGCAGTGAAATTATATAAGGTAGACGTCTAGACTTATATATTACAGTTTACATAAAAAAATGTTTGATCTACAACATTATTTTCACCTACTTATTTTAATTCTTGCGTTACGATTGACTGACAGACAAACCCACAACCGAAACTACAGGGTGCAAGAAGCTAAAATATAGCATATGACTATGTTCCATTGGGAGCGTAGGGGAGCACCAAGAAGGGATTTCCCGAAATACCCACGGGATCGGAGAAAAAGATCAAAAGAAAAAAGAATGCGAGCGTAGCTGCGGGCATCACTTGGTTAATAATAGAACCATGATATCTCTGCGGCCCCACCGCAACGCATCGAATGGTGCACCCCCATTTAGTAACAGGAGATAGGGCGCACGGCAACGCAACACCAACACGCCTCTCCTCCTACGATCACACCCGACTGTGAGGGACAAACAGAACTGTCCCCCGCTCCGCACCCTTGGACGCATCCTGCACAGGCCCCCTCCAAGCCCACGCTGAGCGTCCACTCCCGGGATCCCGCTTAGCTTCACCGTGGGTGTCCACCGTGGGTTGGTACTGAGCTCCCCCACCACGACAAGGTGGAAATCCCACAGGGGGGAACCTCCATTAGCCTAACAACACGTACTGAACTCACAATTACTTCAGCACGAGACGGAAAAAAATATATTCCCCTCTCTTTTATACATGATATTTGGTTCGGCGTTGCACCGAACCGTATGTACTAGGCGATTTGGTGATATGGAAAAATTATTAATTATTGTGGACTGTATAAAGGATGGCTGGTAAATTGCCTAGAAGTGTGGGTAAATGTGAATGAGTATAGGATATTATAAGGAGGCACGCCTTACCTTGACAAAATGGCGGCCGCTCCGGCGTCTTCGAGAGTCGGGCCACAAGCTGATCACTTCACTTGGATCCAGCCCGAAGCTGCACAGATCACTCCACTACACCCGCGGGCGTTTAGTTCTCGTTTATAGTATAAAATAGCGGTAAAATATTGCGGTGCTGCATGTGTTCGTCGCGGCGCGGAGCTGCGCCCGGACACAGCCAGTCAGTGGGACGGTTGATATTCGACTCGATCGCAGCGTCATTGAATTCCGCGACCAATAAGAGCGAGGCGTGCCTTTGGGAAGGCCTTTAGAAAGGAAAGGGATAAAAGATCGCTCGTTTTTACACTGCGGTATGCAAAGAAATTTATTAGCTAGGTGTTGACATAATTAACTATCAATGGAAAAGACAGATGGCGCTACCATATCCCCCCGCCCCTAAAGGGTTGCCTTTAAAATAAAAAAATTGAACTTAGCTATGTTGGATGTACTACCGCATAACCCATCAATACGCTAAGACAGCGATATAATATTAAAATTAATCTAGATTAACTTTAGCGAAACAATTATAACGAAAACTACAAACTAAATACTTAAACTAAGAGGTAGATGTAACTTCAGGCTAGATCTCACTGAGTTGGAAGTGGACAGAGACGTACAACAGAGAGCATGTAGCTCCCCTTCGCGGTTTTCACGGTAACAACGCAGATTGTACCGTCTTTGGAAGTATGCAGTTTCTCCACAATGGCTAACGGCCATGAAAGCGGCGGAGCATTATCATGTACTATGACGACCAACGTACCCTCCTGTATAGGGTATGCAGGACTATTCCATTTGGATCTAGCTTGAAGCTGGTGGAGATATTCCGCACGCCAGCGCCGCCAGAACGACTGCACGAGTTTATCCAGCAGAGTATGTCTCTGGAGCAAGCTTGAAGAGTCTGCTTCAGGAGCCGGAAGTGACAATAATGGCACTGTGTTCAGAAAATGTGCAGGGCTTAACGCGGATGGTTCTGCAGGGTCACTACTCAATGCCGTGAGCGGACGCGAGTTGATCAGCGCCTCGACTTGTGCAAGGACAGTTAAAAGCTCTTCGTAAGAGAGGATCTGTTGACCTATAACTGTGAAGAGATGCGTTTTAATTACTTTGACCATGCTTTCCCAACATCCACTGAAATGTGGTGATGCTGGCGGAATAAACTTCCAGTCAATATGATTTATGGAAAGTTCTTCCTGAAGACGAGTACGATATTCTTCCCTGAGAAACTTATAAAGGTCGCGTAAATAAGAGCTTGCGCCCACGAAACAAGTGGCGTTATCCGTGTACAAACACTGTATAGGGCCGCGTCGTGAAAGAAATCGTTTAAGGGCTGCCAGGAATGACACCGTGCTTAAATCCGTCGCAATTTCAATGTGCGTAGCGCGCGTCGTTAAGCATGTAAAAATACAAAGCCAAGCTTTACGGCTTTTAACACCTCGACTACGCACTGGCGTATACTGCAGTGGTCCTGCGTAATCCTAACCGGTATGTGTAAACGCTTTATCAACCTGATTGACGCGCTGGCTAGGAAGATCTGCCATAGGAGGGAAAATCGGACGCGGGCGAAATTTGAAACAGACGTTACATTTATGTATTCTGGGACGAATTATTCGTCGAGCAGCTATGACCCAATATTTATGCCTAAGTAAGGACATAAGCAACTCTGGACCAGCATGGAGATGCTTCTTGTGATAAAAATCAACAAGAAGGTCGACAACATGATCATGACGCGGTAGAATGCAAGGATACTTATAGTTATAAGGTTTATCCGAATTTGACAGACGACCACCAACGCGTATGACGCCGCGCTCATCGAGAAACGGCTTGAGCCTAAGAATAGCGGGAAAACAAGGTACATTATTTTTCAAATTTTGAATGTCGTTACTAAAATGAACAGCCTGTACAGCTCGTAGTAACTTATATTCTGCAAATTCAAGGTCAGTACTCGAAACAAAAATCCCATTAGGTAGGTGCCTAAGAAACCTACAGACATAAACGATGGCGCGGAGTAACTTAGACCACGATGACATGCGTAGTGCGAGTGCATAGATCGGAGATTCAGCAACCTCAACAATCACGGGATGAGAAACAGACTTCCGTTCGGGTACATATAAATTGATATAAATTGATCGCCTTTTGAATTAACGCGAATTGAATCTAACTTGTAAATACTTATAATTGCCGCTTTTGACTTCCGGCAAAGTTTGTGATAAAAAATTGGTGAAATATTGAACTTTATAAAACACGTGTGTGAATTAATGTTTGGTGCTTGGAGTAGGACTTCGCCGAATTGGATTCACTGGTATCTATTCGATTCTCTTGTTATTTTGGTCAAGATTATGAGTAAATCTTATAGGTCCACTTCAAGAACAGCATCAGTAAGAGTTGGTAAGACATTTTATTAATATTAGGATTATAATTCATCGCTGTGCTACCACAGTAAAAATGTTTGTCTATCGTGGTCAGGTGGATGTATTACAGCTTCCACTGCAACTCTGTTCTCGACAGTTTCCCACCTGGCTGCGGTAACTCTAGACACTCGTCCTCTGCACTGTGGTCAAAGGGTTGCATGGGCCACTCTGACGGATCATGGGAAATCCAAGAGGGTCCACGATGCCACAGTGGATGATGCAGAAGTTTAAGTGGAGTAACACCACGAGACAGGCAATCAGCGGGGTTCTTAATACCCGTGACGTGATTGAAACAAGTAGCAGGAACAAGTTCAATTAATTTACTAACGCGGTTGGCGACACAAGTCTGCCAGCGGTGAGGAGAAGAATAAATCCAAGCGAGCACTATTTTGGAGTCAGAAAACGCGTATATTTTATTGATAGGGTAGTGAACCTTGTGGAGCAACTGAGACAACAGAAGGGCCGCGCACAACTCCAGTCTCGCAACCGAAATGGTTTTAATAGGCGAGATCTTGGACTTGGCACAAACTAACTGCACCGAGTAGTTAGAACCAATGCGGACTTGCAGATATACGACTCCGCCGTAAGCACGCTCGCTGGCGTCAGCGAAACCTATTAAGTTGATGGTACATCCATCTACCAACCCAAGATGACGCGGAATAGTAATTTGATTGAGCGCGGTAAGCTCAATACAAAACTGGCTCCAAGCGGCGACAATATGGTCAGGGGGTGTTTCATCCCACTCACACTTTGATAACCAAAGTTCTTTGATCAAGAGCTTGGCGTACAAAATTGTGGGAGCCACAAAACCCATAATGTCCCATAGTCGAGCCACTGTTGACAGCATAGTGCGTTTGGTGCACTTATCATCTGGCGGTGAGACGTCAAACCGAAAACTATCACAGGATTAGTCCCAGCGTAAACCGAGAACTTTATGCGGTACAGACTTCTCAAACTCAATGTCTGGAGAAGCTTTATGAGAATCAGGTATGCGTGCGAGAACCTCCTTAGAATTGCTTGTCCATTTGACAAGATCAAACTGGCCTCGCTTGAAAAGCTGAATAAGCTCTTCACAAAGCGAAATTGCTAGCGGAACGGATATGACACTACAGGCAATGTCATCCATATACAAAGCGGAAGTAGCAACAGCTGCTGCGGTGGGAAAGTGATCGCCTTCATCAGCGATCAACTGGCGAACAACTCGTAACGCGTGATATGGGCTAGACTTGAGTCCAAATCAAACACGATTGAACTGATACACGGATAAATGTTCCTTATTGTCAAAACGATAAAAAATCTGTTGAAATCTACGGTCAGATTCGCGAACGCCGATACTGAGAAACATTTGGCGGCAATCAGCTGACAGAGCGATTTGGAAAAGACGAAACTTTATTATGATGTCAAATAAATCACCATGTAGATTAGGGCTGGCATGCAAAATGTCATGAATGGACTGACCCGATGTAGTTCTCCAACTAGCATCTAAAACCACACAAAGTTTAGTAGAGGCTTTATCTTCGCGAACTACGCCGTGATGCGGGATATAATATGAGGGTAGAGAATTGCCCTCGTTGTTTACAACTACACTCAAAAAACCTTTATTTAGGTAGTCACGATTGACGTCATTATAGGCGCCGCGTAACTTAAGTGATGCATCAAGTTTATGATCTAAACAATGAAAACGTCTAAGCGCAGCAGTGTACGAGTCACCTAACGAATAAGGGTCACCATAGAATGGCAACGCCACAACGTATCTGCCACTGTCGTCACGAACAGTGGTAGCGCGGAAATGTTGTTCACACTCGAGATCCTTACGGCTCATCGAGGGCGGTGCGATAATCTCTTCCAGCTCCCAGAATCGCTTGAGAAGAGAATCAATATTATTTTCTTGAAGAACAGAACAACAACAAGACGTAATATAATGAAAAGTATGTAACGTAGGTACGGTACCCATAATCACATACCCAAATACGGTCTTAATAGTGGGCGGTAAATTATGTTGCTCACTACGTACAACTTTAGGTAGTAACAAGTGCGGCAATATTGAAGCTCCGATCAAAACATCAATGTTTGCCGGATTCGCAAATTCCGCGTCTGCTAACGGCAATGTCTCGAGATGTGTGAGTAGCGATACGTCCACATTAGCGTTCGGCAATGTGTCCGTAATACGCTCCACGATAAGCGAAGAAATGTTAAAATTAATATCCCTATCAAAACGCGAATGTATTTTAATATCTACGGAACCCTTGCAATGTTTTTCTGACCCCCCGATCCCCTTGACTACTAATTTAGTATTTTTAAAGTTATCCCACAGTCCGAGGCGTTTGAAACAATCAGAAGTAATAAAGTTACTCTGTGATGCGCTATCGAGTAAACAACGAACTATGTGCGGTGCGTTATTAATATCATAAACGATAACTTGCGCTGTTGCTAATAGAACCGTTTTGGATGCCATACACTGCAGTTTAGCATCGCGCTGAGCATGACAAGCGCGTGAGGGTTGGCGGCGTGTGTGCGCCGCCAGCGCAATGCACGTCGTACACAACGATACTTCGCACTGAGATGCGGAGGGGGAAGCCACCGTGGCGGCCTGCACCTGCGACGTAGGTTGGCTAGAAATTGAGTCAAGGTTACCGGATTGACTCGACAACGGATAACTTTTATCAAAATGTAATAATGAGTGATGTCGTTGATTACATGAACGACACTTCATCTTACTAGAACAATCACTCGTTTTATGTTTTATACTTAAGCAATTAACGCAAGCTTTGTTTTCTTTTACACATTTGAAATAGGGCTTGTAATATCGGAGAAAATTGAATTCCGGAACTGAGTTACGGTATTGGAGTGTCAATTCCGGAATTCCGGTACTGGTTCCGGAATCGGTATGCTTTTGAAATATTTATATTTCTAATATAAAATAAACGTGTATAATGCCAAAATTAAACAACTTATATACTTTTCATCAGTTTACAATTCGTTATACATTGGATAGATCAAAATTTTACCATTGAATTGGAACATCTCAACATTTTCTACAGTTTTTATTAATTAACATGTCATGAATATTCGAGCCTAAGTAGAAAAAAGTTAAGAAGAAAAATAGTATAAGTAAACATTGTTATAAATCCAGGCAATTTAACATTAAAATAATAACCAGACCGATTCTCGAAATTCCTAGCTCATGGTTTGCCAACGTGCCATGTAATGTAGCGTGTTAGGTGTACCGTGTAAGACTAACCGTCAAAACAGCGAAGTGTGCGTCAAAGCAGCAAAGTTAAAAAAGGATTGGGTAGGATATGTCTGTATGATACATCTCGAAAATTGGACATACATCACCAAACAATGCAACCCTGAAGAGAAGTAGAACTGTAGGAAATAGAAGTGTTGACAGGGGCAGGCTGAAAAAACGATTAATACTTTTCTAGCTGACTGGCAAGATAAAGCCAAAGATCGGCATTTATGGAAGAGTGTGCGAGAGACCTCAGCCCAGCAGTGGGACAATAACTGTTAAAATAAAAACAAATATCACTAAACTTTAAAATAACATTTGGGAATAAAGTGAGTTTATGCACTTTCCTTATTTTATAGGTACCTAGTTGATTGATTCAATTGTTGAAAACGTCGTGGGGGCGAGAAACAATAAACTCTTTGCAATCGATTTTTTTCCTTATGAAATTGTTCATTTTCCAAAAAAGTGATGAGGTGAGTGAGTGAGTCTATTGTAGCAAGTTACAGGCTCTAGAAGGTATGGAGGGTGTCGGAGACTTTCAAACCGCAGCTCCCTCTAATTTTGTAACCGTCTTGCGCGAAGTACCTATGTAATCTAAGTGTACGTTGTCCTCAAGCAGCAGAAGGCTCTAACGAATAAAGATATAATTCTGATTATAACGATTGAGACCAGTGTCGGTTGTTTAACAGGCATCTTTCCATCATTGTTTGCAATTGTTCACATTGAAATTTGCTACTGTAATATGCTGTCATATCTATCTATCTATATCTTGGGAAGCTGAAGTGCATGATACCAGCACTGGTCCCTCAGACAACAACCAGCACTTTTTCTGAATGAGTTATCACTTGTGCAGGAGTTGGCCGGTTCTCCTTGGTTCAAGCGCATTGACGAGCGATTCCTATTCTCGGATTGGTCCCATTTTTTCATCAGACGAAACAATAGGTTTCAATATTTCCTCTATATTGTGACGGTTGAGTAAACTCACATAGCACTCAATGCCTGTTTATTAGTGTATTTTGCTTAATTATTTCTAAAATTGTTTCCTTTCTAATTATTTTTAAGAGAATTAGATTTGTTTCATAAATCGTTACTAACATCGAAGCTAACTCTGATGTTGTTTGCATTAGATCTGCTTCCATGATCACATTTAACTATCATTGTCAACTATGGTCTCGGGCCGTTCGCGGAATTAACAAAATGTCGGGGACATAGGAAACACTCAAGAGGAAGCGCGGAGTCACTGGGAAAGGAATGGTGACCTAACACTGTGTATTATTGGCCACGTTCACAAAAAAATGTTATCTAGAAAAATCACTTTGTATTATTTATGAATTCCGGAATTACGATATTTGGGCCCTCAATTCCGATATTATAATATCGGAAAAAAACGTCCGAAATTCCAGAATTACGAAATACCGGAATTCCGGAATCCATGCCCTAATTTGAAACGAGCAGTCGGATTTAAATTATTAAAAGCGGGACATTTCTAGAAATGGTCGTGTACTATATTACTGCACAGACACTTCTGTGAATTATTATTATTAAATTCCGAGCATGCTACGAAAGATTGCGGATTAGGTACCGAGTTTTTATTGCTATTTCGCGATTTATTCGACTTTTGTTTGCTATTTTTATTATTAGACGAGCTAGATGAACTAGACTGCGTATTATGAAATATTCGACACTGATCTTTGATGAAAGAAATAAAACTATCTAGTGTAGGTATTTTACGATTACGTTCCGTCATCTTGAAAGCACGAATTGTTTCAGTGTCAAACTTTTTTAAAGCGAGTTGAAGAAACATAAAGTTGGAAAGATCTTTTAAGGGGCGGAAGCCCGTGCAGGTCAACTCATCTTTAGCATCACTGAGCTGCACTGACTTCTACTCCCTGCACCTGAGTCCGGTGCAGGGAGTGGCGAATGGTCTCAGAGGTAGCGCAGGTCGCGATGATCCCTAAGGCAAGGCTGGTGGACTATCCTTCTCGAGGTTGCCGCCCGTTCTTGGTCCAGTTCCTTCAGAAATGGACGCAACCAAAACCTCCAGCCGAAACACAAATAACAGGCACTTTACACACGCATACACACACACGTACACACATGCGCGCACACACACACATTCACTTACACATCTCTTCACCACGCCCCCTCGTGGCCGGGTGGGCTTGGGCCCGTAGTAAACAGTCACGGGTAAGAGAAGTTGACCACCTGCGCTAGGACCTGCGCAGTCGAGCGCCGTACGCGGGGATGACGGAGTCCTGGGGGGTTGAGCCGAGCGGCGCTGGCGGTAATGCGACCGTGAGGCAACACGCCCTCTTTGGTCCCGATTTCACGCTAAACGGTAGCCCCCGCTGTGAGCCGCAGCGGGGGAAATGGCCATCGTGTCCCGTCAGAGGGCCACAGGCTAGGGACGTGGGGTCCGCATCAGCAGTTGGAATTTATTTCGGCTGTTGATGTGGTGGGTGAAGGCTATACTGAAGGCGCAAGCGAGGGAAGACGGATGGAGTTGGTAACTCGGCTCCGACCTTTGACCCGAGAGGGCGCCCGATGTCGTGCTGTAAGCCAGCCTTGCGTTCCTATATCCCTCTGGTAATCCTAACGTCCGGTATGACGTTCCCTGTTGCGGGCTCCATGGAGGGTGGGAAGCCAGAGGGATGAAGTCTTTAAGTAAACGTATGGATACCGAAATCCTTTTTATTACCCCAACCGCGACGGGGACGGCGAAAGCTGTTCCCGCCGCCACAACCAAAACCATACAGATGGTCGACGCCGTGGCCCCGGCTGCAGGTGTCAAACCATCCCCCAAGGACGTGACTTCAGCGCTGGCTAACGCTAGTACTGGTCCCGTCCTTACAATCGTCAGCCCGTTTGAGATCAAGCGGGAAGATGACTCCTCCTTCGCGGGCTGGCAAGTGGTGAGTCACCGTAAGGGTAAGGGTAAGGGCAAGACCACCGGTCCTGTCCAACGCACGCCCACCGCACAACCGAGTGGCCCCGCTGCTACCAGTTCCACGAAGAAAAAGAGGAACAACAAAAGCAAGAGACAGCGCATGGCAATTAGGCGGAAGGCTGAACAAGCCGCTGCTACTGCCGGTGCTGCCTCCACTAAAACAGCTGAGCAGGTTGCCGTCGCAGGTCCCAGCAATGTGACCAGCGCGCAGCCCACGCTCAGTAGCGAGGGGTGCACGAAGGCCGGAGGCAGTACGGGGAAGCCGCCTGCCGCCAAGCGGCGGGCTGGCCACCCTGGACGGCATCCAGCCCCAGCACCACCGGGAAACGCGGCAGGTAAAACTGCCGAAAACAAGGAAAGAGGTGAGGCCAAACGTGCTCTCAACGAGACCAGCTCGCCTCGAGGGGAACACAAGAAGCCCCGCCTCGACTCCTCCAGGATACAAGGTAAGTCCTACGCACAGGCCTCCAAGGCGTCCCTGGGTGTTGCAGTAACATGCAAACGCACAGGGAACTTGCCGAAGGAGTTGGTGGACCAGGTACTCCGGGAGCTCCAAAAGAAGATCCTGAGTGATGCCTGGTCGACCAACACCCCCAAACGCCCCGCTCCAGCGTTCACCGGGAAACCCGTGCACGCGGACGGGGTCCTCAAACTTTGGTGCGCCGACGAGGCAACGCGTACCTGGCTGACGGAGGCAGTCTCTCTCCTGGTCCCACCACCGGGCTTCGAACTGGAGGTCAGGGGCCAGGAAGAGACCCCGAAGAGAGTGCGGTGCGGCATTGTCGTACCCGACGAACAGGGGGTCTTAGACGACGTGCGCGACGTGGGTCGCGCTCTGGAGTTTCAGAACCCCTGGTTGGAGGTTGACAAATGGTCGATGCTGCACTCTGAAAGGCAGTCGGGTGGGTGGTTCCTAGTAGTGGGCGTCCCAGTAGAACAGGTCCCGATCCTGATGAAGAACGAGCGCCGCCTCGCGTTGGGGGTAGGTGCCGTCTACGTCAGGTTCCGGGACCCCTCAGGTAAGTTTGTCGACCATCCTCCGGACGACAACTCCACACGAGTCAAGCAGGACTCAAACACCAAGCCAGGGTGCGACGCAGAACCCGGCCCGTCAGAGCCGGCCGCGTCTGGCTCGGGGGCTGGCCCGTCAGCCGAGGGTAACTCGGAAGATGAGAGCCTGCTCCTGAGCCCGGTGCGGCGGGACGACGGGGTGGAGGCTGGCGACATCCTGGCCGGCCTAACGCAGCTGACGGTCGGGGAGGTGGGGACATCATCCAAAGATGAACCCTCTGCCTAGTGACGTCAGTTGCCTCCAAATCAACCTCCATCACAGCCAAACGGCCACTGCGCAATTGCGCAAATGGATGGAGGTCCAACAATCAGCCATCGTGCTCATCCAGGAACCTTGGATAAGGGGTGGCCTCATCAGAGGCCTCTCCAGCCTGGGAGGTAAGATTTATTCTTCAACTGACCACACACATCCAAGAACCTGCATACTGACAACTAAAAACATCAGAGCCCAAGTTCTAACGGAGTTCTGTTCCAGAGACATCACAGCGATACAAATTGAAATAACACAGCAGCCAAGGAGTATAGCGGTTGTTTTCGCATCGGTCTACATGCCCGAGGCCGAAGACCCGCCACCGTTCGACCTCACGCGTCTGGTTAACCAGTGCGAGAGAACCAAAACGGAGGTCGTAATAGGAACGGACTCCAATGCCCACCACCAAATGTGGGGCATGAACTGCAATAACAACAGAGGTAAATCACTGGTTGAATACCTATTCACCACTAATCTTACCCTATTAAACACAGGTACGGAGCCCACCTTCGTCACAAGACGTAGTCAGACAATTATCGACTTAACTCTCGCAACAGAAGGAGCGGCTGAACGCATCAAGGGATGGCACGTCTCGAAAGAGGCATCGTGCTCAGACCACAGATGGATCAGCTTCTCTATGGAAATCGTTATACAACCTACACAGCCA
The DNA here is from genome assembly GCA_944739405.2 of Euclidia mi. Lineage (NCBI taxonomy): Eukaryota > Metazoa > Arthropoda > Insecta > Lepidoptera > Erebidae > Euclidia > Euclidia mi. The sequence continues at coordinate 654,155 of CALYKY020000006.1, read as the reverse complement.
CGCAGGAAACCACACAACACTGACAAAGCAAAGTATGTCCAATTACTTAAAGAGAAACTTACCCTTACTGCTATGCCGACGGTACTGGGTGACAATGAACAGATCGACGAGCAGGTATGTACACTGACGCAGTCGATGCTAGACAGCTACCACGCAGCATGCCCAGAAACCACTCTACCCTCAACCCCAGGTAAACAACCCTGGTGGGGCGCTGAGCTTGAACGCAAGCGCAAGAAGGTAAGAAGGGCCCTTAACAGGGCAATGAACACAAGCGCGGACGCAGATTGGGACGCTTATAAAGCGGCCAAATCAAGCTACAAGAAATGCCTCAGATTCAGACGCACCATGGGATGGCGGAAATTCTGTGGGAGCATTGAATCTTGCCAACAAGCAAACCGGGTAAGGAAACTACTGGCTCAGCAACCGTTGGTTGCACCAGGTACTCTCCGTAAACCGGATAACACATACACCACATCGGAGGAGGAGACAAGACGCGTCCTACTAGAAACACACTTCCCAGGCTGCGTCCTCACCCCGGTAATAACGTGGCACGATACACCAACAGTGGCGACCGAACACGAGTGGAGACACGCAAACACCGTGGTCACAGAAGAAAAACTCCGATGGGCCATCGATAGCTTCCATCCCTTCAAAGCAGCCGGACTGGACGGCATCTTCCCTGGGTTATTACAATGGGGGGGTGAACCGGTCCGCAAAAGACTTCTGGCAATCATGAGGGCTAGCCTGGCCCTTAGATATGTACCGAAGAATTGGAGGGAAGTCAAACTAATTTTCATACCAAAACCAGGCAAAACAGACTACACAAATGCAAAGTTCTTCAGACCAATAAGCCTGACCTCCTTCATGCTTAAAGCCTTGGAAAGGCTATGCGAGAGGGAATTAAGAAGTGGGGCACTTAAACACCTACCCCTACATGCCAATCAACATGCATACAGCTCAGGGAAATCGACGGAATCGGCCTTACATCAGGTCGTGAACCAGATAGAAGCTGCTATACAACAAAAAAGCATCTGTCTGGGCACCTTCATTGACATAGAAGGAGCCTTTGACAAGACAAACTTCTCCAGTATAAGCAACGCCCTAGCCAGACATGGTGTGGATCAGATGCTCATACAGTGGATCCAAAACATGCTCAGCAAAAGAGTAGTGCGCCTGCACGGCGACTCCCAGACAGCCTTGATAACTAAAGGTTGCCCGCAGGGCGGTGTACTCTCCCCGCTATTGTGGAACTTAGTCATCAATGAACTCATAGACAAACTCAACGCGAGATATTTTTACACAATAGGATATGCAGATGATCTGACCATTCTCACCTCAGGTAAGGTAACTAGTACAGTGTACGACCTTACTCAACAGGCTCTACGCATAGTAGAGTGGTGGTGTAATGAGTACGAATTATCAGTAAACCCGAACAAGACCGAACTAGTTATGTTCACACACAAACGCGCGCTGGGTACTTACCGACTGCCCAGGCTATTCAACACAGAGCTCAAGCTGTCCACCGAGGTAAAGTACCTGGGAGTCACTCTTGACAGCAAATTGACATGGAACAGCCACATGGAAAATAAGCTCAATAAAGCCAGCATCGTCTTCTGGCAGTGCAAGAAGATGATAGGTAAACGATGGGGCCTATCCCCCAAAATTGTCTTATGGCTCTATAAGACAATAATACGTCCGATGATAAGCTACGGCGCAGTAGTGTGGTGGCCTCGGACCAACCTAACAACGGCCGCCAACAAGCTTCAAAAGCTTCAAAGACTTGCATGCCTAGCGGCCACAGGCTGCATGAAAACTACACCTACAGCGGCACTCGAAGTGTTGCTGGACTTGCCTCCATTGCACCTGTTCATACAACAGGAAGCAACGATGTCGGCGATCCGGCTAAGAGCACTGAAGCTCTGGAAAGACACTAACACACTGCACACTAGCAACTTAAACACACTCTTTAAAGAAGTTCCTCTCACACAAGCCATTGGCGACCGAATACCGAAACAATTTGTTTTCGATAAGAAATACAAAATCCAACTGTACGAGGATCTACACGAGGGAGCGGTTGGCCACAACGAGCTCACGATCTTCACAGATGGGTCTAAGACGGATACAGGTACGGGTTCAGGAGTATTCTCCGAGGACCTTAACATCAACATCGCAGCACCGCTGGGAGCCTACAACACGGTCTACCAGGCCGAATGTTTTGGCATAATCCTAGCTGCCACAGCAATCATGGCACGTGAGGTAAGGGAACGATCCATTAGGATCCTCTCAGATAGTAAGGCTGTCCTCTCAGCCCTCAAAAGCCATACTATCACCTCGGCACTCACGCTTGAATGCCACCAGAAACTAACAGAGGTAGGTAAACAAAACAAATTAACACTGCAATGGATCAAGGGCCACAGTGGCTCAAGAGGGAATGACGCAGCCGACGTACTTGCCAGAAGAGGGGCCACTTTAGAGGTGGTGGGACCCGAGCCCATTATTCCCCTCCCTTCTGGTTTCTATCGCAACCTGGTAAGGAATAGGACCAGGACCCAACACAACCAGTCCTGGATTGGTATTGAAACATGTAGGCAGGCCAAGGAGGCTCTTCCCGCAGTAGACGGTAAGATAGCCAAACAAATCCTCCGGCTGTCCAAACAACAACTGCGGACAGTCACGGCCGCCTACACAGGACACGGATTCTTTAATAAACACCTATTTACTATAGGTATCACCGACAGCCCGCTGTGCAGGGCCTGTATGGCAGCGGACGAGACGGCAGCCCACCTGCTCCTCGACTGCCCTGAGGTCGCACAGTACAGGCAGCAGTACCTGACGAGATACAGCACCCTGAGGGAGGCAGTGGGCCACATCAAGAGTCTGCTGGCCTTCCTCGAAGAGCTGGGGTGGCTCGAATGAAGACACCATTCCCACCTGCACGCAAAATACACGCCAAGACGTGGAGTTGCGGAAACAGCCCGTGCCATCAAGTAAGTCAAGTAAGATCTTTTAATTTTAAGTTTTTAAGGGAACTAACTGCGGTAACAAAGTTGTCTATAAACAGCTGGAAATTCGAAACAAACGCGGCACCGGACTGTTTAAGATTTAAAGCTTGATCAAAGTAAGTAGACGCTATAACACGAGTATCTTGATACCTATCAAGTAGTGACTGGAATATGACCTGATAGTTCTCAGCACTGGGTGTGACACCTGCAAATACGGACTGTGCCTTCGGTGACAGCTTACCTATTAAATAGTACAACCTGTCAGCGTCTGTCAGAGAACCATTATCGTGCACTGTAGACTTAAAACTCGCATAGAATAACGGCCAATTTCGTATATCGCCATCGAATGACATAAGCTCAATTGGCGGTAATCTCGGCGCTCGAACCGCCGGTCCGACAGAAACTGGCTGTGCGGAACATCTACCCTCCAATTGTGATTGTATGCGCTTGATGATACAATAAAGATCTTCAAATGAGGTGTACGCCTGATAATTCGGCTGTTCATCAGGATTAATAGAAAGCAATCTTGCGTTATAATCGTCTAACAACTTATGAAAATCTGTTCGAATACTATCTACTGTCATACAATAACTAAGAAATGACTCCCTATTAATATCGGAAGTAGCGGCAGTTTTTGATCGCTCGTAAATGTTTCGAATACGCTCAAATAAAATATTACGTTTAGCTTCCAAGATTGTCAGCTCTTTTTCTTCCAACATGCATGGCTTTTTTTGTTGCGCCATGTTTACGTAAGTATAAGCTAATGAGACCGAATAAAAATAAGAATACTTAAAGTACCTTTTATTTTACCTAAGTAGGTGTTTATGCGGTAGTTATTTGTAAGTAGGCAACAACTTTAAGGCGGTGGAATTAAAAGGTGCTTGAAATATGGAATTTACAAGACACCTATGTTAGTTCCAGTAATATTATTGGGTAGATATATCAGATTAGTAGGTAGCTACATAAAAGTGTATTACCTCACCACATCAGTCCACAATATTAATAATTTCTAATCTCTTTTTTTCATTCTCTATTTTCACCTAAATTATAATAAGTGATTATAAAGCACATTAATAATTTACATATAATTTACTGTTACAATCTAGGAAATTCTAAATACTATAAAAATTTTGTTCATTGAGCCATTCATACAATTTATTTTTAAACAGTCTGGTGTTCAAACTTTTCAGGTCCCTGGGTATTTTATAATAAATCCTAACACACATAGCAACACAGTTTTTATTAACTTTTGAAGATTTTAGTATGTGTTCCATTACAAGCCTATTTCCATCTCTTCGGTTTCTAGAATTGTAATAATATAATAATATATAATATAATATAATATAATATAATATAATATAATATAATATAATATAATATAATATAATATAATATAATATAATATAATATAATATAATATAATATAATATAATATAATATAATATAATATAATATAATATAATATAATATAATATAATATAATATAATATAATATAATATAATATAATATAATATAATATAATATAATATAATATAATATAATATAATATAATATAATATAATATAATATAATATAATATAATATAATATAATATAATATAATATAATATAATATAATATAATATAATATAATATAATATAATATAATATAATATAATATAATATAATATAATATAATATAATATAATATAATATAATATAATATAATATAATATAATATAATATAATATAATATAATATAATATAATATAATATAATATAATATAATATAATATAATATAATATAATATAATATAATATAATATAATATAATATAATATAATATTGAGTTGTGTGTTAAGCAGCTTTTTAATTCGTTTGAAATATTCCTTAATTATTTGTTCCCTAATTATGCTGTGTTCTATTTTACCTGACTCATGTACTCCTAAATATTTGTACCTATCTCCAATTGCAAGTTGTTGAAATGCTTCTCCACTTAGTAAAATATGTCCTTCTCCTATCGCACTACTCCTATGTCCCGCACTAATATGTAATACGTTGCACAATTATCTGCAACGTATTACATATTAGTGCGGGACATAGGAGTAGTGCGATAGGAGAAGGACATATTTTACTAAGTGGAGAAGCATTTCAACAACTTGCAATTGGAGATAGGTACAAATATTTAGGAGTACATGAGTCAGGTAAAATAGAACACAGCATAATTAGGGAACAAATAATTAAGGAATATTTCAAACGAATTAAAAAGCTGCTTAACACACAACTCAATTCACGCTCAATAGTAAAAGGTATTAATGCGTACGCTGTTCCGGTCTTACTTTATTCTTTTGGTGTTATAAATTACAAGAATAGTGAAATTAGACAAATAGACGTAAAAACAAGAAAGCTTTTAGCAATAAGCAAGGCACACCAGCAAAAAGCAGAAGTAATGCGATTGTACTTACCGTTAGGAGAAGGAGGGAGAGGTTTGATAAACATAGAGAACATGTACAAAACTCAGATAATCAAATATAAGCAATACCTAAATGCAGAACAGGATCATCTAATTAAAGCAATAGTACAACACGACAGACAAAGAGATAAATATTCGATTATTAAGGAAGCACAGGAAATAGAAGGAAAACTACATTTAGCGCCAAACACTACACATACAGACGAAGAAATAAAGAAAGCAATAAACAAAGCACAAAATTCAACATGGAGGAGCAAGCAGTTACACGGTCAATTTCCAACAAAAGTACTGGATCAAACTAATGTCGATGTAGAACTGTCTTTTAAATGGATCAAAAAACAGCAAATTTCTCCCAAACTAGAATCAGCAATATTCGCCATACAGGACCAAGCCATCATGACTCGACAGCATCAGCGCGATATCTTAAAAGAGCAAGTAGACGGTAAATGTCGCCTATGTGCCTCCAAAGATGAGACCACTCAGCACATTATTTCGGGATGCGACAAACTCGCGGGGACGTACTATGTAAAACGGCACAATAACCTCGTCCAGTACGTTTACTGGTGCCTGGCCAAAAAGCATAAAATAGAAGTCGCTAACCTCTGGTGGCAAGAATCACTTACACACCCACAAACCAAAGAAAATGAATGCACTAAAATCCTATGGGAAATCCCTGTACAAACCGATATCACCGTAACACATAATAGACCGGACCTTATATACATTGACAAAACTAACAATAGAACATATTTAATAGATATCACCGTACCATCTGACTACAATCTAGGAGCTAAGGAAATTGAAAAATTAAGTAAATATCACCTTTTGAAAACAGAAATTAGTCGTCTATGGAACACACAAACGTTTGTTATACCGATTGTGATAGGGGCAACGGGAGTAGTCGCAAAAAGTATTAAAAAATATATAGATAAATTAGAATGTAACATCGACATTAGCATTTTACAGAAACAAGCAGCCATACACACGGTAACCATAGTAAGTAAAGTTTTAGGAGATACAGTATTTGTACACAATACGCAAGATCAACACATACAGAACATGCAGCCGTCGCAAATAACGCAATCACTCAACTTATCACAGCCACCAGATACGCCAGAACCACTCAACATAACTCAAACACAAGACACACAACAAACAGCAAACATACCAGTGCCAAGAGGAAGAGGAGGAATAAGAGGAAGAGGAAGGAGAAGGACAGTGACTCGCATACAACACACGCAAAACACGCAGCAGCCTTCAACCACGCAATCACCAATTATGCCACAATCACCAAACACATCAGATGCATACAACGCAACTCATGCACCAGACACACAGGACACAGTTAACACACCATTAGTAAGAGGAAGAGGAAGAAGAGAAGGAAGAGGTAGAGGAAGGAGAAGGGCCGGGACCCGCATATAAAATAGAATGATACACACTTATGGGCACAAAGATATCCTTTTTCCCGTGGGTTACGGGACGGGGTATTTATGAAACCAACGAAAGTCGAGACGGTGAAACCAAACAAATTAATAATATAATATAATATAATATAATATAATATAATATAATATAATATAATATAATATAATATAATATAATATAATATAATATAATATAATATAATATAATATAATATAATATAATATAATATAATATAATATAATATAATATAATATAATATAATATAATATAATATAATATAATATAATATAATATTATATAATATAATATAATATAATATAATATAATATAATATAATATAATATAATATAATATAATATAATATGCCTCTCAGAAGGCCAACCCCACGTCCGTGCGTAACATCTTCCCACGTGAGAGGCGGACACCTGAAATAAAATGTCTATACAGGTGACTAAAAGGGCAATGGCAAACCCCATCAACATGGAGAATTCGAATAATGGTATGCGTATAGGGCCGCTGTCCGGGGGCAATCGCCGGGGCACGTCTGGAGCTGGTGCTGGACGTGGCAGCATACGAACCACCAGTGGCTCTTTGCTGAACAGGCGGGCGAGAGTCGGGGGACCCGAAGATGTCACAGCCGATCGACGGGGAGGGGAGGGGGTGGATGATGCTTTGCAGGGTAGGGCTTCGCCCACAGACTCTGTCGGCTCATCCACAACGACCACTAATAATATAAGTGACGACAGACGAAGAAAGTGGTCACCAGCAGAGTTAGAGGAATTAATGTTTTGTTATTTCAAAGCACGATCAGAAGGACCAGGATACATAGGCCGATTATACACACTTTTTACACACAGAAACTCTAATAATCCTAAAATACACCAGTTTAACGGCAACACCTTATCGAACCAAGCTCGGAGAGTAATAAAACAAAACGTCATATCACAGGAACTACTGGACCGTATTCAAAAACAAGCAGAAGGTATCATATCCGTTGAAAACCCTGAACATACTGAACACGCAATCCCAGAAAGAAGTAGAACACCATCACCAGCACATAACACACAACAAAACATAACGCGCACACAATACACTTCAGAACAAGCGGAAACAATCAATCAGTTGACACGGAATATACAAGTTAACGAAGACCAGGATCCATTGATTTTACACTTTCTACAAATACTAGCAGAAACAAAAGACACCCCACTTGCAGAACGATTACTATTACCTAAAGCTAAAATAAATAAACAATTCATTCAAAATCTAAATTCACTTAACAATTACTTACCTAACCTATTAGTTACTAACACTAGTTTGCGCGAAATAAACGACATAATATATTCAACCGCTAAAACACTTATAATAAATAATAACCAAACACCATACATACCCAAAGACACCGTTAAACCAAAATGTGAACCACCATGGAAGAAGAGGATAAAGACGAACATTGAAAAATTTAGGAAAGAATTAGGCCAGTTAATAGAAATAAAAAGAGGGATTACATCACGCAGGATGAGAAATATCAAAGAGAGACTATACAATAAATACAATATTAATAATGAAAACGATCACCAAAATACAGCAGAAATACTAAAACAAAAAATTAAAGCTCTAGCAGGTAGAATCAAACGGTATGAAGATATAAATAATAGGAAAGAACAGAATAGTTTATTTATGGAAAACCAGCACAGATTTTATAAAACGTTAGGCAATAGTAACATTAGCAACAATATAAAAATACCAACTAAAGAAGGAGTGCAAGAATTTTGGACCTCCATTTTATCAAACCCTACACACTACAACATCGAAGCTAGGTGGATCAAGGAAGTAGAAATGTCATCAAGTGAAATAAATACAGCTGATATAGAACAAATTACGGAAGACCAAATAAAATCAGCCATAGGAAAGTTACAAAATTGGAAAACGCCAGGTATCGATAAGATTCAGAACTATTACTTAAAATATTTAACCAGTGTTCACCCATATTTAAGTTTATTATTTACAAATATAGTTATAGGCTCTGAAACATTAGAAGAATGGTTCACTACAGGAAAGGTCATACTAATCCCTAAAAATGAGAAAACCGAAGATCCGAAAAACTGGAGACCGATAGCATGCCTACCTAGTATGTACAAATTGTTAACATCCGTATTAGCCAACATATTGTATAAACATTGTGACCAAAATAACATAATGGCAATAGAACAAAGGGGATGCCGCCGGGGTGCTAGGGGATGTAAGGATCACCTTATGGTGAACAAAGCGATACTCGAGGATGCACACCTATCCCAAAAGAACCTTAGCATGGCATGGATAGACTATCAAAAAGCCTTCGACAGTGTATCACATGAATGGCTTCTAAAGATACTTGATGTCTATAAATGTCCATCTATAATCAAAAGGTTTCTTCAGCTGGTTATGCCATCATGGAAGGTCATCATGACAGCCCGTGGCTCTCAAGATTCAATAACTACTGAACCGATTTCTATCAGACGCGGCATTTTCCAGGGCGACTCCCTCTCACCATTATTATTTTGCTTAGCAGTAAACCCTATCTCATTTATTCTGAATAAGTATGAAATGAAGGAATTTAAACTTAAAGATAGTGTTTGGATTAATCATTTACTATACATGGACGATCTTAAAGTCTACGCAAACAATAAGAGTAACTTGAAGGTATTATTAGATAGTGTAGAGATATTTACAGGTGACATAGGCATGAGATTCGGATTAGATAAGTGCAACGTAATACATATAAGTGCGGGACATAGGAGTAGTGTGATAGGAGAAGGACATATTTTACTAAGTGGAGAAGCATTTCAACAACTTGCAATAGGAGATAGATATAAATATTTAGGAGTACATGAGTCAGGAAAAATAGAACACAGTATAATTAGGGAACACATTACTAAGGAATATTTAAAACGAGTAAAAAAGCTGCTTAACACACATCTCAACTCACGCTCAATAGTTGAAGGCATCAATGCATATGCTGTACCGGTTTTACTGTATTCGTTTGGAATTATCAACTACAAAATTAGCGATTTAAGACAAATAGACGTCAAGACAAGAAAACTACTGGCAATTAGCAAGGCACATCAGCAAAAAGCAGAAGTCAAGCGTCTTTACTTACCCTTAGGAGAAGGAGGGAGAGGTCTTATAAACGTAGAATACATGTATAAAACTCAGATAATCAAATATAAGCAATACCTTAATGCAGAACAGGATCACCTAATTAAAGCAATTGTACAACACGACAGACAAAGAGATAAATATTCGATTATTAAGGAAGCACAGGAAATAGAAGGAGAACTACATTTAGCACCAAACACCACACATACAGACGAAGCAATAAAGACAGCAATAAACAAAGCAAACAACTCAACATGGAGGAGCAAGCAGTTACACGGTCAATTCCCAACAAAAGTACTGGATCAAGCCAACGTCGATATAGAACTTTCTTTCAAGTGGATCAAAAAACAGCAGATTTCCCCTAAACTAGAGTCAGCAATATTTGCCATACAGAACCAAGCCATCATGACTCGACAGCACCAGCGCGATATCCTGAAAGAACCAGTAGACGGAAAATGTCGCCTATGTGCCTCCAAAGATGAGACCACTCAGCACATCATTTCGGGATGCGACAAACTCGCGGGAACGTACTATGTAAAACGGCATAACAACCTTGTCCAGTACGTACACTGGTGCCTGGCCAAAAAGCACAAAATAGAAGTCGCTAGCCTTTGGTGGCAGGAAGCACTCACACAACCGCAAATTAAAGAAAATGAAGCCACTAAAATCTTATGGGAAATTCCTGTCCAGACCGATATCACCGTAACGCACAATAGACCGGACCTTATATACATTGACAAAACTAACAATAGAACATATTTAATAGATATCACCGTACCATCTGATTACAATCTAGGAGCTAAGGAGATTGAAAAACTTAGTAAATACCACCTTTTGAAAACAGTAATTAGTCGTCTATGGAACACATAAACGTTTGTTATACCGATTGTGATAGGAGCAACGGGAGTAGTCGCAAAAAGTATAAAAAAATATATAGATAAATTAGAAAGTAATATTGACATTAGCATTCTACAGAAACAAGCAACAATACACACCGTAACCATAATAAGTAAAGTTTTAGGAGATACAGTATTCGTACACAATACGCAAGATCAACACATACAGAACACGCAGCCGTCGCAAATCACGCAATCACCCAACTTGTCACAGTCACCTGATACGCCAGACGCACTGAACACAACTCAAATACAAGACACGCAACAGACAGCAAGCACACCAGTGCCAAGAGGAAGGATAGTTACTCGCATACAACACACACAAAACACGCAGCAGTCTTCAACCATGCAATCACCAAACTTGCCACAATCACCAATCACATCAGATGCTCACAACGCAACTCATGCACTGGATACACAGAACACAGATAACACACCATTAGTAAGAGGAAGAGGAACAAGAGGAGGAAGAGGTAGAGGAAGGAGAAGGGCCGGGACCCACTTACAAAATACATAAGATACACACTAGCTAAGTTACTCTCCTACAATACATACATATTCATATACACACATTTTCTTTTAAATAGATCAGTTAAAAACTATGGGGACATAAATATCCTTTTTCCCGTGGGTTACGGGACGGGGTATTTATAAAACCGATGAAAGTCGAGACGGTGAAACCAACCAAATCAATAATATAATATAATATAATATAATATAATATAATATAATATAATATAATATAATATAATATAATATAATATAATATAATATAATATAATATAATATAATATAATATAATATAATATAATATAATATAATATAATATAATATAATATAATATAATATAATATAATATAATATAATATAATATAATATAATATAATATAATATAATATAATATAATATAATATAATATAATATAATATAATATAATATAATATAATATAATATAATATAATATAATATAATATAATATAATATAATATAATATAATATAATATAATATAATATAATATAATATAATATAATATAATATAATATAATATAATATAATATAATATAATATAATATAATATAATATAATATAATATAATATAATATAATATAATTCGCTTTCTAGAAACAGTTATGCCAACTTGGAACGTTGTCATGTCAGCCCGTGGCACGAACACCTCAGTCACCACTGACCCCATACCTATTCGCCGCGGAATTTTCCAAGGCGACTCATTATCACCACTGTTATTCTGCTTAGGTATAAATCCACTATCGAGTATTTTAAACAATTACAGTAACAAAGGATATAAGCTCAAAAACAATATCACAGTTAATCATTTATTGTATATGGACGATCTAAAAATATACGCTAATAATAAAAGTAACCTCAATGTTTTATTAGATAGTACAGAAGTATTTACCAGGGACATAGGAATGCAATTTGGTCTGAATAAATGCAACATAATACATCTGACTGCTGGGAAAATCAATGAATATCGATGGGAGGATCATCTTTTACTTAGTGGGCTAAAGTTCGAACATTTAAAGAAAGACGAAACATACAAATATTTGGGCATAAATGAAGCAGGACAGATTAACCATAAAGAAATACGAGACCAAGTATCAAAAGAATATTACAGGAGGATAAAATGTATCACCAATACACACCTTAATGCTAGAAATATTATTAAAGCTATTAATAGTTATGCTGTACCCGTACTGCTCTATTCATTTGGAATTATCAATTACAAAACTAGCGATTTAAATAAAATAGATGTAAAAACCCGCAAAATTTTAGCTATGAATAAAGCACAAAAACAAAAAGCTGATGTAGAAAGACTATATCTTCCCATAGCAGAAGGTGGGAGAGGCCTTATGAATGTAGAAATGCTGTATAAAACACAAATAATAAAATATAGACAATACTTAAGCAGAGAACAAGATCACATAATTAAAGCAATAGTTAAACATGATAAACACAAGGACAAATATTCTATATATAAAGAAGGAAGGTTAAACGCAGAGAAGATAGGATTATTACAAGATCAAATTTACACGGATGGAGAAATAAGAAAAGCAGCAACTAAAGTAGGCGTTAATAAATGGAAAGCTAAGCCTTTACATGGTCAGTTTTATATATCAGTCGTTGAAAAAGATAATATAGATAGAGAGTACTCATTCCGCTGGCTTAAGAAACAACCAGTGTCTCCTGCATTAGAATCTACAGTGTTTGCCATTCAAGATCAAGCAGTCATTACCCGACAAATAGAGAGAGACATACTGAAAAAACCGATCGATGGTAAGTGCCGGTTATGTCTGACGAAAGACGAGACCACGCAACACATTGTCTCGGGGTGTGACAAGCTGGCGGGCACATACTATACGATGAGACACAATAATGTTGTCAAATACGTATGGTGGGCACTAGCAAGAAAACACAAACTTGAAGTTGCAGATTTATGGTGGAAAGAAGATTTGAAACAGCCTCAGATAAAAGAAAATAACACAACAAAATTAATGTGGGAAATACCAGTACATACTGATGTCACGATTACACACAATAGACCGGATATAATATATATAAACAAAATAGAAAACAAAACATACTTAATAGATGTAACTATACCATCGGATTATAACATAGGACCTAAAGAAATAGAAAAACTTAGCAAATACCATCCTTTACGAATAGAAATAGCCCGGCTTTGGAACACACACACAGAAACAATACCAATCGTAATAGGAGCAACAGGAATGGTAGCTAAGAGTATACATAGGTACATAAATACATTAGATGCAAACATAAACATACACATTATGCAAAAACAGGCAGCAATACACACATCTACAATATTGACTAAAGTTCTTGGGGATACAGTTTTTATCAGTAACACAGGGGATTCCGAACTTCCTTTTCCCTGAAGGTCTCAGGGCGGGAAATAGGATAAAACCGAGTTAAACTCGTGATGAAAATCTTTTCAAATACATAATATAATATAATATAATATAATATAATATAATATAATATAATATAATATAATATAATATAATATAATATAATATAATATAATATAATATAATATAATATAATATAATATAATATAATATAATATAATATAATATAATATAATATAATATAATATAATATAATATAATATAATATAATATAATATAATATAATATAATATAATATAATATAATATAATATAATATAATATAATATAATATAATATAATATAATATAATATAATATAATATAATATAATATAATATAATATAATATAATATAATATAATATAATATAATATAATATAATATAATATAATATAATATAATATAATATAATATAATATAATATAATATGCCTCTCAGAAGGCCAACCCCACGTCCGTGCGTAACATCTTCCCACGTGAGAGGCGGACACCTGAAATAAAATGTCTATACAGGTGACCAAAAGGGCAATGGCAAAACCCATAAACATGGAGAATTCGAATAATGGTAATCGTATAGGGCCGCTGTCCGGGGGCAATCGCCGGGGCACGTCTGGAGCTGGTGCTGGACGTGGCAGCATACGAACCACCAGTGGCTCTCTGCTGAACAGGCGGGCGAGAGTCGGGGGACCCGAAGATGTCACAGCCGATCGACGGGGAGGGGAGGGGGTGGATGATGCTTTGCAGGGTAGGGCTTCGCTCACAGACTCTGTCGGCTCATCCACAACGACCACTAATAATATAAGTGACGACAGACGAAGAAAGTGGTCAACAGCAGAGTTAGAGGAATTAATGTTTTGTTATTTCAAAGCGCGATCTGGAGGACCGGGATACATAGGCCGATTACACACACTTTTTACACAGAGAAACCCTAACAATCCTAAAATACACCATTTTAACGGCAATACCCTATCGAACCAAGCTCGCAGAGTCATAAAACAGAACGTCATATCACAGGAACTACTGGACCGTATTCAAAAACACGCAGAAGGTGTCATACCTATTGAAAGCCCCGAAAACATTGAACACATAACCTCAGAACGTCACAGAACACCATCACCGGCACAAGACACACAACCAAACATCCCGCACACACACTACAGTTCAGAACAAGCAGAAACAATCGATCAGTTGACACGTAATATACAAGTGAACGAAGACCAGGATCCATTGATTATAAACTTTCTACAAATATTAGCAGAAACAAAAGACAGCCCACTTGCAGACCGATTACTACTACCAAAAGCCAAAATAAATAAACAATTCATTCAACATCTAAATACACTTAATAATTACTTACCTAACCTATTAGTCACTAACACTAGTTTGCGCGAAATAAACGACATTATATATTCAACCGCTAAAACTCTAATAATAAATAATTACCAAACACCATACATATCCAAAGACACCATTAAAGCAAAATCTGATCCACCTTGGAAGAAAAGAATACAGACTAAAATTCAAAAATGTAGGAAGGAACTAGGACAGTTAATAGAAATAGAAAGAGGGATTGCCACACGCAGGATGAGAAATATCAAAGAAAGATTATATAATAAATACAATATCCAAAATCAAAACGATCACCAAAATACAGCAGAAATACTAAAACAAAAAATTAAAGCCCTAGCAGGTAGAATTAAACGTTATGAAGATATTAATAATAGGAAGGAACAGAATAATTTATTTATGCAGAATCAGCACAGATTTTATAAATCTTTAGGCAATAGCAGCATTAGCAACAATATTAAAATACCAACTAAAGAAGGAGTTCAGGAGTTCTGGACCTCCATATTATCAAACCCTACACACTACAACACGGAAGCTAAGTGGATCAAGGAAGTAGAAATGTTATCAGGTGAAATAAATACAACAGATATAGAAGAAATTACAGTAGACCAAATAAAATCAGCCATAGCTAAAGTAAAAAACTGGAAAACGCCAGGCATTGATAAGATACAGAATTATTACTTAAAATATTTAACCAGCGTTCACCCATATTTAGTTTCATTATTCACAAATATAGTTAAAGGTTCAGAAACATTGGAAGAATGGTTCACTACAGGAAAGGTCATACTAATCCCAAAAAATTAAAACACCGAAGATCCGAAAAACTGGAGACCGATAGCGTGCCTACTTAGTATGTACAAATTGTTAACGTCCGTATTAGCCAACATATTATATAATCATTGTGACCAAAACGATATAATGGCAATAGAACAAAGGGGTTGCCGCTGAGGTGCCAGGGGCTGTAAGGATCACCTTATGGTGAACAAAGCGATACTCGAGGATGCACACCTATCCCAAAAGAACCTTAGCATGGCATGGATAGACTATCAAAAAGCCTTCGACAGTGTATCACATGAATGGCTCTTAAAGATACTTGATGTCTATAAATGTCCATCTATCATTAAAAGGTTTCTTCAGCTGGTTATGCCGTCATGGAAGGTCATCATGACAGCCCGTGGCTCCCAAGACTCAATTACTACTGAACCGATTTACATCAGACGCGGCATTTTCCAGGGCGACTCACTGTCACCATTATTATTCTGCTTAGCAGTAAACCCCATCTCATATAGCCACTCACGTGCTAACGTAACAACAAAAAAGCGCTTGTAGTGCTTACCAAAAAGTTACATGGAGCGCCAGCGCGCCTTAGTATAATAAAACTTGATTTACGACGGTTCCAAGGGGTTATTTGGTAAACAATTGACTGTTTTGTATAGATTAGGGTACGGAGAACTCATTCATTGAAGTTTCTAAGAATTTAACAACCATTTAAAATTATAAAAAATAGGGAAACTTAAAACACTTGTCAAACTATGAAGTTGTTAACGAAAATATTTTTTTGTTCGAAATCTATATCGATAACATATGTTTTGTTTATTATAATTATAAAGTACATTAATCAATCTTTTAATTAAGTATTTAATATGTATACGCCATCCTACAAAAAGGGCTTAAAAATAATGTTGAAATAGAGCACTAATTCCTCTTACACCGCTTACCGCTACTAGGTAATGCGAAATGTTTATGCCTATTTTAAGAAAAACTTTAAACCTGTAGACCAGAAATATTTTTTTTTATAAAATCCTGGACTTAGACCCACAGAAGTATGCTGCATAACGAAGTATAACCAAGAAATATTGATATTGATTGATTGAAATGGAACGTAGTCCCCTTGGTAGCCACAGTTACCAAAGGCACTACAAGCGAAATCACTTTGGTAGCCTCAGCTACCTAAAGCACATGAGTGGTTATACTAAATAAGTATGAAATGAAGGGATTTAAACTTAAAGATAGTGTTTGGATCAATCATTTATTATACATGGACGATCTTAAAGTCTATGCAAACAATGGGAGTAATTTAAAGGTATTATTAGATAGCGTTGAGATATTTACAGGAGACATAGGCATGAGATTTGGACTAGATAAGTGCAACGTAATACATATCAGTGCGGGACACAGGAGTAGTACGATAGGAGAAGGACATATATTACTAAGTGGCGAAGCGTTTCAACAACTTGCAATAGGAGATAGGTATAAATATTTAGGAGTTCATGAATCAGGAAAATTAGAGCACAGCATAATTAGGGAACAAATAACTAAAGAATATCTCAAACGAGTTAAAAAGCTGCTTAACACACATCTCAACTCACGCTCAATAGTAAAAGGTATAAATGCATACGCTGTCCCGGTTTTACTTTATTCTTTTGGTATGATTAATTACAAAATTAGCGATTTAAGACAAATAGACGTCAAAACAAGAAAATTACTAGCAATCAGCAAGGCACATCAGCAAAAAGCAGAAGTTATGCGTCTTTATTTACCGATAGGAGAAGGAGGGAGAGGTCTTATAAACATAGAGCACATGTATAAAACACAAATAGTCAAATATAAACAATACCTAAAAGCAGAACAGGATCACCTAATTAAAGCCATAGTACAACACGATACACATAGAGACAAATATTCGATTATTAAGGAAGCACAAGAAATAGAAGGAGAACTACATTTAGCAACAAACACCGCAAACACAGACGAAGACATAAAGAAGGCAATACACAAAGCACACAATTCAATATGGAGAAGCAAACAATTACACGGTCAATTTCCAACAAAAGTACTGGATCAAGCCAACGTCGATGTGGAACTTTCTTTTAAGTGGACCAAAAAACAGCAGATTTCTCCTAAATTAGAGTCATCAATTTGCCATACAGGACCAAGCCATCATGACTCGACAGCACCAGCGCAATATCCTGAAAGAACCAGTAGACGGAAAATGTCGCCTATGTGCCTCCAAAGATGAGACCACTCAGCACATTATATCAGGATGCGACAAACTCGCGGGGACATACTACGTTAAACGGCACAATAACCTCGTCCAGTACGTATACTGGTGTCTGGCCACAAAGCATAAAATAGAAGTCGCTAACCTCTGGTGGCAAGAAACGCTCACACAACCACAAATCAAAGAAAATGAATGCACTAAAATCCTATGGGAAATCCCTGTACAAACCGACATCACCGTAACTCACAATAGACCGGACCTTATATACATTGACAAAACCACCAATAAAACATATTTAATAGATATCACCGTACCATCTGACTACAATCTAGGAGCTAAGGAAATTGAAAAATTAAGTAAATACCACCTTTTGAAGACAGAAGTTAGTCGCCTTTGGAACACACAAACGTTTGTTATACCGATTGTGATAGGAGCAACGGGAGTAGTCGCAAAAAGTATAAATAAATATATAGATAAATTAGAAAGTAACATTGACATTAGCATTCTACAGAAACAAGCAGCCATACACACAGTAACCATACTAAATAAAGTTTTAGGAGATACAGTATTCGTACACAATACGCAAGATCAACACATACAGAACACGCAGCCGTTACAAATCACGCAATCACCCAACTTATCGCCGTCACCAGATACACCAGACCCATCCAACACAACTCAAACACAAGACAAACAACAGACAGCAAACACAACAGTACCAAGAGGCAGAGAAAGAATAAGGGGAAGAGGAAGGGGAAGGACAGCGACCAGCATACAACACACGCAAAACACGCATCAGTCTTCAATCACACAATCACCAAACACATCAAATGTACTCAACGCAACTCATACACCGGACACACATGACACAGTTAACACACCATTAGTAAGAGGAAGAGGAAGAAGAGGAGGAAGAGGTAGAGGAAGGAGAAGGGACGAGACCCGCTTACAAAATACAACAGATACACACTAGCTAAGTAACTCTCCTAAAATACACACATATCATTCATTTACACACATATTCTTTTAAATAGAGCAGTTAAAAACTATGGGGACATAGATATCCTTTTTCCCGTGGGTTACGGGACGGGGTATTTATAAAACCGACGAAAGTCGAGACGGTGAAACCAACCAAATCAATAATATAATATTCTACTACATTCACACAACACCATCTAGTCCCAAACTAAGCAGAGCTTGTACTATGGGTACTAGATAATGGATAAACATATTTATATATTTTTTTTTGTAAATACATACATATTATACATAGAAACACCCAGACCAAGACAAACATCCATGTTCATGCACACATATGTTTGACTTGTGCGGGAATTGAACCCGCGACCTTCGGCGTAGCAGTCGCTTACACTCCCGCTGCGCCAACCGGTCGTCTGAATTAATCTCATTTATTGTGGCTGATGTTACTAAAAACTTACTCGATTTATGATTTTGCCTGATACAGACGTTGTTTTAAATGATTATATGAATTGAAGTAAAGATACTATAATAATATATTTAAAAATTTGTTACTGGTTCGGCGTTACACCGAAACCGAAGGTTCCTAGTTGATTTGGGAAGGATTAATTTTGTGGACTGTAGGATGGCGGTTCTTCGGCGACTAGGAAGTGAGGAAATGAAAAGTTTGAGTGGGTATAGGATATTCTAAGGATGCTGAAGGATGAGGGCACACCTACCTTGTACGTCAGTCCTCTTTCCTTGCAAATGGCAGCCTCCTGGTGTCTTCGAGAATCCTGAAGCTGTTTGAATCACTCCACTACACAAATCACTTTCACTCGCGGGCGGTTTTGTTAGGTTTTGGTATGAAGCGGGAGCGGTAAAATTATGGCGGTGCGGTACAGTTCGTCGCGACGCGGATTATTCTAGACTGTCTCTCGCGTCGATGAACGCGGCGACCAATCCGCGAACGGCGTGCCCCTTCTAGGGAATGGGATAGACAGGGACGGAAACAAAAGGCATCGCTCGCATGAGACAAGCAAGCGTGGAACGATTGACGTTGATGTGATTAGTTCTCGATGGAAAGTTAGATGGCGCTACCAGTTACTGTATTGAAAAAGATTTAACTAGATGTTGTTTTATTGACATAACTAAGTTTTCTTTAAAAATAACTAATTGTTTTATTTTTAAATTAATTTGACCAGAGTTAATATTTACGTCAGTTTACTTATATTACCCACTGGTGCAAGAACACAATAAATTATTGAATGTTTAATTAAATAATTTATTTTGTGTGTTAAAAATGTAAAATTCAATAATTTGTTCCCGTGTGTGCACCATGGTAATTGCATAGGTACAATATAAATAAAAATAACTGTTGCATAGAATGAGAAATGACTGTCTCCGTGGCCCAGTAGATAGCATCCGTCTGCTGATCGGGCGGTCCCGGGTTCTTTCTTTTTTCGATTCTCAGGACAGTCTTTTGCACGGAGTCTAGGTAGAGATAAAGGTAGTAGAAGGTAGGTAAAACGGTAGCGGCAATATGCATAATCTTTATAACGAAAAACCTAAAATTCATAACATGGCGAAACATGGGTGTAATCTACACCTCTATCTACCCCTTCGGGGATAAAGGCAAAAGTCTATAAAAAAAAGAGAAATAAAGAAACACGGTCCGTCTGTAACATACAATTACGTGAGACCTAAAAATTCATGGCGAAATGTGGGTGTAATATTACACCTCTGGCTACCCCTGCGGGGATACAGGCGTGAGTCTATAAAAAAAATATAGAATATATTATTGTACGAGAAGTACTTAACATTTATTCGAAAAAATAATGGACAATATAGCAGTAACGTTCACCAGTTGATTCGTTTTCGTATCCTGTCAAATAAGTAAGTCTGACTCGCACTATCGACGCGGTGTCTCCGTAAATCAGCATTTATTTTATATCCCACTTTACTGTATTTACTACTTCGGGGTTGGAACTGTACGAAATACGGTCAGTGAACGGTATTATACATGGTGTCACAAGACCCATCACCAAGCCGAAGTCTACTCGTTTTGGACATCATGCCAAGTCATACTAAGCAAAAACAAAACCTGGGAAATGACTTTTTTTTAAGTATTCACTTTTTTAAGTTGCTATAAAAAATGCGCGCGTGCAATTTTCGAAATACCTACTAATCCATGGGTGCATAGGACATCTTTAAAACCGGTTGGCAGAGTAAATGCATCGGTTTTGTACCTAATCACAAAAATTCCATTGTAACTTTGGGCCTCAATATCTCCTGAACCAGTAATTTCCCAGGTATGACGCAGAAGCAAAAAATTTTCGTAATGATTGGTACAATATGGGGTTGCTAGCTTTCGTTGAGGGTCTTTTTACACCCTGTATAAATTAACGTTTCAGTGTTTTATAATGAATTCGTGTGAGAATCCACTAATGATTACGATCATCTATCATAAATGATGCATGATACTCGTAAGTAGGATGCTAAAAAAACGAATCTTGGAAGATAATGATTGACTGTTGACCAGAAGAGAAAATATTACTAAGAGAAAATTATATAAATATTTTTTAAACATACAAGATGGAACACCTTAAACATTGCAAGGAAAAGTAAATAAATAGTATATAAAAAACTATACTGCCGGACACCAGCAGTGGGCAGTCGATGACTTGACAAGGGCAACTGAGACCAACAGGTCATATAAGACAAGGTGTACAGGTATATGACAATATCAATACTGTCAAGTACTAAATAATAATATACTACAAGTCTTTCTGGTGCAATACCGTTTTTCCACTTCCTACACAGTAATAAAAAATATAATATTCCTGTCACGTAATTGCTGTTTCCATTTAATTGTAACATCTATTTACTACCTAAGAACAGCAAATACTTATTTTAGAACTGACCCACTTTGAAAGTATACTTTTGAAAATAAATCTTCAAAGAAACCAGTATAAATAAGTTACAATACTAAAACTTGCTTTTCTGTTTTATTGTCAACATGCAGTCGAACTTGCTATTGCATCGGAACTTGTCGAAAACTTGCAGTATTGAGTTGATAGAGTATCGCTTTCGTGCGGCAAAATCGAATCATATGAATGATTGTTTTCAAATGGCTCCAAAAGGTACCTTGGGTGAAATATTTTCAGATGTTTTGGTCAATCAATCATTATTGTATACACTGTATATTTTTATTTATTGTTACAATATTATTTCAAATACGAGTGGTTATATTTTATAAAAAGCATTCCAGCGTATTTTTCTACATTTGCTTTTGCATATTTGTTGCCCGGGAATCAATTAATATTTACCTGTCATTATATAATGTATAATTTTTCGTTACATACTCTTTACTGCCAGTACTTTACACTATGATTATATGCTATTATTCAACCTTCATGTATAACAACCCGCTAAAAAATTACATCACGTCTATCTCATTGTCACTTGCTTGTTATTGCCACTCTACTCAGAACATATCGTTAAAATTAATTAATTCAGACACGACATCCGTTCCCTAACTTTTCAAAGCCTGTAGATACTATAATTACCAAATACCTAAATCAGACCAGATACATAAGCATATTTATATGTGTATCATTAATAAATATTGTAGAGACAAAACAGATCATAGTACTCATCACGCAAAGGTTTATTCTGTGTAGGAATAGGACTTACGATCGCTGACTTAATCCACTCGCTGTTCAGCGCGAGGCATCATAGAAAATAAATTGTTATGAGTCAGAATTATATGATACACGGGACAGTGCAACTGTCAATAGCCAAGGCTACCAGGTAACCTATAAGACGAACATATCAGCCAAGCAAGATGAAATAGGTAATACCAGTGTACCAGTGTAGTGTACTATAATAATCCAAAACAAAAAATACGTCCACTTCTAAGCCTCCTAAACTTCCAATCCTCCCATCTCTACTAAACTAAGGCAACGTTATGTTCAATCGACCGCGCCGTAATACTAAGTATACGTTTTACGACTGAAGATGCTCTCAGACATTGAAAGATCATAAACGACACCTGCCCGACGATTTGTCACAATAAACCTGACATTCCGCTTACTCCTAGTCTGCTATTGTACACTGTTCACTGTATTTTTGTATTTTTATTGCACCAACAAGGTAAGCTTTTTCGTACCATTTCGTGTGTCTTTAAGTGTGCAGTTGCATTTTGTTTGGGTAGGTCTCGAAGTAGGATTAGTATGTGCTGGAAAATATGGTGGGCGTTTGAATGGTATGCATGGTGCTGTTGTCATTATTCAATTTATTTTTGTTCATCTAATTGTTAGGAATGTCTTTGATTTCTATTCAAAGAAGTTTGTTAACAATTTAAATAGACGTATTTTTAATTTCTGAGAAATAAATTTCAAACTTTCTCAGTAGAAGTTTATGGTCTAAAATGTGTCTATTTTATTACTTGATCATAGGAGATGCACATAATAATGCCTAATAGAGATATAATCAATGCAATAAGTACCAACGGTACTTCAGTTAATTAATCTACGTTATATGAGATCCTAGAGAGTGCCCGCAGCTACGCCAGCGCATATTATTTTATTTTATACGTTTCTTACTTTAGCCGATCCCTTGGATATTTCGGACAATCCCTTTTTCGTGCACTCCTACGGTTCCCAAGGAACATATACCAGCTTCTTTCCGTTTCTTACTTTATCCGCCCAATAATTTTGGTTGTGCTTTGTCTCTCAGTCAGTAACGCAAGATTTTATATGTGTCGCAGGCATTTTGTATGATTCCGTCGTTTACATACGGCGTCGTCAGTTTACAAATGCTCGCGGTTATGTAAAATGCCGAAGGCAAAATGTATATTGCCGCGTCATTATATATCATGCCTTAACATTTAACTGACGATTCAAACGCCGTCTACATAATGCCGCGGAAAATTGAAGTATTTAGTTCTGTTTTTTACCACACGCGTTGCTGTTGATCAAAACAAACAAAATGGCGTCAAGTAGTAATATTGTGACACAAAAAGTTATTGAAAACAGTGCATATACTACGTTTTCAAAAGAGTTTTCACCAAATAATTGTGATTTTAAAGACATTTATTACAGTGAATTAAAAAAAGATTTACGATTCCCAAATGGGATCAATAAAAAAACCATGGACAATTGACAAGGTTTTTGAGGTTATCCGGCACCTCAAAAATGCTAAGGTGTCCATGGAATCTGGTTCTCGGAAAACTCCTTCAGAGTATTACTGGTCAAAAAAATATGAGGTAATGAGTATTAGTGATGTGGACTACCTTATTTTAAAAAAGATAGCTTGACAGTCAAACAGTGCGTGTAATACCGTTAGAAGAATATTACGACATATTGTTAGATATTCATAGAGGCTGCGGACATGATGGTCGAGATAAAATTCAGTAAGTATCAAATTAAGGATCGATTTATTATTGTGAGAAAAGCAATCGACTTATTTGTCTCATTATGTCCTGTCTATGAATCCAAACGTAACATTCCAAATAAAGGTATCGTAGTCAAACCAATTATATCTCTAGAGTACTCTAGAGCAGTCTGCAGTTTAAGTGCAGCCCGTGGGTCGGGTTTCGAAACGCGTTGCCCGAGGGGGCTTAAGGGAGTTAGTTTTAATCCCCTAAAAGTAATTTTGGCTGCCGGAGTTGCGTCTAAATATTTTTAAACAATTTCCAAAAATTCTTCATTCATATATCCAAAACGGAACGTAATTTTAGGTTTTATGTGAAAGTAACTAAATAGGTTGTGTTAGGTTCTCTTTTGACCCTTAACCTGAAAATAAGAGCACTGCGAAGCAGGGCTCCGTCAACCTCAGTTTATTAAACTAGTGGAATCAATTAAAGCGATATTTAGGTTTAATGTGAAAAACGTGGAACGAAACGCAACCGCCATCTTGTATGAATTATATCGACAGCTAATGTCAAATTTGTGCGTCACTGCTTTCGAGTAGGTACCTAGGGTTAGGTGCGACTGTAATAAGTAACTAAATAGGTTATGTCAGGTTCTATTTTGACCCTTAACCCGATAGTAGGAGCCCTGCGAAGCAGGGCTCCGTCAACCTTATTTTATTAAACTAGTGTGAAGAATGTGGAAGTTGGCAGTGCCATACACACCTTTTTGGTTTGGAGATACATTTCTTTCCAGAGGAAACCAAGTATTTCCAGCAAGTGAAAATGGTGAGGGGTGGTTCCGAGACCTAAAATCACTCACAACCCCTAAAAATGGCGACGTATTTCGAAACCTTAACACAGCCCGTCTGTAGAGCCTTAAATGACGTTTTTGTTACTTAAATATTTTAACTAAGTACTTTAAGAAATCTTCATTAGTACCTGATTACTGAAATAAAGTCTGATTTGTCCGAACTGTTTTTTATCATGGTCACCCTAAAAGTACAACCAACGTCGAAATTATAACAATCGTACGAGTTGTCATTTTGCCTTCGGCATATTACATAACCGCGAGCGTTTGTAAACTGACGACGCCGTATGTAAACTGCGGAATCATACAAAATGTCTGCGACATATAGACCGATTACCAACGTTGTTATACCTGTATTTGATGCACCATTAGACTCAACAAGAAATAACAAAGTTGCTTATTGTAACATTTTCGGCTTTCGTGGAAATCAATCTATCATCAATAGGAGTAACAATTATAACTCAAAAATTGGACACAATATTCTAAATATACACCAAAGGCGAACTTAAATGAAAGGAGCAAATTGAATGTTCAAAACACCAAACTTTGCGCGTTTGACAAAAGAGTTCTCACATTTTTTGTCTCTTTTAAGAAATGGCTACAGAGAGGATACTATCGGAAGTTTGTATTTACCTTCTATGCTAATCGAGGAGTCAAAATAGGTCAATTTCAGTGTAATATCATGTGCTTTGTGCACTGCAGTGATTCAGAATAGCCAAGTGCCTCGTTAGTTCAGTAGTGTTTACAGTATAGAACGCGGTACAGTCGATATTCAGAGATTAATTTATAGGCTAGTACCACGGGCTCTTTGAGGAGTTCTTTGTCATAAAATGGTATGTAGAAAATCATGGAAACCGGTTGAGTGATATGTGATATATGTTGGACTTCACACAAGTGATTATACATGAAAGACATGTAATAGAACTAAATGAGAATGAAGACATAAATAAAAAAAGGTTTCACCATAGTTCAAAAAATCACGCGTGCTCAAAAATACTGTTCTTTCTTTCGTAAAGCACGTAAGTAGCACCAAAATAATAGTCGCATAAAACATTCCGTCTTGGCAACGAAATTGTAAATCACACAAGTACGAGCAAATGTATAACATTCAAGACGTTCAGAAAAAAAGCCAAAAGCGCGTCGCAATTACCACCATTGTCAGCCCCAGACAAAGGAAATCACTCCGCAAAATTTATATACAAATAAATTCTCAACCGTCAAATTAACAACTCATGGCAATGTTACAAAAAACAAACATAATTTTGCAGCCCTCAACCTTGCCACAACCAAATGACATTATTAAGACGTAACCAAACATTTAAGTACTTAGTAAAACACGTAGAAAATTTCGTTTACCACCAAAAAGATGTTTCTCCTTGATAAAGCCGGGTAATTTTTTAAAGCCGGTAATTTTTTTTCGGGTAAACAGTTTAAAAGCGTTCAAGTAACGAGTATCGAATGGTAATGGAATGAATTGGACCTAATGTTTACAGAGGCAAATGGAATGTGTTAATGGCACACACGCACACACACTCTCACACATATACACATATTCACGTATGCAAATCTATGTAAGTGCTTATGATTCGTAAATGATCGCAGGTATCCTTTGCGTAGGTGATAATGGTCTGATGATGTAACAGCGAATGATGTCAGAGCGTGCTGAAATGTTATAATAATTTGGAAGGAGGAAAAATAGCATTTGGGAAAGATAATTTTGTAATGGGTTTATGTAACGTTTATCAATATGGAGAATAACAAGCCTTAACGAACCCGAAGGCCACTTATTCTGACTGAAATGAGGACTTCTTTTTTATTATTACTTAGATTCTCTTCCGTGACCACGATTCCTGTAAAATAATGGAGGCGTCGGATTATAATAAATAACGTAGTTTCTAGATAATTCAGTTTCACTGTTATTTCAGTCAATTCAATATTATCGTGATAAAACCCGTTAGCTTTCAGTGAAATAAGGACATTAATCATAACGAAATCTTTGATCGGTGACACTGAAAATCAAATAGTTATAGAAATATTGAATAATTTTGACTGTAACTGTAGTGCTCATTTGTAAAATATAGTAAAGGTATGAAATGTCAAAATTGGGTAAAAAAGAAGACGTGTTACAATAAATTAATTTACCTGTCGTAATTATGTCGCAATAGGTTGGCAGAGATAACGCTAGCACAGGTCACCACTTGGATGGGTCGCCATTAAAATCAGAAGGCGACTGTACTTTTGAAGGCCAGTTAAAAAAGAAATAAGCTGTGATAAAAAAATGCGATGAAAAGAATAAGTTTCAATAAACAGTTAAAACTAAAATTTTATACAGTAGAGAATATCTTAAGCTACATAATTTCATACATAGTGCATAAAACATTGAAGAATGAGGCGTTAAGCCAGAAAGCGCCTCGCATAAGAAATTAAAAGTCCCGACGGACTAAGAACTAAGAATAACTGAGACATTTTAACACATTTAACTATGATTAAATGGATTCGCAACAAAGTACTTGCAGCTCAAATTATGTAAGAATATTATAAATTATTTTAATTTTAAGTTAATTATAAAATGTGTAGATTTTAAGTTTTTTCGCCTTGTTTGCGCAGGTGACCAGCAGAGTAGTAGACTTTTATGAAATTATGAATTTTGAAAAATATTTGGTTTAAGTTTTAAAAATTCTCTGAAATAACTAAAAATTCATATTATCAAAATTGATATTTAAAGATTGAAAAATAGGTATGTGTTATCCATATCTAGGAAAAAGAAATTTTTGTATGAGGCAGCCGCAAATTAATATGCAGATAGAAGAAGTGACATCATGGCTTACTATGGTCTTATTTACGAGTAACAAGCTCCATATGGAGAAGCTAAAGTACAAAAAAAAAAAACATCGTACGCATCACACAAAAATCTTTCCTGTTCGGGAATCGAACCCACTACCTCTAACGTTGCCGTCAGCCTCACTTACTACTGCACCAATTTAGCAATCCATAAAGGCTAGGCCACAGTTCTCTGCTCTTTGATTTGAGTTGATAACTACATTTAGTATGATGTTTGTAATTCTGTGTTAATTTTATAATTACATCATTAAGTCGAGAGATAATCTCTGTATAGCAGGAAACTTTATTGGTATTGAAATTGCGGTAACAAACGGTACTCAAAGTCGAGTTCATATTTTGCCAAACATTGTAAACTGTTGAAATGTCATGATTCGCTCATGTACATACAGTCATACATACATATATGTACATAAACGGGATGACAAGACACAATGTGACTTAATTAATGTTTTCAAATTTTTCTATAGTGTTTTAACTTCAAACAAACCTTGAGCTTAGTACACACCACGTAATGAGCTCGAGGCGTGTAGGTATTACTAGCGTTTTGACCGTTTGCATGAAGCTAAAATACTGTGTAGATAAGACTACCGGGGCAGTGTAACCCATGCCAAAACTTCATTCATTTTCACAAACTTTTGCATTTATAATAATATAGAACAATAATTACAGACAAAACAATTCACTACTATAGACCTGATATAACTTCACATGATAAAACTAACAACACTGTTTATATTATTGACATAGCCATTCCCGATACTCACAACATTCAGACAACAATAGCCGAAAACTAGCAAAATACCAAGACCTAGCCATAGAATTAAAAACGCAGTGGAAAGCTCGTACAGTCCATATTGTACCAATAGTGTTGTCGTCAACTGGTGTTATACCAAAAACACTGAGTCAAAGCTTGAATATGCTTCAAATGCCCAAACAATCTCTACAATTAATACAAAAAGCCACTTTACTCAACACATGCCGCGTCACACGCAAATTTCTAACGTCATCCTCCATATCATCATCTTACTCTATCTAACGTGTCACGCTTGGTTCAGCCCCGCATGTCACGAATTTTTACCCCTCAAAAAGGGAGGTAAATAAAATAAAAATACAAAATAATAATAAAAATAATCTTTATTGTACACCAAATGGTAAATTTCGGGTAAATACTTATATTGGGTGACGCCTTGACTTTATATAATTAGTTAAATAGTTACATTCTCGGTCACTGCCCTTATTTTCACGATTGAATACTTCTTAATTACGAAGTAACCTATCTCTTACTATTTCCACGTCACGTATTGTAATAGATCTGTCTCACCCCACATTACTCAGTAGTCATGCACCAAGTAGGTACATTTTTACAAAATTAATTTCACGGGCCATTTGGATGTTCAACTAACGTGTGCCGAAATTTAATACATTCTCCAGTGTTACGTATTACGTTGGTTGCGTTTAAAGATGAAATTTTGCACGAGATGTGACAGGCAAGCTTATTTACCGCACACGTAGTAAATGTTTGCTTTTTCATTCTGGTCTTGTTTTTCGGTGGACGCTAAAATAGTCGTTAGTGTAATTCATTTTGAGATTTAGGCCCACTAAAAAAAATTTTAAACACCACTAGCGTCTTGCACAACGAAAAATTTGTCGACTAATATGATTTAAGAACTGTCAAAATTAATTACCGAAAATCGGCAGTTTAGTGGCTAATTTTATTTAAAAATTGTCACACTGACGTTGGCAACTTGTCATTAGTGACGAAAATTAACTATAATTATATGTATAACTGGACCGGACGATGCATCAGGGGTAGGCCTCCCACAAGGTGGACCGACGATCTGGTGAACAGGCTAAAATGATGATGATTATGATATAACTGTTAATAATGTACCTACTTGTGTTCTTGTTAACCCTAGAATCCTACACTATCTGGTGCACATATTATTCCTACACTGGGGTACTGGACCACCCCATACTATAATGACTGTAATTCTAAAAATAACAAAAAAAAAACAATTAATAAAAATACGTTTAATTATAAATAATCAGTAACTTGAGATCACAAATCAACCTTATTACACAAAGTTAAACTTAGTTTGAGCACTTTGCACAAACTTGTACCTGATGCTCCAAACAAATAGGTATTTTGCATCTTTGACACATAGTCCTGGTTTTTCCGTCTTTGGATGTTGGACAAAAGCCACACCGTCCTCGTTTTGCACGATAAGGAACAGCGCTTGTAGGATCTCGTAGTTTTTTGAGGATCGCTGCAATTTACTCTTCTGTATTCCGCCTCAAAGTTGGCATCCGGTACCGGTCCTCCAAATGTTCATGTATCAGTTCCAAACATAATTGTTTCAAAAATGTTCGCCGAAACTTTATATTTGGCTTATTATTTAATCTTGAACTCTCGTAAGGGACCCAGGAATTGCAATTGGTCCCAACTTCTATATCTTCGTCGCCACATTCTTGGTCTAGAAAAGAGTTTATTTCCTCGTCATTCAAACCCCTGACAACCATCTGACATAAAATAAATAGACTTCATTGAATTTCACATAACATCTATAAATATCAGTATTTCATTCATATAAGAGTATTGTTTAAATTAATAATCAAATTCAATAAGATATTACATACAAATCCATCAATCGTAATAAATAAAATAACTTACGATTTTACTACAATGGGGTACTGGCATACCCCACAGCATTTACATAGCATGACGCAGCTGTCGACACGGTATTGGCAAGAGGTTGACACCAAACTAAAATAATCTGACGCGTGAATTCGTGGACATTAAATAAATTGAGATATTTAGAAAACAAATCGAATCAAATGTAGGGTTCTAGGGTTAATGCTCAAACGTTTCAAGTTATTATTTGTCAATTGTCATTTCGTTGCTAGGCGATGACAATGCGTTTTGTTTTATGATATATAGCCTAAATCCCACTTGCGTAACGTTTGATTTAAGTCACTCCTTAATTTAAAATTGTTGAACAGAATTAACAGCATAAAATAATTTAAGTTAAAAGTATTTAGCGTCCTCTTGCACAACGACAACAACGCTTAGATTTAGTTAAACATTTTATGAGGTCGGTAAAGTAGTTTCTACGTTTTGTTTCATGGCATGAAGCCTTTTTGTTACGATTTTAACGGTGTTATGCGTATGGTTTCGCATAAAACCTTAGACTATATATTTGAGCATAAAACAAAACGCATTGTCGTCGCCTAGCAACGAAATGACAATTGACAAATAATAACTAGAAACTTTTGAGCATTAACCCTAGAACCCTACATGGGGTGCAGGTGCACCCCACACCGATTTGTTTTCTAAATATCTCAATTTCTTTAATATCCACGAATTCGCGCGTCGGAGTATTTTAGTTTGGTGTCAACCGCTCGCATTACGTCAATACCGTGACGAGGGACCGCGTTGTGTGGTCGCCTGTATAAGCGCTGTGGGGTACGCTAGTACCCCAGTGTAGTAAAATCGTAATATTATTTATTTATTACGATTGATGCATTTATAATTATGTAATAAGTTATTAAATTTGATTATTTATTAAAACAATAGTTTTATATGAATTAAATACAGATATTTTTAGATATATTATGAAGGTTAAATTCAATGAAGTTTATTTATTTTGTTTCGGATGGCTGTCAGAGGTTTGAATTACGAAGAAATAAGCTCTATTCTAGACCACAAATCTGGCGAGGAAGAAATAGAAGTTGGGACCAGTTGTAATTCCTGGGTTCTTTACAACTATTCAAGATCAAATAATAAGCCAAATATAAAGTTTCAGCAGCCAGTTTTGAAATTAGGCTTGGAACTGATACATGAACATTTGGAGAACCGTCACCGGATGTATTTTCATGAATTGTTTTAATTTATTTTAAGGATTACAGTCATTTTAGTATGGGGTGTTCCAGCACCCCAGTATAGGAATAACATGTGCGCCAAATAGCGTAGGATTCTAGGGTTAACAATAACACAAGTAGGTAATTGTCATCAGTTATATCATCATCATCTCATGTCAGCCTAGGGTCGTCCACTGCTGGACATAGGCCTCCCCCTGCTGCGTCGTCTGGTCCAGTTATATAATTATTGATAATTTTCGTCGCTAATGACAAGATGCCAACATCTCGTTAAATACATCTTAATTCAATTTAAGAATCGTTGTGCAAGTGGGCAAAAAAAAATTAAACACCAATAGCGTCTTGCACAACGAAAAATTAGTCGAGTAATATGATTTAACCTTTAAACAGCATCGAGACCGCCGGCGTTCAAACTATTATTATTCTCGATATGCTCACAAAGCGTGGAGAACGCCGGCGTTCAGCCGGTGCGATGCATTTAAAACCCAATTTTCTAATTCATTGGGTTGATTTTTGTTCAACGATTTTTTTTTTATTGAGACCATAGATAAATTTAGCTTGTGTTTTAAAACGAATATAAGCACTGGCACCTTTCTAAGAGCCAAAAAAAAAAAAACAAAATGCCACATTTCACTTGCGTACGAGGCGTGGCTGCGTCTAGTGCAGTGATGCAGTTATGATCGTTACCGCTATGGCAATATGGGTCATAATAGGGTGAACGTAGAAGAGCTTTGTAATTTGATCCATTGCTTAGTTTATTTATTTATTATACAAATTTCGTTCATTTATTATCAAAGAAGGTATTTGAAATGAATAAAGTGATATTTTACCTAGTCTTTCATAGCAATTCTGTAAGTTGTAAGCCATGTAAAAATTATTTTCATGGCTTATAACTTGCGACGTGTACACAGCCGTCGCGTCGGCTTATCTCGGTATCGTATTTCAAGGTCTGTTTATACAAAACTGTGAGACTGAACATACTTTATTGCTTTATTTATTGAAGAATATATCTTGTTCATGGTGTTATAATAAGTAGTTACGACATTTATGGATAAAACATTCATTTATAACGCCCTAACCTTTTAGAGACCTGAAAACACATTTACGAAATCTTATCAGATCTTGTTAGAAACTTATGACGATCCACTTGTCATCTTATTGGTATTAGCAACTAGGAAAACTATTCATAAAAACAACACAGCTTACAGAACAACGATAAGTGGTCTCGTTTGTTTTTTATGGATGTTTATCTGAAGTGATTCATAAGTGCGCGATAACACGCGCCATGTTTACGATCAACGGATCAAAACATAAACACCATAAAAAGTGACGTAAGGAGTTAAAAGAGCTGATGGGTTAAGAACTGTCAAAATTAATTACCGAAAATCGGCTGTTTAGTGGCTAATTTCATTTAAGAACTGTCACACTGATATTGGTATCTTGTCATTAGCGACGAAAATTATCTTTAATTATATAATTGGACCGGACGACGCAGCAGGGAGAGGCCTATGTCCAGCAGTGGACGTCCCTAGGCTGACATGATGATGATGATGATATAACTGATAACAATGTACCTACTTGTGTTATTGTTAACCCTAGAATCCTACACTATTTGGCGCACATGTTATTCCTACACTGGGATGCTGGAACACCCCATACTAAAATGACTGTAATCCTTAAAATAAAAAATAAACAATTCATGAAAATACGTTTTATTAAACATAATCGGTAACTTCAGATCACAAATCAGCCTTATTACACAAAGTTAAATGTAGTTTGAGCAACAGCGCTTGTAGGATTTGGTCCTGTTTTGAGGATCACTGCAATAGACTAACTAGGCATCCGGTAACGGTCCTCCAAATGTTCATGTATCAGTTCCAAACCTAATTTCAAAACTGTCTGCTGAAACTTTATATTTGGCTTATTATTTGATCTTGAACACTTGTAAAGAACCCAGTAATTACAACTGGTCCCAACTTCTATTTCTTAATAAATAATCAAATTTAATAACTTATTACATATAAATGCATCAATCGTAATAAACAAATAATCTTACGATTTTACTACACTGGGGTACTGGCGTACCCCACAGCACTTATACAGGTGACCACACAACGCGGTCCCTCGTCACGGTATTGACGTAACGCGAGCGGTTGACACCAAACTAAAATACTCCGACGCGCGAATTCGTGGATATTAAAGAAATTGAGATATTTAGAAAACAAATCGGTGTGGGGTGCACCTGCACCATATGTAGGGTTCTAGGGTTAATGCTCAAAAGTTTCTAGCTATTATTTGTCAATTGTCATTTCGTTGCTAGGCGACGATAATGCGTTTTGTTTTATGCTCAAAGTATATATAGTCTAAGGTTTTATGCGAAACCATACACATAAAATCGTTAAAATCGTAACAAAAAGGCTTCATGCCATGAAACAAAACGTAGAAACTACTTTACCGACATCATAAAATGTTTAACTAAATCTAAGCGTTGTTGTCGTTGTGCAAGAGGACGCTAAATACTTTTAACTTAAATTATTTTATGCTGTTAATTCTGTTCAACGAATTTAAATTAAGGAGTGACTTAAATCACACGTTACGCAAGTGGGCCTTAGTGTTTTTCTGTTTATTTAGGTTTTAACTTCTTATACAAATAGTACACTATAATTTTTGTCAAATATGTTTCACACCTTGAGATGTTGTTTTATTTGGAAAACAAGACATTAAGTTTAAGTGGTTTTTAAAAGCAACTTCTTATCCGTAATTCCCGTATTGCAAGGGCATTTCAAACTCGAAACAGTAATGCTGTGTCCTGCGTGGAGGTCAAGAGTTGACTTAGTTTATTAATTGGCAAGGTAACCGCTTTAACCGCTACGCTTTCCTTAGCACAGAACACTTATACTCAGAGAGAAGAATGACTACTTCATACAAAATTTGTGAGGAAATTTTTCCTTGGCGTTTAGCGCCATCTACTTGCAGCCCACACAAAACTATTGTAAACGTCATGTTTGTATTAGCGCGGGCAATTCAAAATTGGTGGTATAGATACGTATTTTTTTTTAGTATATTATAATATATTTATTTATGTATGCATACATAACAGTGTAACAAATAACTTATATACAACAGAATGAAACTACTTATGTAACTTAACTATATAGATATATCTATAATAATATATGTATATCTATTAGCTTATTTACCATGGGTTTAAAATAGGAAGCACTGTATTTTTCGAAGAGTTCTTTGAAGTTAATGTGTATGCCGATTTAGATTTGATTTTCTATAGAAACTTTTTACTTACTAATAAAATCAGCGTTCCACATCTTCAAGGAGAACTATAAAAAACACAGTTTAGAGTTCAACAAAATATGTAACTTCATAATGAGACATTAATTTGTTAATACAGCAATACATACAAATCCTAAAACCATGTAAGAGTCAGTTTCTCAAAACTGGAGTCTCTATCTCACAAAACAACACTGGATTTCACAAAAAAAAAACACTAAAACGGAGGAACAAGGTGCTCGATTCAACGTTTTTAATGCTGGAGAAATCAAACCAGTAGTTTATATATCAAAATATTGATAATAAACCAAAATCACAAGATAAATGTGCGGTGTAAAACGGTGCGCAAGCGGCAGAAGACATTTTTCTTGTAGTGTTACCAGTAAATGACATAAAATTATTAATGAAAAATATATTTGCAATTATCTTTTTTATACTGCGGTTAATGGTTCGGCGATACACCGAAACCGTAGGTTCTAGGCGACTTGGGAAGGATTAATGGAATGGACTGTATTCAAAGGATAGCGGGTTTTTAGCCGCCTAGGATTGGATACGGGAAGAGGTGATTGTGAGTGGGTATAGGATATTCCAAGGATGGAGGGCACTTACCTTATACGGCAATCTTCTTCGTTTCCGAAGGGCAGTCTCCTGGTGGTTTCGTGATGCAACTGCTTGTTTTCACATCACTACACAGTCACTTCCACTTGCGAGCGGTTTTTTTTGAGAGGTAATAACTATAGCGGGAGCGGCGCGGTGATCCGGTATAGCGGACGCGTATCGCGAATCGAATGTTCTCGAAAGTTCTGGACTGTCACTCGCGTCGACGATCGCGGCGACCAATCGAAAGGCAGTGCCCCTTCCAGGGAGTGGGATAGAGAGGGACGGAAATATGGTATCGCTCGCACTAGACCAGCATGGAACGATTGATGTTGATGCGATTAGTTATAGATAGGAAGGTAGATGGCGCTACCATATCCCCCCGGCCCTAAAGGGTTGCCTTTAAAAAAAATAGAATTGAACTTAGCTATGTTGGGTGTACTACCGCATAACTCATCAGCTAAGACTAAGACAGCGATATGACAATAAAATTAATCTAAATTAATTTTAGCGAAAACTACAAACGTAATAATAGCGAAAACTACTAACTAAATACTTAAACTAAGAGGTAGGTCCAACTTCAGGCTAGATCTCTAAGTGTCTAAGTGCCTCGACTTGAGCAAGGACAGTTAAAAGCTCTTCGTAAGAGAGGATCTGTTGACCTATAACCTTGAAGAGATGCGTTTTAATTACTTTGACCATGCTTTCCCAACAGCCACCGAAATGTGGTGATGCTGGTGGAATAAACTTCCAGTCAATATGATCTATGGAACGTTCTTCCTGAAGACGAGTACGATAACCCGCGACGTGATTGAAACAAGTAGCGGGAACAAGTTCAATCAATTTACTAACGCGGTTGGCGACAAAATTCTGCCAGCAGTGAGGAGAAGAATGAATCCAAGCGAGCACTACTTTGGAGTCGGAAAATGCGTATATTTTATTAATAGGGTAGTGGGGCAAAACTGTGTCTTGAACCTTGCGGAGCAACTGAGACAGCAGAATGGCCGCGCACAACTCCAGTCTAGCAACCGAAATGATTTTAACAGGCGAGACCTTAGACTTGGCACAAACTAACTGCACCGAGTAGTTAGAACCAATGCGGACTTGCAGATATACGACTCCACCGTAAGCACGCTCGCTGGCATCAGCGAAACCTATTAAGTTGATGGTTCATCCATCTACCAACCCAAGATGACGCGGAATAGTAATTTGATTGAGCGCGGTAAACTCAATACAAAACTGGCCCCAAGCGGCAACAATATGGTCAGGGGGTGTTTCATCCCACTCACACTTTGATAGCCAAAGCTCTTTGATCAAGAGCTTGGCGTACAAAATTGTGGGAGCCACAAAACCCATTATGTCCCATAGTCGAGCCACTGTGGACAGCATAGTGCGTTTGGTGCACTTATCACCTGTTGGTGAGACATCAAACCTAAAACTATCGCAGGATTTGGCCCAGTGTAAACCGAGAACCTTATGCGGTACAGACTTCTCAAACTCAATGTTATGAGAATCTGGTATGCGTGCGAGAACCTCCTTAGAGTTGCTTGTCCATTTGACAAGATCAAACTGGCCTCGCTTGAAAAGCTGAATAAGCTCTTCACAAAGCGAAATTGCTAGCGGAGCGGGTATGACACTACAGGCAAGGTCATCCATATACAAAGCGGAAGTGTTGTATAGTATAGTGTAGCGTAGCGTAGCATAGCGTAGCATAGCGTAGCATAGCGTAGCATAGCGTAGCATAGCGTAGCATAGCGAAGCATAGCGTAGCATAGCGTAGCGTAGCATAGCATAGCATAGCGTAGCATAGCGTAGCATATCGTAGCATAGCGTAGCATAGCGTAGCATATCGTAGCATAGCGTAGCATAGCGTAGCATAGCATAGCATAGCGTAGCATAGCATGGCGTAGCAAAGCATAGCATAGCAAAGCATAGCATAGCTAATTAGTGCTTTATCTTACACACAGTTTTAGCACCCACCTTGATCTCTTGAAGAGCAGAACAACAAAAAGACATAATACAATGAGAAGTATGTAACGTAGGTACGTTACCAATAATCACATACCCAAGTACCGTCTCAATAGCGGGCGGTAAATCATATCGCTCACTACGTACTATGTTAGTTAGTAGCAAGTGCGGAAATATTGAAGCTCCGATCAAAAGATCAATACCTGCCGGATTCTCAAACTCCGCGTCTGCTAGCGGCAATAACTCGAGATGAGTGAGTGATGCTACGTCTACATTAGCGTTCGGCAATGCGTCCGTAATACGCTCCACGATAAGCGAAGAAATGTTAAAATTAATGTCCCTATCAAAACGCGAAT
Source organism: Euclidia mi (assembly GCA_944739405.2). Lineage (NCBI taxonomy): Eukaryota > Metazoa > Arthropoda > Insecta > Lepidoptera > Erebidae > Euclidia > Euclidia mi. The sequence goes on along the minus strand of CALYKY020000006.1, from coordinate 615,857 downwards.
GTATTTTAATATCTACGGAACCCTTGCAATGTTTTTCTGATCCGCCTATCCCTTTGACGGTTGACTTAGTATTTTTAAAGTTATTCCATAATCCGAGGCGTTTGAATAACTCAAACGTTATTAAATTGGTCTGAGATGCGCTATCTAGCAGACAACGTACCATGTGCGGCGACCCATTAACATCATATACGATAACTTGCGCTGTCGCTAACAGAACAGTATTAGACGTCATACACTGCGTTTTGGCCCTGCGCGGATCATTATAGATGCGCGAGTGCCGTCCTCGCGTGCGCGTCGCCCGCGCAATGGACGTCGTACACAACGATACCTCGCCCTGAGGCGTGCAGGGGAAAGGCACCGTGGCCTGCATCTGCGATGTAAGTGTGTCAAGGTTAGCGGCTTGGCTTGACAACGGGTTATCTTTATCGAAATGAAGCAATGAATGATGTTTTTTATTGTAGAAGCGGCACTTTGTCTTACTAGAACAATTACTTGTTTTATGTTTTATGCTTAAGCAATTAATGCAAGCTTTGTTATCTTTTACGCATTTAAAACGAGCGGTTGCATTCTGATTCTCGAAGGCGGGACACTTATATAAATGATCGTGCACTATATTACTGCACAGACACTTCTGTTAATTATTACTATTAGATTCCGAGCATGTTACGTAAGATTGTGGATTAGGGACCGAGCTATTATTACTATTTCGCGATTTATTCAACCTTTGTTTGTTGCTGTTAGTGTTAGACGGGCCAGGTGAACCAGACTGCGTATTATGAAATATTCGACACTGATCTTTGATGAACGAAATAAAACTATCTAGTGTAGGTATTTTATTATTGCGTTCCGTCATCTCGAATGCGCGAATTGTATCAGTGTCAAACTTATTTAAAGCGAGTTGAAGCAACATAAAGTCGGAAAGATCTTCTAATTTTAAATTCCTAAGAGAATTAACCGCGGTTACGAAATTATCAATAAACAGCTGGAAATTCGAGACAGACGCGTTGCCGGACAGTTTGAGATTTAAAGCTTGGTCAAAGTAGGTAGACGCTAGGACGCGCGTGTCCTGATATCTATCAAGTAGTGACTGAAATATGACCTGATAATTCTCAGCACTGGGTGTGACACCTGCAAATACGGACTGGGCCTTCGGTGACAGTTTACCTATTAAATAGTACAACCTGTCAGCATCTGTCAGAGAACCATTATCGTGCACTGTAGACTTAAAACTCGCATAGAATAACGGCCAATTTCGTATATTTCCGTCAAACGACATAATCTCGATTGGCGGTAATCTCGGTTTGCGGGCAACGGGCTCTGCTGAACATTTACCCTCCAATTGCGATTGTATACGCTTAATAATACAATAAAGATCTTTGAATGAGGTGTACGCCTGATAGTTCGGTTTTTCATTAGGATTGATAGAAAGTAATCTTGCGTTATAATCGTCTAACAACTTATGAAAATCTGTTCGAATACTATCTACTGTCATACAATAACTGAGAAATGCTTCGCTATTACTGTCAGACATAGAAGCGGTTTTTGAACGCTCGTATATGTTTTGAATGCGCTCAAATAAAATATTGCGTTTTGCTTCTAAGATTGTCATCTCTTTGTCTTCCGACACGCGTGACTTCTTTTGTTGTGACATGCTTACGTAAGTATAAGCTAATGAGAACGAAACAAAATAAGAATATCTAATGTACCTATTATTTTACCTAAGTAGGCTAAGTAGGCAACACTTTAGTGCTGTGGAATTAAAAGTTGCTCGAAATATGAGATTTACAAGACAACTATGATAGTTCCAGAAATAATAATTTAGTAAGTAAGTAGCTACATAAAAGTTTACCTACTGATGCGGACGGAAACAACCATGTGACGGTTATGTGAATATATTAGGAGTATAGCTAGGTGCTATAACTGCCTAGGTATAGCGATATAACGTATAAAAACGTAAATGAATCCGACTCGTATGGATCAAAAAAATGGTTCGGCGATACACCGAAACCGTAGGTTCTAGGCGACTTGGGAAGGATTAATGGAATGGACTGTATTCAAAGGATAGCGGGTTTTTAGCCGCCTAGGATTGGATACGGGAAGAGGTGATTGTGAGTGGGTATAGGATATTCCAAGGATGGAGGGCACTTACCTTATACGGCAATCTTCTTCGTTTCCGAAGGGCAGTCTCCTGGTGGTTTCGTGATGCAGCTGCTTGTTTTCACTTCACTACACAGTCACTTCCACTTGCGAGCGGTTTTTTTGAGAGGTAATAACTATAGCGGGAGCGGCGCGGTGATCCGGTATAGCGGACGCGTATCGCGAATCGAATGTTCTCGAAAGTTCTGGACTGTCACTCGCGTCGACGATCGCGGCGACCAATCGAAAGGCAGTGCCCCTTCCAGGGAGTGGGATAGAGAGGGACGGAAATATGGTATCGCTCGCACTAGACCAGCATGGAACGATTGATGTTGATGCGATTAGTTATAGATAGGAAGGTAGATGGAGCTACCATATCCCCCCGGCCCTAAAGGGTTGCCTTTAAAAAAAATAGAATTGAACTTAGCTATGTTGGGTGTACTACCGCATAACCCATCAGCTAAGACTAAGACAGCGATATGACAATAAAATTAATCTAAATTAATTTTAGCGATTCATAATAATTTCAAAGTGTTTAACATAGTATTTGTAATAAAATAAAATTAAATAAATCTTTTTAATCTTAAGGGTATTTTTCCATTCATCAGCCATTATATAGCTATCTCGTTTCCCCACTATCAATGTCTCTGTCGTGACTAACAGCCGACCTCTAAAATCTCGTAGAACTGAGTTGATCGACTCTGGTCCACTAAAACTATTTATATTCGCAACATTGTGTTTGTCATCCTGACAGGTACTTGCTTTCTAATTTTGAACAGTCACCCAACATAAACGTAAAAGTAGGTAGTTTTTTAGGTATTTACGCAATAACAGTCATGTCCTATCAGAACCTAGTTTCTGGTGACAACTTTATTAAAGTTCGCGTTAGACGTTTTATTATGTGTCGGGCTAAGGATGTCAGTCGTTTTATATGAAAACATCCTTGACAGTGAAATAAAGAGAAAACAATGTCCTTATAAATGAGTAAATGAGATTTTTGACAAGTGGAATGATTGTGTTAGAATTTAAAGACGAACTTTCAAACCACTATTTCACGTTAGCAGGAGAGCTGGCATCAATTATTTTGGGTAGGTATTTGAGGCAAGCTGAAAACTTGTCTCATACCTCTCCTATTTTACCCTAAGGCCTCGCGCGCACTAGCGATTAAAGTTGGCCGATAGTTTGATCGGTCAGTCGGATCAGACTATCGGCCATTTTAAATCTCTAGTGCACCCAGGGTCTAACACGGAACTGCAGACCTGGCTGGTAAGTAGCAGGGCTACATCAATCCCATTTTTTTCCCACAAATGTTTTTGCGCGCACTGCCATATAAGGCCTCGTGCGCACTAGCGATTAAAGTTGGCCGATAGTTTGATCGGTCAGTTGGATCAGTACAGAGTTATATGGCAGTGCGCGCACTTGAAGGCCTCGCGCGCACTAGCGATTAAAGTTGGCCGATAGTTTGATCGGTCAGTCGGATCAGTACAGAGTTATATGGCAGTGCGCGCACTTGATCAAATCTTCCAGTGCGCGCACTGCCATATAACTCTGTACTGATCCAACTGACTGATCAAACTATCGGCCAACTTTAATTGCTAGTGCGCGCGAGGCCGAAGATTTGATCAAGTGCGCGCACTGCCATATAACTCTGTACTGATCCGACTGACCGATCAAACTATCGGCCAACTTTAATCGCTAGTGCGCGCGAGGCCTAACTCTGTACTGATCCGACTGACCGATCAAACTATCGGCCAACTTTAATCGCTAGTGCGCGCGAGGCCTTATATGGCAGTGCGCGCACTTGATCAAATCTTCAAGTGCGCGCACTGCCATATAACTCTGTACTGATCCGACTGACCGATCAAACTATCGGCCAACTTTAATCGCTAGTGCGCGCGAGGCCAGACTGTGCGTACTAGCGATTAAAGTTGGTCGATAGTTCAGTCGCAATCGTATAAGGGCTCGCGCGCACTAGCGATTAAAGTTGGCCGATAGTTTGATCGGTCATTCGGATAAGTACAGAGTTATATGGCAGTGCGCACACTTGAAGATTAAAAGTTGTACAACCGAACTATCGAATCCAACTGCCCGATTCTTATTCGATCAAACTATTGAACGTTAATGTGCATGAAGTTGTATGCGAGTGCGCGCATTACATTCAACTAAACTGTCGCTCAACTATCGATCGATCGATGACATGGTATGACGCAGTATGTATGTGCGCGCACTTGTCAGCCGATTCGATCATAGCGTGGGAGATAGGTAGGTCGGCGGCAACGACAACCCAGCCTACTAGACGGTAGACGTAGGGCGAACATTTTCTGGCAACGCGTTAGGGCCGGAACATACCTGACGGAAGATCCGTCGCGTTTTATCGGTCGCGTAACGCCAATACATACAAATGTATAGAAAAACGTTCAACCATTCACACCTGACCGATAATCCGTTAGTACGTCGAGCGTACTAACGGATTATCCGTCCACGTCGCGCGCACCACGCACCACGTGAATTTTGACCTTTGAGTAAGGAATAAAAATGGAGAGGGCAAATAGTAGGTACATATAGAAAAATTACATTATTCACATAATATATTATTATATTTTATATTTGTATAGACTCACGGCTGTATCCCCGGAGGGGTAGGCAGAGGTGTAATATTACACCCACATTTCGCCATGATGTTTTTATACACATATATACGAAACTGACATAAAGCCACCAAACATAGTGTTGTTTCGTTTTGTCTTAGGGATATCTCTGTCAAAAAAAGAGATAGCCATAGTTTACTGAATAAATTGATCATGACGATATTTTATTAGAAATGTCATTCGTGCCATTATCGCTATATTTTTCGCCAAGGTTTGTGGTACATCTGCTGTGAAATCGTTATCTATCGAACACAATAATTTTGTTTTTGTGCATAAATATGTCTAAAAGTCCGATATTGGCTCTCAGAGAATATTTTGTTACATGTTTCATACAAGAGTCGTCTTTCGCTTTGTGATGTTCGCCCACATTTGCATTATGGAATAAACTAATCTGGCAAAAGATTTAAACTAACAAAGGTAACTCACTACAAAAATGTATTATTCTCCTCTAACCGGCTCCATATCGATATCGATTACATTCTGGAGAACAATTTGCATTGCATTTGGGCAAAGCCATTTTATTTGCCCAACGTTTCGTAGGTGTGCACGCTAATTTCGTAGGTGTGCACGCTAAATTCGTAGGTATTGGACATACCATATCCATGTCATTCCTAGATCATATCCTATTTAGGTATGGAGGTTCAAAAATAAAAGACGATAATACAATTTGGTTACGGTTTTTCACAAAACTTATACAAATGATATAGAAGGGGTTACAGACTAGGTACAGTTGCAGAGCAAGACACAAAATGTTTTCTCTATAGGTATGTATGGAAATTGTTCCCGTGGACCTTAAGCACCTCATACCCAAAAATTGGCCAGAGCTAGCAAATATGCGTACACTCATAGCACATAGTACTAACACTACATTATTCTACACATTTCGTTTCTGAAAAAATAAGTAAGGTCTGGCGGCCCTGGAATCTTACGATCTTAAAATCATCGAATAACGCTTGTTGGCTACTATAAAAAATCTTCGAAGTCCGACATATTTTTAATAGTCAAACTCGAATTGCAATAAAAATAACTACAGAACTTCAGTGACTACATAAATTAACATCAGGGAACAAAAAAATGGTTAGGTAAAAGAATATGACAGTAAAATATTGAGCTGCCCTGAGTACGGCCCTGCACGAACAAACTTATATGTGTGCATAATAGCCACGCTTTCAGCGAATGTGTGCAGATACGCTCGACGCATTTTCCGTCAGATGTGTACCGACTCATTTGACGGAATAGACGCGACCAAAGATACGTTCGACGCATCTTCGGTCAGGTATGTTCCGCCCCTTAGACTTATACGTCTTACATAAGACCAATCCCAACACTAGTTATGAATTATGACGTACCGCAAATTTGAACCGGCCAATTAGAATGCATTTTTGTAGCCCCCTTCGCCCCGCATACCTCACCGCTTTGACAGAATTGTTTGTTTGTAGAAATGAAAACATTAGGTGTCTAGTAGGTTGGGTGGTCGTTGGTAGGCGCCGATTACAAAATGTCATTGGTATCGAGTGTGGAAACTACGAAATTAATCGAAAAAGTAGAGAAGCGGCCGCCTTTGTATAAAAAATATATTAAGGAATATGCTGACGCCAATTTGAAGAAAACATTATGGGAAGAAGTTTGCGAGGCAATTGTACTAAACTGGTTGGAACTCACTAGTGAAGAAAGAAGAAAACAAGGTAAGTAATCACATTGTATTTATTTAACGTTTACACATTATAATTAGGTTAATATACAGTCCCCGGCACGTAACTTGGCAAGATTTTGTTGGTGTAGTGGGGTTAATATCGCGCATCGCACTTAGTGGTAGGTAGGTACAAAAAATGGTCAATATTATTGCTTGTCAATCTTGTCATTCATTAGGTATTCTATGTTTCTTTGTGATCACTTGATCAGTTTTCAAGTTCCACGGGGTACTTCGCAAGCAATAGTACTTACCTAGGTACATAGGTACGTACTCTCGCTTCGGACCTTGATTCGTTCTATGGTTCGGAGCGAGATGTGTTGGGACGCCGCCGCCGCCTCCTTCCGTGAGACGGTGACGTCGATCAAGGAGGCGGCGGAGCGGGCTAGGGAGCCCTCGCGACCTATCTCCTACTGCAGAACCGGGCGTCGTCGCCGGAGGGCGCTCAACGATCTCCGGCCACCGTGAGTACACGCCAGCGGGAGGCGGGCCTGTTTTGAACCGCCCGCCGTCCGCTAGGCCCGAGAAGCAGCGCACGTGTTCCGCGTGCGCCTCTCGTAGCGTTTGTAGACTACGTCGTTCTCTTCCGCTTGTAGTATGAAAGAGGATGTATAAGGACAAGTATGATGGATGCAGATGGATGTATGCGAGGGACGGGGCTCGCTTCGGCGGGCCAGCTCAGGCGGGGTCGCGGCAGTAATACTAACGTAGATCCCGTGACCCCGCCATTCAATGGGATCGGATAGAGGAACACCATGGTGGTTTTAGTGGGTAGTCCCGGGTCCCGGCGCTTCTCGTCGGGGAGTCATCACACTCTCTCTAGACTGAGCCCCTTTAAGGGCCCAGCCTGGGGGGGTCAGCCCGTTAATTCAATGATATTATAATATACTTACCTACAAAAAAACGTTTATAATATCACTAGCTGACCCAGCGAACTCCGTATCGCCTTTTTAAGAGCTTTTATTTAATTCTCTTTTTTCCATTATTGAATTAGCGCGTTATTCCAGGGTCTATAAATGATGCAAAAACAAACATACACTTTATCATATTGAAAAGGAACACTGCCCTGTGGGGTAATAAAATATGATGATAGATATTGTCGAACATTCAACCCACTCATGTCATTAGTAACACCACTCATGTTATTCCTTGTTCTAAAGTTAGACAAAGGACACTCATAAAACGTGTCTTGAATTTGGATTCCATCTTTAACACGAACGTAATTGTGTAAGATACAACAAGCTTTAATTATTTTTACACAGAAATCTATGTTTACATTAATTGGCCGGTGAAAAATACGCCATTTATTGGCTAAAATTCCAAATATACATTCAACAATTCGACGCGCTCTAGTGTGCCGGTAATTGAAAATTCGTTTAGTATAGGTCAAATTTCTTTTTGCATATGGCCGTAAAATATTGCTTGAAAGTCCGAACGCTTCATCACCAACCACATAAAATGGGATAACCCTTCCGTTTTCGTCATTAGGAAGATGTCTTCCAGCTGGAATATCTAGTTGATTGGCTATTAGTCGTTTACCCATATTAGATGATTTAAATATGTCTGAATCGCTAGAAGTACCAAACGCTCCCACATCAATAGATACAAATTTATAGTCTGCGTCAGTCCACGCCATTAATACGCACGAAAAAAACTTTTTATAATTATAAAATGAAGATCCGGAATACTCTGGTGTAACCATTCGGATATGTTTGCCATCAATTGCTCCTATCACGTTTGAGAAATTCGTTCGTTGATAAAATTCATCTGCAATTTGAATCCAGTCTTCTTCTTGTTTGTTAGCCATGTATAAGGGTTGAAAAGCGTTCCACAGCTGTTCACCAAGAAGGTAGTCATCGGATAGTGCGTAAAAACTGCTCCCAGTGGCTAAATATCTGTAAATAATAATAACAACATTATTTCTTTATTTGTTACAGGTCATGAGGTGCAAAAAAAATGGTTAAATTTGAGAACCTGTTTTAAGAGGGAACTTAATGCACAGAAAAATGTAAAATCTGGTCAAGCTGCCAAGATCAGACGCGAATATGTTTATTTCCAACAATTGCTATTTCTTTTGCCGTCTGTTCAATCGAGGCCCACAGAAAGCAATATTGATATGACGACGACTACAGATGCAGAAGATGACACGGAGGATAACGTCATTGTCAGACGAACAGTAACATCCACCCCAAGACAGAGAAAAGTAAATAAGTCCACACCAAACTCAGAAGTCGACGAAGCATTATTAAATGCATTGACCTACTGACCGTCTATTGTTCCTTCGTTAAGAGAACTATCTGCAGATGAGAAATTGGAAGCAAAAATACAAATTTTGACAGTTTTCAAACAAATCAGAAGCATGAGACAACAGAATTTTAATTTACAACAGTCTACACATTTCCATTTAGTTCCTCCTAATATGCAGACAAGTCGAAACCCAGAACAAAATCAACAACCAGGTTCCATTGATACGTCACAGTCACAAGCCTATTTCAATCCAGTGCAAAATCCACAACCAGGTCATTCCATAGATAGTCATTCTAGTGACACGGCTCAGTCGTACTTGTCTAGTTTTACTCCTTCTCCAGAGAACCTGTTTGATTTGTAATATACTAGGTGGAGACTAAAAAAGGTAATAAATGATAATTACTTGATGATGATAAATTTTACTAAGTGTTAATTGTTACAAAATTTGTAATTTTCTATTAAAAGATAATAAAATTGTAAACTATGCAAACTGTTTTGTTACTTACCTTAACGTCACGCTTAGTCTCTCCTCCACAGGAACAGCAAGGCGTAGCCGTGTATCTTCTTTTTTTATTAGTGGTCCGACGATAGATACAAGCTCTTCAAAACTTTGTACACTCATTCGATAGTAGACGATAACATTTTTTTGGAAAATTTAATAGTTTATGACGGCGTGTATAAAACTTTCCATGTATGAATCTATCACTATTCAATGGATGAACCCAAAACTGATTAGGTTTTCTATTTTTTACTTTTCTCCTCCTTGCTAAAATTGCACATATTACTAAAGATTTCGAAATCATTTCAGTTTGCCTCCTCGGCTACAAATAAATTGAATCAGCGGAATTCAATCGAGTGCGCGCACCACCACGAGACTGAACTATCGAGCGACAGTTTGATCATAATCGTTATACGATTGCGACTGAACTATCGTCCAACTTTAATCGCTTGTGCGCGCGAGCCCTAACGATTATGCTCAAACTGTCGCTCGATAGTTCAGTCTCGTAGTGGTGCGCGCACTACACGATTGAATTCGTCACCTGCCTATATACCGCGCTATGAAACGAATCGACTGACAAGTGCGCGCACACACATGCTGCGTCATACTGACTGTGCGATCTGTCGATAATTGAGCAATAGTTAAGTTTAATGTAATGCGCGCACTCGCACACAACTTCATGCACATATGCAATCGGCCGATAGTCGTTCAATAGTTTGATCGAATAGGGATCAGGCAGTCGGATTCGATATTTCGGTCGTACAACTTTTAATCTTCAAGTGCGCACACTGTCATATAACTCTATACTGATCCTCTGACCGATCAGACTATCGGCCATCTTAAATCTCTAGGGCACCCAGGCTCTAACACGGAACTGCAGACCTGGCTGGTAAGTAGCAGGGCTACATCAATCCCATTTTTTTCCCAAAAATGTATTTGAGGCAACATGCAATTTTCAAATGTTGTAGTCGGGCTATAACACTGCCAGTCGCGTGCAAAAATATTATGAAAACAAATATTAAAAATGCAATTGAGGCATCTTGAATCGCCTGGCTTATTGTTTTTTAAACATTAAACTACAATACATAAAAATTGCATTTTGCCTCAAATACATTTTCGGAAAAAAAATAATCGGTGTAGAATTAGCCCCGCTAATTACCAGCCAGGTCTGCAGTTCCATGTTGGGGTATAATAGGAGAGTTATGAGACAATTCAGCTTGCTTCAAACGTCTACTTAAAATTGATGACAGCTCTCGGACTACGAGTGCTAGGACAATACTATAATCATTAGACTACACAGCCTGCAAAGGCTTTAGGTAGTTGCTTTTTTCATTATACAACACATCATCCCAGTTTCTATCAGACTTCATTACTTCAGTTTGAATTAATACCGATAGAAACTGTTTAAAACAATCGAGATCAATGGCTTCACATATTCTCAGAGACACGCAGCAAAGCAAAAGTTACAATTGACTACGCAAAATATAATCTTTGAATAGTAAATTCTGTGTGCCACAGTTTCGAATGCAATACTCTCTGCGCGACAACAGTCTTTTGATCGCTTAAATGGGCTATCGGTGCCTAATAATTGTGTTTATTAAAATGATGTTCTACAAGTATGCGATTAACTCCCTACTGACGTGTATTTTATTAAACATCCTTTGTACCGATCGCGATACGATGTCATAATTTGTCTATAACCTTTATTTTAAAGTTATTGAACACAGGTTTGCCCGCCTTTCATATACATTGCTTTATATTATTTCTATACATTTATATGCCGTGTGAATGTCACATAACTAACAATCGCGAAACGTGGATCATAGCTTTAAGTAAACTTGTGCTAACTCAGTTTATTTCATTGTACTATTGCCTGCGCACCTTTTGTATTTTCTAAAGTGTCAACAGTCAGGAAATGAGGTTGAAAATATGTGTCATTGTTTGAGAAATACACGGAGTTGCATAAGATAAACACCTGTAAAATTATCGTAGTGCAAATATCTTATAAGGTTGCTTAGTTGGATTTACTGACGCGAAAATTCCGAGAGTCACAATATATTTGAACTTAATTATGATTTTATGACCAACTTCATCTATATAATAAATAGTTCAAGTTTTAATAATTATAAATATTTAAATGCATGGATGGTGCTGTGGTTCAAGTTGTGATCTAGACAATCAGCTTTGCTTTCAATGTTGTGGGTTTGATCCTCGCACGGTTCAGTACTCTTTGAGATCTATAAATTGTAGTTTGGTCTCTAAGTTTATGTTTGTCCGGTGATTGAAAGTAATTATGTAAGGCTCTCCTCAGTGCAGGATGATGTTCTAGATAACTGAGCTAATACTGATTTATGAAAACTAGGATAGCACATAAATCAGTTGATCTGTAATATGCAAGTATCAAAATAGTAGACGTAAACATTCTTATGGTGGGTGGGTATACAATGAATACAATATAACTTGCGTGCCCCGATAAAAGAAATAAAATGTATTGATACGTAAAAATATTTTTTAACATTTAAGATTCAAATAAATTAAACATTATCTAGTAAAGTATCAAATCGTAACGGTCCTTCATTGTTTCTACGTCACGTCGCCACGTATCACAGTTTGACAGTTTGTTTGACACGCATCGCTGAGCGTTGCACTCGACACATAGAAAACGTCACTTTGTCACTACGCGCGATCGCTGTAAGTTTGATGCCCACACAAGACAAAGTATCACTCCGTGTGATGTGATCCTTAAATGTTTGTTTTGATTCTGTGTGTTCTTGATTGCATGTTTGTAACGTCTCTTGAGACACAAGGTTAGTTCCTAGTTTTGGATATGAACTATTTGTAGAGCACGAAAGTATTTCACGATTCTGGATGCTTCCAGTTAATTTAATATTCATTAGATGACAAAACTACTGTTTCTAAACATTATTTTTATATCTGCTCATTATATTTGACATCCCGTCTGGAGGTAAAATACGAAGTAAAATTTTATATAGAACGCTATCGCCAACCAGAACCGCTTGTTAAACAACAAGAAGTTCTAGTTGGAGTTTGACAATAATGACTTTACCTTTACCTTACCTTGGACAGAGTTTGGCAATAATGAATTCACCTTTGATGTACAATACGCTTATTTTTTATGATTTGTAACTATACGCCTGCAAAATGGCTACCCCACTTTGAGCATAATAGTAGATGAGTTGCTGCAATTGGACCGTACCATCGTGGTCGACTTGTAGAATTTTAGTTAGAGCACTACATGTGCACATTATCTACATACATAGAGAGACCGACATAAAATATAATCCAGGAGTAAAATTAAATAAACCGCGTAGATTAGCAAGTTCAGATAATTTAGGAAATTCGTAAAAGTCATCTTTAACGCTTATTTGCATGTTCTAATAGCCCGTTACCAAGACACTCACAGTCATGTCCACTTTACACTTAGAAAGATAAAAGGCAGTGACAGATGTCGCTGGCTAGTGTAGCTTGACGTACTACTTCTCAATCATAATACGATACAAAAACAGCATTTCCTAAAGTTCCGACAAGGGAACATACTTATTTGTTTCTGAAACTCATCCGCATCGCAGTCAATTGGAAGCGTGCCCAGAAGGCTGGCAGCATTACCTCATTGTATGGCTATACTTATTTTTTGAGCCAAATACATGCAAGCCCTCTGGTCACGCGAGGCGTCTAAGTCTCTTTGCGAGATCTCTAAAAGTGATCTCGCACTTGGACCCCATGGCCCCAATGTTTCGACCCCAAACGGCTCAAATACATAATCTCCCATTAGATTTACATATTTGCCCCGTTTGAGGGTCTCCGCTGTAGCAGCAGCAGCGCCCGCACAACCTGCAGTGCTGGGAAGATGAGATGGCGCAAGGGTATCGACACATGTTGCGTCCCGTACCAAAGGCCTACCCAGCTTCAAAGGCAGTAACGACATCCCGTCTGGTCTTTTGCCATCGTTGCGTGCCAAGCCTTGAGGTTCAAGTTGGGCTGGAACGCCAGCGGTGGCAAGAGCACTGCGCAGTATGTCATTGAGGTTGGCGTGTCGTGAAATACGACCCGCGCTCCTGCTGCATGACAGGCCATGGTGACCAAGGCTATCGACAGTCTCTCCACAGTGACAACGATGCGGAGAGACACATGACGCACCTAAACGGAGGCAAGTAGCGCAGTGAAAGGTCGTATCGTCCAACATGGTACCTATATTGGACGATGGCAGTTCCTGAAGCCAGAGGCACGATTCCCATTCTCCCACAGCCAGCAGGCAACCACGCTCCGCAGTGTTGGATGGTGTATTGAGAAGGTTTTCTCGTACCATGCTGTATAACGGCCCATCCCATTGCCTCTGGGATAAGTTTCAGGGTAACTCAGTTCCTGGACAAGCATTTCTTTAAGCGTTCAAGGCGATGCCTTGAACGCTTGGAGAAATGCTGTCCGACACGGCACCTCAGAATCAACCAGTGTGGGAGCTAAAATTTTCCTAGTGAATTCTGCAGTGCTGTGGACCGATGTCAAGAACGCTGGCAGGCTTACGTCGGTAATTTTGTGAACGCCGAGGCCGCCCAAGCGCACAGGTAAGGACGCCTTTAGCCACACCCGGTCGTTCAGAGCCACATTCAAAATTTTACTCAGGGTATTCTGTATAATTTTGTCAATTTGAATGAGTGGAGTCGGATATTTCCTAAAAGGTGAACACCGTAATGCGTGCGTAAATTTAGGGACAAAAAGACAATATTGAATAATAGTGAAAGCCGAAAATTCACTAAAATTTCACTAAAATTTTGAATTTTTTCCTGTATAAAGAAATCAAAACCGTCGTCTAAAATTGGGGACCCCAGGAGGCGAAGAGAACTTTTTTTCTTTCAACTTGGGTGATATTGGTAGCCAAATATTGAAATTTTGAAAGAATAGAGGATTTATCTAAATTGTCATTAATAAAAATTTCGCATTTGCTTGTATTCAGTTCTAAGCCTATGGATAAAAATTTTGATTTCAGGAGTGCCAGATCTTGATACACAGTATCTACATGACCGCCTAGGGTTCCATCATCTAGGTACCAGATGTTTAATTTTGAATTTAGTTGGTTTATAACTGGATGGATGGCCAAACTAAAAATTAGTGGTCCAAGAGGGTCACCTTGTTGGCAACCGATGGCAGATTGCCTCCCCCCCGTGGGATCTCCACCTTGTCGTGGTGGGGGTGCTCAGTAACCGTGGGTTTGAGTTACACCCACGGTGAAGCTAAGCGGGATACCGGGAAGGGACGCTCCACGAGGGCTTGAGTGAGGCCTGCGTAGGATGCGTCCAGGGTGCGGGGGACAGTTCTGTCTGTCCCTCGCAGTCGGGTGCGGTCGCGAGAGGAGAGGCGTGTCGGTGTTGCGTTGCCGCGCGCCCTATCTCCCGCGACCAAATGGGGGCGCACCATTGTTGCGTCGCGGTGGAGCCGCAGAGGAAGAAGAGATGCGGTGTTGCGTTGCCGTCCTCCCTATCCTCTACGGCCGCTATGTGTTTTGGCGGCGGAGCTCAACACCTTCATCCGCCACCAAGGGGGTTTCGTTCGGGGCCCGCCTGACCACCTGGTGGGCCAATACCCGTCGGGGGGTAGCGAGCAATGCTTCGGTGAAACCCTACCCTCTGTCACATGGGTACATGAGGAGCACGGGTTGGTTTTTAGTCAGTAAGAGTCTGACAGTCCCCTTCGTCCTTTCCCCCCAGGGCGGAGGGACTCCGTGAGGACTTTCCAACCCGACACCAAAAAAAAAAAGGCAGATTCTAAAAGATATTTCTTGTATATTAATTTGGAAGGGTGTCTGTAACATTGCCAATGAAAATTGTAAATTTGGAGTGTTTCCAATTTAACTTGTGTCAACAAGGTGTCCCTGTTGACTGAGTTAAAGGCATTCTTTAGGTCAACCTGCAAGACAACCTCACCTCCATTACAGTCAAGGAACGTTGACAAGCCATGTACGGCAGCCTCGCAGCCTCCTTTGGACCCGGATCCCAGCTGTTGTGGCTGAAATTTACAAGTTAAGGTGGTGTTAAAATGGCGACAGCATATATGGCTGCCATACGCCTTTACGTGCACCCAACGGCAATGGGACGAAGGCGCACAGATTAGCGCCATACGAAACGTCGACGATGGCATCTTTCACATTGCCAGAGAACATGAAATTAGTCAATGCCATTAGCTCACCCAAAAGCGAGTCGCCAGCCGCCCTGGCGCTTGAACACACAAGATCTTTCAAATTTTGTGGTGTCGAACAAAACCCTCTTGGCGGCGGATGAAGGTGTTGGGCTCCGCCGCCAAAACACCCAGCGGCCGCAGAGGATAGGGAGGACGGCAACGCAATCCAACCGCATCTCCTCTTCCTCTGCGGCCCCACCGCTACGCAACGATGGTGCGCCCCCATTGGTCGCGGGAGATAGGGTGCGCGACAACGCAACACCGACAAGCCTCTCCTCCCGCAACCGCGCCCGACTGCGAGGGACAGAAGAACTGTCCCTCGCACCCGCACCATTGGACGCATCCTGCGCAGGGCTCCGTCAAGCCCACGCGAGCATCCACTCCTGGGATCTCGCTTAGCTTCATCGTGGGTGACCTAACCACGGTTACTGAGCCCCTCCACCACGACAAAATGGAGATCCAACGGGGGGACTAAACAAAAGCCTGGACGCTCCCCTGATATCACCTTCCCTCAGTTTAGACTCTACATGGTGGTAGATGGTGCTATTGCGGTGTGCTTTTGCAGGATGGTAATTTAATTTTGATGCCGAAATATTGCAATTTTCTTTAATTTTGGTTGTCAAAGTTTTTTTTGTAAGCCTGTCTTCTTGAGCATGTACAATTCTATGAGAACCGGAATGGAATTTTTTAACTGACTCAAATATTGCCAAAAAGGAATTTTAGGGGCGTCCGTGGAATTATTGTGTATAGTACTAGACGTATTGGGGCCGGTAAGTACATTTTGGTTTTTGTGAATTTTACCAAAATGTACTTTAAGGCCCCGGTCACCTTTGAAAAATCGTGCCTGGGAACAGATGGGGCAGCGCACCAGGGTATAAGATGTGTAAGGTTTACTGGCACCTATTTATTCATCGCTTTTTCCACCGTTACGCAACATATACCGCAAAATTAACTATATGCACTAAAAATAAACTTATTTAAATCCTCGCACCAGCCAGCAACATATTTTCTATATCGGATAGAATGGCTTCAACGTAGGTGTTAGGCTCGCTTTACTTTCTTTAGCGAGCTAAACCTGCAGAGGGTGAAACCACCCTATATTAATTTATCCAACCCGATTTCAAAACCACTGTGTGGCTCAGTTTATTTAGCGTTAATTATTGCTATTTAAAACAAATGTATTAATTCTTTTAAAGGAATAAAAATTTTCCGACATTCCGTTCCGTAGCTGTCAAACCGTCCGTCGTGTTTCGTTTGGTGTCGAAACATTGGGGCCATGGGGTCCAAGTGCGAAATCACTTTTTAGAGATCTCGCAAAGAGACTCATAGACCCCTCGCGTGACCAGAGGGCTGGCACGTATATGTCTCAAAAAATAAGTTTAGCCATACAACGAGGTAATGCTGCCAGTCTTCTGGGCACGCTTCCAACTGACTGCGATGCGGATGAGTTTCGTGACGCCTTCTAAATTTTAATTTTTAAGTTTTTTAATTTTCACTTCTTGTATATTATATTAATTTTTTTTTATTATATTAAGACTTAATTTAATTATATTGTTATTTACTTACATTATTTATTTAAGATACCAATTAATTTTATTATTATTATTATAAAAAGTTAAGATTAAAAACACTTATTTGTTTCTGCATCAAATTAAGAATTGACAGTGGTGTGGTTTTTCATCTCTACCCTTTGCGTACGTATGCTCTAAAAAGTTAATTTGTAAAACAATTGTGATTCCTATACGGAAGTCGAAAGCTTAAACAAATCAATCTTGTGCACTTAAGGCACGTATTCGTTAACACTGGAAAAGTTCCAAAATTTATGGTACTAGTTTTGGCTCGAAAGAACAAATAATAACTGCATTTAATGGTAACAAATGACTTGTTCTTTCATTAATTACTTTGAAGAATTCGCTGTGTTTTCTCATAACCGGATTCAAAGCCATTGATTATGTAGTAAATAGTCATACTTGAAATATTAATATGAGTGTGCATACATATACGAACTACGTATAACAGCATAAGCAAAAGATCGTCGCACTGACCATCAGAGGTGTTGCTACGATACGACGATATACACCTCATAATTTGCAATTTGTTCGTCAAAATAGATTATTCTCAGTAACGATCTAAAGTCTGCTATTGTGCTTACTTAAGAGAAAAATAGACTTCAAGAGTAACCGGTGTATACTTTTCCGTTTGTTTTGTTTAAAGTATGTACATGTAATTGTACGTGTTTAGATCTGGCTTAACTCATTGTGTATTCAAATTTTTATTTTACTGTCCTGCCATCACTGCCCGGTTGCGATAATATTCAACTCGAAACCTAAGTCTACACGTAACGTTACTACATATTATATTAGACCAATTGCGGTTTAAAGGTTAAAAATTATTTAATGTCCATATTTAAACAGTCTTTGAAATATTTACCTACCAATAATTTTCAAGATGTTCATGAATTTTTGTAGCATTCAGTTTTCTTCATTCATTTTGCGAATTCATTTGCGAAGTTGTTTATGGCTTTTGAGGTTGTCATACTATATACTCTTCAGGGGGTGCTTCTGTGTACTGGTCTGTCCGACCATTACACAGGGCTTCGGGTTCGCGATCCCGGCTCTCCGAGCTGCTGTAGTCACTACCCAATATCCTTTCCAGTGATTACAGTACCCCCCACCTACAAACCCATTTTCCTTGTCATACATCCTATCCATTTACCCAGTATCTCCTACCCTTCTTCCTTTATAACGATAATATTCCCAAGGAGGGTTGGCGTCAGGCAGGCGGCCGGCTGGTAAAATATATGCCAAAACCTTTTGTAGTATGGCCACGTATGACAATGAGTGCGAAAGGATTAGGGCGTTCCCCGCAGGCGACGCGCAGGGGCAGCACCCGGCACCTGCGAGAAGTATGCAAGGGTTGTTGCACTATTGCGGGCGAGTGCAACGTAAGAAGCGAGCCTGTGATGTAAGGGTGAGGTATGCAAGTTGGAACGTAGGTACGATGACTGGAAGAGCTAGAGAGTTAGCTGGTGTTTTGAAAAGAAGAAGAATAAATCTGGCATGCCTTCAGGAAACAAGATGGAAAGGTACGAAAGCTAGAGAGATCGGAGAAGGATACAAGTTTTATTATTGTGGAAGTGATGGAAAAAGAAATGGCGTGGGAATTGTGTTAGACGAAAATATGAAAGATAGTGTGACAAGTGTAAATAGAATTAATGATAGAATGATTGCTGTGAAAGTGATGTGGCAAGGTATTATTTTGAATGTGATAAGTGTGTATGTCCCTCAGGTAGGATGTGAGGATTGTGAGAAAGAGAAGTTTTGGATGGATTTCGATAGCATGATGACGGGTATACCGGAGAATGAAGAGATTATTGTGGGAGGTGATTTTAATGGACATGTGGGACGAACAAGTGGAGAGTATGAAAGAGTACATGGAGGTTGGGGATTCGGCAGCCGAAAATGTGAGGGAGAAGCAATTCTCCAAGCTGCTGCCGCTTTTGACCTCGCAGTTGCAAATACTTGGTTTCAGAAAAGAGA
The DNA here is from genome assembly GCA_944739405.2 of Euclidia mi. NCBI lineage: Eukaryota > Metazoa > Arthropoda > Insecta > Lepidoptera > Erebidae > Euclidia > Euclidia mi. Next base: position 596,906 of record CALYKY020000006.1, on the reverse strand, counting down.
ACAACATTTAGTTACATATAATAGCGGCCACCACATGACCCAGATTGACTATTTCCTACTAAGGCGAAATCGACTCAACTGGGTCAAAGACTGCAAAGTGGTACCAGGAGAAGATTTAGTCTCGCAGCACAGGCTCCTGATAGTTGAACTTCAGATTCGACTAAGCTCTCAAAAAACCAAGCAGCAACTGCCTCCAAAAATAAGATGGCATATGTTAGAGAAGAATGAATGTGTAGAAAAATTCAGAGATAGAGTGGTGGATAAAATGTTAGAAATGGGCGATATGAATGATAGCAGTGTCAATGAGTGTTGGAAAGAGATGAGTAAATGTATAAAGTGTGTAGCAAAGGATGTTTTAGGAGAGTCGAAAGGGACGCGAATGAAAGATAAGGACACGTGGTGGTGGACAAAAGAGGTACAGAATGCGCTTAAGGAAAAGAAAGCAAGATTTAAGGAATGGCAGCTGGTGAAAGGAGGAAATGAATCTTTGGAAGGAAGTAAGAAGAAAGAATACGATGAATGTAAAAAAAGAGCCAAAAAAGCTGTAGCCGTTGCTAAATCCAAAGCCCTAGACCACTTGTACGGGTTACTGGAAAAACCCGAGGGTCATAAATATTTATACAGCATGGCTAAAGCTAGAGAGAGAAAGGCGAAGGATGTTTCCCATATTAAGTGCATGAAAGACGAAACAGGAGTGATTCTTATGGACGACAATAGAATAAAAGAAAGATGGAGGACATACTTTGAAAAGTTAATGAATGAAGAGAACGATTGGAGCGGAAAACTTGAAAGTGAGCAGATGAATATTGGTTTAGTGAAGGAAATAAGTAAAGATGAGGTAAAAAAGGCTGTTAGTGGAATGAAGAATGGGAAAGCGTTAGGACCAGATGGAATACCAGTGGAAGCATGGAAAGCGTTAGGAGATGATGGATGGACGTGGCTGGCTTTATTCTTCAATAAGCTGTTGCACGAGGAGACCATACCCGAGGAATGGTGCAACAGTTACCTGGTGCCCATTTTTAAAAATAAGGGTGATATCCAAGAGTGCAACAATTATCGGGGAATAAAGTTAATGCCTCATAGTATGAAAGTATGGGAGAGAGTAGTTGAGCGACGCCTGCGAGACGAGAGTGAGATTTCACGAAACCAATTCGGTTTTATGCCTGGTCGAAGTACGGTGGATGCTATTTTTGCACTTCGCCAAATGTGCGAAAAATACAGGGAGGCACATAAAAACTTGCACATGGTATTCATCGACCTTGAAAAGGCATATGACCGAGTGCCTCGTGAAGTCTTGTGGTGGGCCCTTAAGAAGAAAAGAGTGCCTGGAAAATACCTGACGTTGATTCAAGCCATGTACGCTGAATGCAGAACGCAAGTCCGATCCGCGGCCGGTATCACAGCCAGATTCGATGTGGCCGTAGGCTTGCACCAGGGGTCGGCCCTTAGCCCCTACCTCTTCCTGTTAATTATGGATGCTATATCATCGGACATACAGGAAGAGGCACCCTGGTGCATGCTGTTTGCCGATGACATCGTTCTGGTAGCAGAGAATGGACAAAAGGTGCAGAGCAAGCTGGAGGAGTGGCGGCAGAGATTGGAGAATGTAGGCCTGAGAATAAGCAGAACCAAGACAGAGTATATGTTCTGTGACTTTGGCGGTCTCTCCAGTCCTATACCGGTTACACTCGGCGGTACACCTCTACCAGTATGCTCCGATTTTCGCTACCTAGGTTCACTCCTGCAAGATGACGGCGAAATTGATCGGGATGTTAGGCAACGAATCAACGCAGGATGGATGAAATGGCGACAGGTCTCAGGCACAATTTGCGATCACAAAATGCCTGTGAAGTTAAAAGGCCGCATGTATAAGGCGGTTATAAGGCCTGTCGTACTGTATGGAGCTGAGTGTTGGGCTACAAAGAAGATGGATAAGAAACGATTGCATGTTGCTGAGATGAGAATGTTACGATGGATGTGCGGAGTGACAAGAATGGAAAGAATTAGGAATGAATACATTAGAGGTAGTACGAAAGTAGCGCCCATTGATGAAAAGGTAAAAGGGAGTCGATTGGCCTGGTATGGACATGTTATGCGAAGAGATGAGATGTACGTAGGTAAGAAAGTGATGAATATGCATGTAGAAGGACGAAAAGGGAGAGGGCGGCCAAGGAAAAGATGGATGGACTGTGTGAGGATGGATATGAAAGAGAAAGGGATAAACGATCGGATGGCTGGTGACAGAGAAGTATGGAAGCGAAGGACATACTGCGCCGACCCCAAATAAATTGGGACCAGGGCAAGACAATGATGATGATACTATATACTCTTTAACCCAAAAATCTATTATTATTACTAGGTACTAAAATCATAGGCAGCTTACCCAATGTTCAGTATGTAAGCATCCAATATGGAAATCGTATTCAAATTCCTAGACTTGATCAAATTACTTCACTTTGTTACAGGAAACTTGAAACGTGGCAAAACCCGCAAGGGATATTTCGGCCTCGCCGTGAAACAAACAGTATCTATTCGAAAATCGATTCAGTGGAAGCAAACATTATTCGACTGATAAATGAAATAATATCGATGGAAATAAAGATGAACTCGAAATACAAAGACCTGTAAATTGATATAAACATGTGAGTGAAGTGGTATTTGATGTTGAAGTTGACATAGATAATAAAATTTAAAATGCATGGTGCGTCGAACATACTACGGAAGAAGACTCAGCAATGATCAAAATGATAACGCTACAGTCAATACTGGTCTGCATGGCGCTGCATTTCATTGGTAAGTGAATATTAAATATTCCTGGAACCCATCCAAAATTCATAAAATTTTACCTGACAATGTTCCAAATCAAATAATAGAAAATTGTGCAATGTTAATATTCCTGTCTGCTTTTCATAAAGAGAATTTATTTTGTGAAATTTGCTGATGTTTTTTGGAGTAGGCCCTTAATTTAATTAAAATAATATAACGTTGTAGAATCGCGCTTTCTATTAATTTTAGCAGGAAGGTAATTATCATCTGTGTATTGTAAGTACTTGGGCTAATTACTCATTAATTAAATTAATTATTGTAGGTACATACTTACCGCTGGCATTAATTATATTGATAGCCACCTAATATTTGGTAATTGTTTATTTATACTGTGAACTTAAACAAGTAATTAGGAAGGAATTTCGGATGTACAATATATAATACCGTACTCACGCTTGTTCTATTAAATACGAGAATTATGATTCAACGAAACCAACGACAGAGGAATGATTTTCATGAATGTACACGTAACTAAAGGCACTCTTTAGGGGGTTTAGATAGATGTTTTATTTCTGCGTATTGTGACAATAACGAAATTTAAAAATAATGACAATCCTTTGATAATATTATTTTTGTACACATAATTTTTACAAAAATATAGCCTCAAAAATTAATCAGTTAACTTATTTAACAAAAATACTTTATTCAACAACTCAAGAAAGTATTTACTTAACACAAATATTTTTAAAATCTGGTCGCAGTCTCGCCATAATTCGGCCGGTTAACCGACTTATGACTTATCCAACAAAGAACGAAGAACAACGCTAATTACAACCCATTCTTAATCAAAATCAACCGAATTCCGAACAAAAAGCAATAAAAATAAAGAAATATAAATACTTTTAGAGATAGGATCTTAATTTAAGACGAGCCCGGGGGACTTGTTCATAAAAGAATGTTGAAAGGGAAATAAGTAAACAAGGGAAACAAACGAATACTACTACCTAAACGATAATGAGACGCCACAATCTTGAGGCAAATGTTAACAATATACAAAGCAGAGCATATTTCTTGAGCAGACGTTAGAATTCTAAGAAATACGTAAAAATACAGAATTAGAATCAGTATTCCGTTGGACAGTCGAACACGTTTTTGCTGCAAAAGGATTGTTTTGAGGAAAATGATGTGATGTGCGCGTGATTTATTCGAATTTTACTTGTTAACCTCGTTATTTTTATGCAAAGAACATACTATGTAATAGGTGGTAAGAGCACAAATCTTTCTTTTAGGTACAGGTAGTTCAATATCGTGTACTTTCTCGCTATAAATAAGTTATTCGAACTGCCAGAATCAATGTGTGGCAGCATAAATCAGTATCGACGCTATACAAGAAGTGCTTAATGAATTTGTAGTTAAGAGATAAGCAGATTGTTTTTTATAGGTAGGGTGACATCTCCCGTCATTTGATTATATGGAGAGATACCGAGTTTGCTACTATGCTGCTGCTTAATGGACGAATTTTTTTTGGAATACCTAGTAGCAAACAAGTTGTAATGGTTTAACGCTCTGTCTACGTCACTATTTCTAATCGAATTAAATTATTTCTATTAAAAAAATATATTTTGTTTTGCACTTAAATTTTTTTTAGTTAGGAATTTTCTAGCTATGACAATCTTCATCCACCATCATTCATCCTTGTGTCGTTATCAGTTGGTAAAGAAACCAAAAATGTTAGCAATGATGCCGAGAATTATAATAATATGATTAATAGAGTATTTAACCTTCGATTTCGCTAAGGCACACACACACTACACATAAGGCTACACTTTGGTAATAAGAACTAAGTAATAATTACATTATTACCTCAGTAGCTTTATGTTCACTTATTTTGTTCGCCTTTTCTATCATATTATAGAATTAATGTTTTTACAATTTCTAACCTCTCAAATCTAATGGAAAAGTTTGTGTTTATAATTTTACTAAACAATGATTCTCAGCCTGTGTCTACAAATATCTATAATTTGGAATCATTAAGTTAAATGCTGCCGACTCAAAAGACACAAATACGATGACTAATATTATTGCACTTACAAATATTTTTTTTCTTACCGCTGATACTGAAAGCACATCTTAATGATATGATATTCTTATGTCATATTCAACTTCATATTTATTTAACTTAATCCAAATTTTGTATCATCAATCCACCTCTAACAGAAAACTGAGTTGTACTCATCTCAATCTCTTTGTGAATACTTTTACAACAAAGCGTCAGAAACATCTGATAAATGTGATAAATATGCTACTAAGAACTAGTTACCAAACCTTTAAAGGAAGAGATCAACACCACCGGGTCGTCGATTACTGTAAACGTCAATACCATTCGCAAAGCTATACTTTGTAATGAAACTATAATTCACATATTCATCACTGTTATTTACATATTGTATAAAAATTTTCACCTACGCGTTACTTAAACATTAGCAATAAATGAGTATGGATATACCTCTTTCTAACTCTCGGGAATGCACTAATATAATCCAATATAACGTAAAATCCCTCTCAAATGAGTAAAGAAAAAAATATATCCCTAACTCAATACAACACAACCCTTTTCCGCATAAATATACAACTGTTTACCATAAAAAAACTCTGACAAAACAAATCAATTCTTCAATTACATATTCCTCATACATGACGAGATGAAATCGGTATACATAGCAATAGCAATAGCTACACGAATACAGTTATATCGAGCTCTCTACTAAATAAGTCCGATAGAATAGAAATTGTTTATTGTGACATCGTAAACACTGAGTTTATTTCGCAACATTTATAAGGAGATAATACAGGGCCTACGTTTTGCTACAGTTGAAATAAAAACAGTTTTTGTAGGTTATTTTGTGTATGCGTGAATGTTTTAAATATAATTGAACGGCTTCATAAACGTTTAGAATAAAGGCTAGGGAAGGCTTTTTTGTTGAGCAGAAACAGTGTTGAATTCAAAATTGTTTATTGACAGTTTTAGTTTCTAGGGTGATAGTTAATACGGCTACCCAAAATACGGCTACCCAAAAAGTGGAGTATAATCTTGTCAGGGTTCGTGTATGTATGAAATTGTATGAAATACAATTTTGAATATCTAAATACTCGTAGTGATACATTATGGATGTCGTCAATATTCTAACATCATCTCGAGTGAAAATGACTGTGCTATTCAAGCGACTTCAAAAAAGAGCACGTCCAATTCGAACACTATATTTTTTCCTATGTATGTCTCTCGATTACTCCGTCAGTAATGAACCGATTTAAAAAACAATTTAACATTATTGTTTTGTTTGAAAGAGCGTACTTCCGAGGTAATCCAATTACCGCCAAGTCAGTATCTGATCATTGAAACCCAGTGAAATCGAGGGAAACCCATGAGGGTTTCCTTCAATGACGGTATAAATACGCCACAATATGGAAAGTAAATTAATGATAATTTACTTTCCATATTGTGGCGTATTTATACCGTCATTTTCAAATCATACAAAATGTGTTTGTTCAGTTATCACAGTCACAAAAAAATTGAAAGCAGTGATATAAAAATATTGAAGGTTATCTTTTAATTTATTTATAAAATTTTCATTTTGCCACGTGTATGTACCTATATAAATAAATATAGAGCAAAGACAAATTGCTTTGATTTGGATTATGGGAATTTAAACTAAAAACTAAATAACTTCATAGCTATCTTTACCATAATGCAGGATTTGAACGAAGTTCACTAATTGTTTAACTAAAGTCACTCTTTCAAATATTTGTATAAATATGGTTTGGTTTGCCTATATACACGAAAACAACAACTTCATCTACAACCTTCTATTCCCTGAATAACGGAAGTAACATCCTCAAATACATAATATTATTTATTTGTATACACTCTATCATATCTACGAATATATGCGGGATTGAGTCAGTATTGTTCCCGGTATTCGCTGTCGTACCCAGACCTAATACTCTCAGGGCTACCGCATAAATAAATAACCAAGTAGAGAATTTTCAACCAATTGAGTGGAAAAATGCTGGATGCTGACATATCGCTGTGTGCACGTAAAGTAGGACGAACTATTTTTGGAATAAGATGATATGCGGTATTTGCTCTGTTCGCTCAGAAGTAACCCTATAATACTGTTGAATTTGACGGTATAAGATGCGTGGGTTGGAGATTTTTCGATCTCAAGTAGATAAGTATTTGATATTGTTGAATTATTATTATAGTATTATATGTTTTAATCTGGTGAATCTAATTATAATTATTACTGAGAATTTAAAGGTGTATTATTTAACATCTTGCACAGTTATAATATTGTATGTGGAATTAGTAAAAAGTTTGAAACACCATGGTACTTTGTGACGTAGCGTGTTTAAAACTTCTGAAATCAACAGAATATCGTTAAGATGCGACCCATACAGGAAAAACAAATACACTCAATTTATTTTAATTCATACTCTGTGGGTCTTTTGTATCCATTCTTTGAATGTTTATTGTGTTAAAATCATACGTATATAAACGTCTCACTGCCTCAAAAAAAAATTAACTTTCTACAATGTTTCTTCAAATTTAAAACATATACGGAATCTTTGAACTATGCAAAGACCTCATGCAGTGCACAGTGCATGGTCGTGTCGTGATTTTTTACGATGCGTTTTGTAGACTTCTACGAAATGACGTTACACCGTGGCATTGCAACGAGCTGCAAGACAACGTCGTATTAGCTCCATGTTTTGGGACATTCTTGTGTTCAATAGCTCATTTATCGAAGAAGGCTATTGGCTGTATAACATCACGCTATAAGGTACGGGTGCCGAGCAGCAGTCCTAAATAACGCGTGTGTAACTACGAACTCAGCTAGTCATTATAATAATGACGTTTATTTTATGTATACGGGTATTTATACCCATTAGCAATTCGTTGGCCAACTCCATGTTATGTTGACGCATTTGGGATTCTGCTTTTATTCATTAATATGAATTAACAATGGATGCGTATGATTTAAGCTTGAGTTGATTGTGAGGATATGCTGGTGAAATTAATAAAATACATTACATAATTAAGCTCATTTACCTATCTCTGAAAAGGTAGAACTTTTTATCATTAGACGTAGGTATTCATAGTTTCCATTCTAATGCTATATTAGAATGGAAACTATGAAGAGTAAATAAACGAATTCAGGCAGTCATAGACGTTCATCTGATCTCAAACTAAGCAGAGCTTGCACTATGGCATTTAATTCATTATTGCTAAACATATTTACATATTCTCCGGGCTGCAACTTGGATAACGCTAGGAGGATGATGATACTTACATATTCTTACATGCTTTGGCGAGAAATACGACCTGCGCTCCTGCTGCATAACAGGCCATGGTAGCCAATACATTTCTGTTATAGGTTAAATACACAAAGACACAAAAAATTTACATGCTCATCACAAAAAGACTAAATTTACCGTCACTCCCACTAACTGACAGAACAGCAGGTCAGTCATATAGTCACTAGTGGGGACAAACTTCTCACGAAATGCCATCTTATTCAGAAATGTGGTCCCCATTGCAACTGCGGGCAATATTTAGTAAATCGCTACGCAAAATTAGTTACCGAAAATCTGGATTTGTGTTATTAGGAATGCAATTTGAGTGGTTACTGTATAATTGGAACGGTTTGAACGTTTGTTACGGAGGATAGGTGTACAGTTACTAACACCTACTGTAGGTGTATGCCTAGTGAAGCGTTCTGTTCTTTCAGTGAGATCACCAGCGACACTCTTCTCATCCTCTGCTTCAATCTTCTGCTCTGTGTTTAGGAGTAAAGGACGTAGATACGTTTGACAATATTGAATGTTCTCTTGCTAAGGGAGCGATATCCGAGTGGAGAGACCGACAGACTGCTATGCAGAGGTTCTCGGGTTCAAATCCACGCACCAATACTTTTCGAAGTTATGTGCGTATTAAATTGTTAATTATCGCTTGCTAAACGGTGAAGGAAAACATCGTGAGGAAACCTGCATGTCTGAGAGTTCTCTACAATGTTCTCGAAAAACATGTTAAGTCTGCCAACCCGCACTTGGCCCGCATGGTGGACTATGGCCATGCCCTTCTCATAGTGAGAAGAGGCCCGTGCCCAGTAGTGGGACAGTATACAGGACTGATGATGATTGCTAAAGAAGACACTACGGATAAATCTTGTGTCATGGGGGACTAAACAAACATTCAACCAACTATTTATGAATCACTCAAAGTGTTGTCTCGAGTGGAGATCGAACCCACAACACTAGCCATAGTGTCAAGCGGCGAGATGGCCGCTTAAACCACTACGTCAACTTTGCATTCACTATCATTAAATTATTTCACTAGTTCTCACTATCATAACTAAAAAAGCACTAAAGTACCTACATTTACTTATTATGTAAAAAAATAATACCTACCAATAAAATAGACCACAATCATAATAAATAAGACGTGACTCCAACAATACGTATTGCTTTAGTCTTTTGTTATTGCATATTTAGATAATAAAGCACTTAATCTTGGAGGTTGAAACTCCTCGCAATAAATCGTCCTTGGCTCAGAAAAGGTACTGTCGTATACCTGCTTTAATATCATTATGTATACCTGTTTGTGTAATTCGTAAAAAATGTTATGTGGCATTCCGCGTTGATATCCTTGAAGGAGTAATGCTGCGTGGTATTTTAATTTCATTCACGGTATAGTTGAATTATTGTTCTTTTTTTTAGAAAAAGCTAGCATTCTGTCAAGCTTGAGAACAGGCAGGTTCGATGACATATCGAAAGCGAAAGCCAATCTTATACTATATATACAGCTGAGGAGTTTGTTTGTTTGTTTCTTTGTTTGGGTGAACGCGCTTATCTCAGGAACTACTGGTCCGATTAGAAAATCTTTCAGTGAGCCCATTTATCGAGGAAGGCTATCGGCTATATAACATCGCGCTGTGAGTGACGGGAGCGGAGCAGTTGCCTTAAATAACGTGGGTGTAACCGCGGGCATCCTCTAGTTCTATATATTTTTGCAATAAGCGAATAGCCGTATTGCTAGTTGAATGCGTCTTGTGTTGGCGCTCTGCACTCCACTCGTAAGCGGATGCCGGGCTCTTAGACAAAACGTTTTGGATGCAACCGAGATTAGGTTAGGATGATGATGAGTTGCGCGGTGTCTTTTCCGTAAAGCTTTTGGATGGTAATGAATGGGTCTCATTAAACATTATTAAACCAGACATATTAAGTACCATAAATAAATGATTTTTGCATTTTGTTGACATCAGGTAATATAAAGGAACGTACCTCCAATCATTGCCAACAAAATGTACACGGTGTAAGTCAAATAGATTTACTTATTTTCCCTTAACTGCTCGCATGGGGTCATCGCACTTTAGCGCGTCGAAAAAATGCACTTGCAATGGTTGGAACCCCCCCGCGCGCCCACTAGCCTCTTAATATACGCTAAAGAACATATTTTTAGTACTGGTTAGACCGCTGCAGGTGCAGGCCGCGCCTTTGCTCTCTTGAGCCGTGACCCCGTGCGAGTATTTACGTAACTTTTTTGAGAAAGGTAAGCTTTTATTTTTTTTAGTTTTTATTTAGATATGGATATAATTTTGAATAAAATATGATAGTGAATGATATTTTCTATCGTTTTACCAGTTTAGATTATTTTTTTATTGTATTTTTCATACAAAAATGTTATTTACATAGGTTTTTTTATTCCTCAGTTGTCAAAGATGGATGAAAGAGACGAGCATACTGTACAGTGGCTACTGGAGGTACTTGATGAAGAACAGGATGTTGGGGGCTCGGATTCAGAGTCGGAAGCTGAGGAAATATTACAGAGTGATCACAACACAGCTAGCGAAATTGATGAACCGTCAAATGAACGGCCGGACAACGATGAAGATGCTTCTATAAATCAAGGTGACAATTTTTATTTCACGAGACATAATGGCAGAAATGGAAATGGAACCGCTGTCAAATGCAGTTAGAACCCGTGCATATAATATCATATTGCATTTACCGGGTGCCAAACAAGCGGCAAAGTGGGCAAAAAGTCCAATAGAATGCTTCAGCTTATTTTTTACCAAAGATATTTTGAATTTACTGGTTACGAATACAAATAAGTACATTGAAGAAATCAAAAGCCACTTTCAAAGAGACCGAGATGCAAAAAGTACAGATGTTGAAGAAATGAAAGCCTTCTTAGGTTTGTTGATAATGGCTGGGTTACTGAGAGCGTCGCATCTAAACTACATAGATCTCTGGGCCATTGATGGTAGTGGTGTCGAGATGTTCCACCTAACTATGAGTTATCAGCGATTTCTTTTTTTGATACGTGTTCTCTGATTTGACGACAGAGCTACTCGATCTGAGCGTCAAAAAACTGACAACTTAGCCCCTATACGTGAGCTATCCGATATGTTGCAAACAAAATATCGAGAAGCTTATATCCCGAGTGAAAATGTGACAATTGACGAACAATTGATTGCATTCCGTGGTCGATTCAAAAGCAAAATATACATGCCTAGTAAGCCTAATAAATATGGAATAAAAAACCAGGCCCTAGTGGATTCAAAAACTTTTTATTTGTTGAGTTTTGAAGTTTATTCTGGTAAACAACCAGTAGGGCCTTACCAGGTCTCTAACAGCCCAAGCGACATAGTAAAAAGACTTGTCCAACCAATAAAAGGAAGTGGCCGAAATATCACCACAGATAACTGGTATACAAGTGTACAACTAGCCACTGATTTGCTAAACCCGTCCTATAAACTGACTCTTGTTGGAACACTGAAAAAAAATAAACCGGACATACCTCTGATATTTTTGCCTAACAGGACCAAAGTTCCAACCAGTTCCCTTTTTGGATTTCAAAAAACCATGACCATGGTATCCTATGTACCACAGCCAAATAAATCTGTAATATTACTGTCTCCAATGCATTATGACGCGAAAATTGACCCAGCGTCTGGTGATACGAATAAGCCTGAAATAATTACCTATTATAATAGAACAAAATGCGGAGTAGATACTAATGACCAATTGTGTGGCACATATAATGTTGGCAGGAGAACTAAACGTTGGCCATTAACATTATTTTATCATTTTTTGAATGTTACATGCATAAATGCATTTATATGCATTTATATGGTTGTACACAAAACAAACACAGAAAATGTACGTACTCACGTGAGGCGTCTATTCTTGCGACAACTTGCAACGGAACTTGTTGAAAGTCATCAAAAACGTCGAGCCAAGGTCAACGCAAATCCAAAATAGTAAAAAGGCGACTTTTGGAAGTACATGGTTTGGAAACCCTACTACTCCGCCTACCACTAAACGTGGGCGGTGTTATAATTGCCCGAGAAGGAGTGACCGAAAAGTGTCCACAAAATGCAGTAAATGCAAAAAGTTTTTATGTAATGAGCACTTCATTGTCTACTGCCTAACCTGCAATAACGACGATTCCCTTAGTTCCTAAGAATTCATGAAATTTTAATACATGATCTCATATAGTGCCAAAAGTGTTCCCTATTGTAACAGTTTATATTTTTGTTATTTTGATGTCTTAGAAGATTTCATTTATAGTTGTGGTGTTTATGTCTTATAGTTTAAATAAAGTACTTTCATAATTAATATTGGCGTGTTTCATTAAAAATAAGAAATCATCAAATTTCATCCATACAAATTGGGGTTACCACGGACCCCGTGCGAGCAGTAAAGTGATTTTCTTCGTGCGAGTAGTTAAGGGTTATAGTTTTATGGATACGCTTATAGTAATATAATAATAATATCGAAACTTAATTTTATGAGTTAGATCCGATTGAAGCAGCTGGATTGGGACATCTCGTAATACATATGTGTATCAACACATTAAAGGGCAATAATTAAAATCCCTGTGTCTATTCCTTCGTTCTTTCAGTTTCAATTCCGTCATATATTGTATATTTAGCCAGGACTATACTTGGTCCTACTTGTTATATTAATTACGAAGCGAAGCACTACTCTCAAGGGATGTCTCTGACATAAAATTCAGCCTCACTGAGTCCGAACATGGAATAGTTGTGTAGGTCTACATGTTACTGACGTCATAGCCTATATTTGAACATGAACTCTGTGACAAATAATATAGAGATATTGACTGCATGAATGGTCTAGCGGTTTAATGGGTCGTACCATTTAGCACTGCGAGAAGTGACGGGGGTTCGTTACACAAAAGAGGCAACACTTTGTGTAATTCACATATTGCCAAATTTCAGTTCACAGACATTACGTGCTTTTTGAGAATATTATGGAGAACTCTTAGACGTGCAGATTTCGTCACAATCCTTTCTAGCCGATCCCACTACGCCGGACTGTTTTCTCGATCATTCTGAATGTGAAAAATGTCATATAAATTGTACTGCCTCTGGCCTTATTCATCTGTTTTCTTGGTCCGTTTAAATACATTCAGAGTCATATAATTTGTACTGTCATTGGCATTATCCGTCTGTTTTTTCGGTCCATCTAAATGTAAACGGTGCTATATAAGTTGTACTACCGCCGGCATTATTCTCTTCTTTTATCGGTCTGCCTAAGTGTAAACAGTACCATACAAATTGGAGTGCCACTCGCACCGCCATTTTAGACGAACCGGGAAAATGCCGCTTCACCTAAATGGGAAGGGATTCTTATATAACCGTTAAGCAAGCGATAAATTAATCATCTACTGGCCGCTTCCCACTACGACGTAACGGCTATTTTCTCGGATCGTCTAAATGAGAACATGGTCATAATCACTACAATCGCCACAATCACAATTTACTTTAAAATATACAAATAATATTAATGACTACAAATGTGTTAAACCCTATATAATATTCTGTCGCTTAAAATAAAATATTTATTTGACCAACTATTACCGATTTTACAAATACATATATAAAATAATAATGAAAGTATAGAGGCGCGCTAACAACCAATACGAAAAATATTTCTCACATTCTTTATTTATAATTGGGCTTTATTTCATGCCTATAATACGGCTTTCCTAAAAGTGCCAGGCTGAATACAGAATAATAAAAATATAATAAAAACCAACAAATCATTGCAGAGCCTTTTGTTTAAGGCATCCCTAAAAAAGCCTTTGTAAGCAATCAATTAAACAAAAGCTCAATTCTTTTTTATCCGCCCCTCTATATATTTCGTCCATTTCAAAATAAAGCCTGAAATCCTACTTCAAGAAAAAAACATTAGAAAGCGAAATACTGGGTATAGTTTTACGCACTATATTTATTCAGTGAGTAATGTGTAATTATCCGTGTGGTGACGGATTAAGAATACGGATTGTCACCACCCCATATCATCCCAAGGCTGTCGTAAGAGCCGACAGAGGGAGCATATTATGCAGAGAACAGCACTATAAGAGACCAACCCGTTTGGCCAGCGTGGTATAGTAGGCCAATTCCTCCTTTCAAAGGAGAGGCCTAGTCCAGCAGTGGACTGTTAAGGGCTGATGATGAGTGAATGTGTATTGTAAGTGTTTTACTAAGTTTGCTCACGAGCAAAATGAATTTGTTGTGTTGCAAGTAACTAACTTACTTACTGCGTTTTCTAGTTAATAAGTAGATTTATTCAAAGTTTCTAGGTAGAGTTGTATATGTAAATAGCAGCGAGCAAAATTATACATTTGCAGTCTTATGATAATATTTTTATCCTGACTGCCATGCACAGGGTATCGAGTTCGAATCCACGGCGTGCATCACTGACTTTTCAGAGATATGTGCATATTAAATTATTAATTATCGCTTGCCCTGTGCCTATGCCCCTCTTGAAGATCTTTGACAATCGTTATAGGGCGTCAGTACCTTCTAAAAACTGATTTTGGAGTAACCGATATTTCAGCACTGTGCACTGTTGCAAACGCCATGTTCACGGATGTACGTCCGTAAAACAAAGGTACGTGGAATATATCCCGAAAGACAATTTAAAATTAGTTTAAAGACCACGAAACTTTGAACTGACACTGGTCTTAACAATGAAATATAGCTATCGCTTCGGGTTGCGGGTTCAGATAGGCAGTCGCTCCGTGGAAAAGCTAATATTACTAGCCAAAATCCGGTTGGACTAGTAAGCTGACCCCAGGTTGAAACTGGGATAACGCTAGGAGGATGATGATGATATCATAACAAAAGCGATTTAAAAGTTTTAAACATTGATCTTATAGCGCCATGATCACGGATGCATTTGTCACAGTAGGTATTAAAATCTTCTACGATTGTCTGCTTAGTTTTCAAGTTAGATATACCTGTTACATTTATACTTATTTCGCTTCCATTAGAATACAAGAATCAAAATTCTAAATATAGAAAGTGGATGACATAGATATGATCTGTATTCGACAACTAGTACATGATATACCAAAAATAATCAGTGCACCTAAAACTTCCTTGTCGCATGACTGACAGGAATAACGAAACTTAGTTCTAGATTTAATCGACTTCAATCACATACCAGATACTCCGCTACCTACAACAACTCTAATAAATATTTATACAGCAGAAAACATCATGAAAATGTTTCACCAAATCTTCAGACGCCATTAAAATACAATTTCACTCAAAACAAAACTGTAGCAAGCCTTCCACCGTATGTAAATCTTATACAAATAACGAACCACACTGAAACACACAACACAAGCATTAATTCCCAATGTGGCTAATAATGACCTTCCACGCAGGTTTCCGTATTGTTCCAATATGAAACGTGCCCATTTCGAACGAAATTAACAGTATTAAATTTACCACCGTTCTTAAAATGAATATAATTACATTTTATATTATATAATATGTCCTTTTGTAAAGGATGCCCTGTGCCAAGGATATTGTTATTTCTCATTCCAAATTACCTCCCAGGGGTCCAAAAGGGTTTTTGAGAGCAAAATCGCGTGGCGATAAAGAAAGGAAAGTGTTGAATGAATAAAGAAGCTTTCATTTTTATTACGTACCATTTTTGGTACACCTACAATCTCTTTCTCTGTTCTTAAAAATGACTGGGCGTAAAGTTGTTCTGCTTAAACTTGGGCCCTGACTTATTATGGTTATTTGTCTTTGAGCAGTTTTTCTTTTAGGAATCTGGCCTCGGGAGGATTCCGCTCTAATTCAGTTTATGCTTTAATTTATATTATGTTTTTGTGCATTGTATGATTCTTATGTAATTTTATATTGTTTACGGTTGTGTGTGCCGTAAAAGCAACGTAAAGTTCTGAGTGAGTGAATTTTCTTTCCTAACTTTATTTTAGTCTACCAAAAAAAAGTTATTATTCTTGAAGTGCCCGACAAAAAAAATAGATAATTTTGGATGTGACACATATATACTAAGATGATAATGAAGTTTCACCAACTTTTTTTAGTTCCTACGTATTTAAGAAGTTAATTTCTTTCTATCCAATTTTGTGCCAAACTGAAGTCATGTAAGCGATTATTATTAAAATTCATATATAGACTTTGATAGATAGAATAAATATTGTTTTTGTGCATTGTATGATTCTTTTGTAATTTTATATTGTTTACGGTTGTGTGCCGTAAAAGCAACGTAAAGTTCTGAGTGAGTGAATTTTCTTTCCTAACTTTATTTTAGTCTACCAGAAAAAAGTTATTATGCTTGAAGTGCCCGACAAAAAAAAATAGATAATGTTGGATGTGACACATTTTTTAATGGGACTAATCCCACCCTCATTCCCACTACTGTGTCACCTGTGTAGCCAGGTTCAGCAGCAGTGACCATTGATGACAACGAGTTTTGACACTCGTGAAGTCCCGGGGAAAGTTAAACTGTCTTGGAACCCGCAACGAACTTAATCAGAAGTATATTGGAGGAGTTGGAAAATGAATAATCCACTTCCCTCCTTAACAAAGCGGGAGACAAGCAACGAAGAGATATAGTGATGAGAAAAGATAAGCACCACGGACATGAGCATTAAGGGGGCCTAAATTGTGAACTATGCCTGTTTCCAGTAATATGTATGGCAGAAACGCCTAAACGCACGGAAATTCGTCCTACTTGCCACAAGATCCGTATAGTACACTACTCCAGAAGTTACCTCTAATTCGTTAAGCATGATATTACGTTCAATTTGCCAAAGACTACACTCCCATAGAATGTGATGAGCAGATTGTTCATAATTGTTGCCAGATGTTGAACATTGACATAACGGTGAATCAACTAGCTTAAATGAATACAACTTGCTCTTAAAGTTGCCATGACCTGTAAGAAATTGGGCTACACAGTGATCCACCTCCAACCAGTTCCTCGCCAGTCGCTCTCGGACGCATGGGAAGAACTGGTAGAGATGACGGCCCTTAGTTGATGTGTTCCAGCGACATTGCCATTCATCAAGAAGATCGTCATAGACTGTGGATTGATGGTTCAACAATCTAGCGATCCTATGTCTGTCGCGCGGAGCTAGAAAATTTAGATCCATGTCATCTCGTGTCACGTAATACATTGCTGCTCGTCTTTGTGCCTCAAGATCGACTGGAAATACACCTGCCAGTACTGGCAAAGCTTCAGTACTAACTGTCCTATAAGCCTTGCACAAAAATATCAACGCGAGACGTTGACTTTGTAGCATTTTACGTCGTACAGCACCGATAGTAGCTCTATCAGCCCATGCAGGCGCACCATAACACATACAACCCAGATATGTTGCACCATAAATTACTTTTAAAGTTTTGAACGAAAGCCCCCATGTCGCAGTTGATATCTTTGACAAGAACTTTTTTTAGATTTTTTAAAACTTCTTTTAGATTTTTCACCTACTGTTCTAATGTGCTCGACAAATGAAAAGTTTCTCTCTAAAACTAACCCCAAATAACAAACTGATTCTTTGTTTCTAATGGTTATGTTATTGAATTTGATTCGAGGCGGTGTTTTTAAGTTCCCTTTCAAAAGTAATTGAAATGTTTTCTGTGGAGAAAAATATAAACGATTGCGTTCACCCCAATTGTTGATTAAGTCTAAACATTGATTAGCTAACCTTTCAAGTCCTACCCTAGTATTAGATTGAATAAGTAAAAGACCGTCATCTGCATATCCGGTCAATGAGCAACCTGGTGGTAGTGGTATGCTTAGAAAGTCATCAAAACCTAGATTCCATAAATACGGGCCTAACACTGATCCCTGCGGACAACCCATGGTCAGCGCCTTCGACACAGCATGGTGGCCTAATTTTAACTTTGCTGTTCCATGTAGGAAATACGTATAAATGAGGGAATATATGTTACTAAAGCATCCACGAGACTTTAATTTAAGTAAAAGCATTGGCCACCATGCGTTGTCGAAAGCGCCAGATATATCTAAGAATATACCTAGCACATATTGTAGTGTTGATGACGAAACTATCTTCCTAACCGATATAACTGCGTCAACTGTCGATTTACCTACTGTGAAGCCAAATTGTCTATCGCTAAATCTAATACCGCCCGGCAGAAGCCGGGGAACTACGAGACGTTCTAAAAGCTTTCCTAGTGATGGTAACAATGTTATTGGCCTATATGACTTAGGGTCGTCGGACGGTTTGTCTCCTCTTTTTGGTATGATCCTAATGTAACCACTGCGCCATATACGAGGAAAAATACCTTCTGCTATGCAACGTTTAAACACAAACAAAATGGACTCACCAGATGTTTTACAAGCTTCCTTTATCATCTTGTTGGAGATTTTGTCTTCGCCTGAAGCTTTGTTAGGCGGCAAAGATCCGACAGCATTTATAAATTCGTCATAGGATGGTAGGTCTGACGTTGGTGAAACGGGTTGCAAAGCAGCCCATTGTCGGATCTGACGGTGGTAGTCTGTGTCATTCTCCAGCCGATCGTTGGGTATCAGACAATTCAAGAGATAGTCCGCTGTCTCCTCAATACCAGTGGAATGTCTACCATTAATTTTGATATTTTGGGTATAAGCTAAGTCGATAGATCTATTTGCTTTAAATTCGTGATATAAAGGAGACCACGGACCCTCCCTATCGAGTCTATCAACAATCTTACGTAACAAATTTCTTTTGCATTTTTCAACTGCAGACCTATAATGAGATCTAGCAACTCTAAGAGCAATGAAGGCAGTATCATAAACGTCACCTGTTATTTGACGTCTTTTTAATAGATTTAACTTTCTACGTGCTCTGCGAAAGGCTCGCCGAAGTTCAGCTAAGTTGTTATTCCACCAATCACACCTACGAGTGTTGGTGATAGAATCACGGCCAATGGCAACATCCGCACAATATATGAAGGTGTCAGACAAAATTTCAGCACTCTCTTCTACAGAAAGACTACAGCAAGTGAAGTATTTGACATGTGACGCGAATAGTGAACCAAAAAGATCCCAATTAGCTCCTTTTGTTTTATATCTAAAATTAATAGAGGACATACATGACGAGTCCCGTGGCAGCCTTGACGTGAATTCGTACACGATTAGGCGGTGGTCACTACATGACGCGTCCGGTAGGACACGCCACCTATCTATACGAACGTCCCCACAAGAAAGTGTGACGTCAATAGAAGACTCGCCCATGGGGCTGCAAAAAGTAGGTGGTGCATCTGGTGTGTTGTGGATGGATAAATTCATTTCTGCAATGAAATCCTCGACGGCGCACCGTCGATCCCTATCAGAAGAACGATATTTGCCATACCATAACGTAGATGATGCATTTACATCGGCATTAATTATGACCTTATGGCCCACAAGGGACCTTAAAACCAAGCGAAGATGGTGTAAGTAAGGGGCAACCGGATGTGAATACTGAAAGTAGCAGCTCACAACATAAACTCTAAAGGACGCAAAAGATACCTCCGCAACCGCACAGTGTGACGTCATGAGATTACTAATAGATGTTACAGTTAAGTTTGAATTCGCGACATAAATCACAGCTCGTGCTTTGCCGTCCAGCTGTATGATTTTATTACTCTGGCTTGTATTCTGATATTGTTCTTGTACAGTCACGAGCATAAATATATTCCTATGGGCAGATTAGCAAAAATATCTGTCTCAAGAATGAGTTCAATAATATCTGTCTGCATGTACGCAGCAAAAATATCTGATATTATCAGGCAGCATAATGAAGTGGTATCAAAATTATGTGATGACAATGTCGAAGCATAAATATCTAATGTGACAGGTGGCAAAATGTTATGATCCCTTGTGGAGAGCAAATATATGTAACGTTTTATATTTTTGTAATTTGCATTGATTCCGCCCTAAAAGCATAAATATGTGACACCAACTAGGTGGCAATATTATCTGACATTATTTTATCTTCAATTTAATTTAAAATTTATATGAAATAGTTAAAAAAAACTAATGTTATTTTACAAATAATATAGGCTGTCGTTTAATACTATACACGTTGTAAAAAGACCCTAAACGAAAACTGAAATCCCATGTTGTACCAATCACTACGAAAATTTTTTTCTTCGGCCCCATACCTGGGAAATTACTGGTTCAGGAGATATTGAGGCTCAAAATTACTATGAAATTTTTGTAATTAGGAACAAAATCGATGCATTTACCCCGCCAACCTGTTCTATAGACGTCCTATGCACCCATGGATAAGTAGGGTTTTCGGAATTGCACGCGCGCACTTTTAATTGTGGATTAAAAAATGTGTCTCCTTAAAAAAAACAAAGTTTCCCAGGTTTTATTTTTGCTTTGTATGACTTGGCATGATGTCCATAACAAGTAGACTTCGGCTTGGTGATGGATCTTGTGGCACCCTGTATTTATGTCTAGACATATCCAATACTACGACCGAATTAAATTATTTACTTACATTATCTTATCATTCTATTTTATCTACGGCTGCCGAGTAATAGTTTAGGAATACCCTATTCCTAAACTCGGACTATCGCAGCTGCAAAAAAACGACATATTAATAAGTCGGCGATAGCTGAGCATTTGTTGGAGTCTGGACCAAACCACTGGATAGAACTGCATCAACCACAAGTCTTATCCACCGATCGTTACTATTACTCTAGGATAGTACTCGAAGCGATAGAAATCAAGAAATATAACAATTTAAACCGGGAGGATGGATATAGATTGTCCGCTACTTGGAATCCAGTCATCAGCAAATGTAAACACCGCCGCAGTGATAAATCTCAACAATGTGTAGACGTCAGTAGTGTCACTACACTACTGTCGGAGTACCGATATGGCGAACTTAAATAAAGACTAAGTGAGGGTAGGTGCCGAAAGCCGCACTTCCACAAGACAGCGCTGATTTCTCATCAGTCTTTCTGCGACCAAGCTCGGTGCAAGACGAGCGAAACGTCGGAAACAAATAGGTATTTATACCGTAAATAAGTTAAGTTAACGCGATTAAGAGCCGCTAAATTATTTTGTATCATTTACTAGGAAATTCTAAATGGGAGATAAATTGTATTTTTTACGCCAATATTTTCGCAAATTTATCAATTTGCGACGTCTCATGGTAAATTTATAAACTACCGGCTTCGTAAGATTCTATATGGTTCAACCAATCACAGAAGTTTCACATTAATTTTAAATATAACATACTGCTCTCTGATTGGTCGGTCGGTGATAATGAAGGTCGGCATCAATTCAACTTAATAGATTATGTTAGGTTTTCTTGTGACCCTGAACAGAAAAAATAGGAGCCTTGCGAAGCAGGAATCCGTTAACTTAGGCTCATAAACGTCGCTATAGTTCCAGTTTATTCGTTAAAGTGGCGAAAAATGGCAGTGGAGAGGAAGGAAAAAAACACGTGACTTATTCAACCAATCAGAGCGCACATGGCGTTTGGTAATTGTTTACTTATTATTTTACGCATGAATTCGTAAGTTAAGCCATTTGCGAAAAGATGGGCGTAAAAAAATACAATTTATCTCTCGTTTAAAATCCTACGAAAGTTTATACATTTCTTAGGAAATTTATAAATTTGCCGTTCTTGTCATTCTCCGGTGACATAAATACTCGCTTAAAATCGATATTTTATTAAGATGATTAGGCAAATAAAAATAAAAAAAATATTTATAACGTGTTTTTGTTCATATTCTTTGCCCGGCAAAATACATAACAATAAAACATTTTGGTCCTTTTTACCTGCGCTATACATATTATCAAATATTTTATTGTTTATAAATTGTATGTCAAATATTATTGCCACCTAGTTGGTGTCACATATTTATGCTTTTAGGGCGGAATCAATACAAATTACAGAAATATAAAACGTTACATATATTTGCTCTCCACAAAGGATCATAACATTTTGCCACCTGTCACATCAGATATTTATACTTCGACATTGTCATCACATAATTTTGATGCCACTTCATTATGCTGCCTGATAATATCAGATATTTTTGCTGCGTACGTGCCGACAAATATTATTGAACTCATTTTTGGGACAGATATTTTTGCTAATCTGCCCATAGTAATATATTTATGCTCGTGACTGTACGAGTATTACGTCTAACTTATATTCTATAACTAAGCGCTCTAACTCTAATGTCGCCACCCTATCGTTGTGAAGGTTTAATTGATATTATCCATGATGTACCTACCTAAGTATGAGGTTCCCTAAACTATTAATTCAGTAGTTAGTATAAAGAATTAGTTGTGCTAATTTCAACTTATATGTAGGACATTCCTGAGATCCGCAACGATGGTCATGCGGTTTCTTAAGGCGTTTACATGCTACGCATGAAGGTTTAAAATCAGGAAGATCTTTATTTGAGCAAGTTTTTGTTTCGTGTTCCCCAGCACAGTGAGCACAAGCAGCTGTTTTATACGTACAAAACTTTTGAACGTGACCGAATTGTTGACATTTTGAACACCGCACTATTTCTATGTCGTCTATAAACCTACATGTTGCCCAATCTATAAACAATTTTTCTTTTGTGCTAACAAGATGTTTACGAATGTCTGGTTCTACTTCCAGGCCTATCCATTTACGACCACTATCTAATTTACGCCTACGAGTGATTTTGGTATTTTTAATAAACGTTTCCTCATCTACACTTACCTCATCTTTGATATTCTGACGGTATAACGCCGTGATGAACGCTTTGTCCTCCATAGCACCGGGTACGTCCTTGACAAGAATGCGTGGCTTACGCCCTTTCGGCTTCTCTAGACGTAAACCGGCAGACCTAATCGCACTTACGGATTCCAACTTTTTGAGTTGTTTTTCGTTGGCTACACGTAGTACTACCCCAGACTTGGCTGTTTTTTTGACACCTACTATTTGAAAGCCTTCGTCGCAAGGTTTGATGGCCTTCATCAGTGCCTGCTTCGTAGCGGATGACGACCCGTATTCAGCTGAACGCTCTGTAGTCGGGTAAGCTACAATAGCAGGGCGTTGGACACGGTGAGACTCCACCGCGGCCGCCGCCGGCACTGACTTCGCTGGTAGACGAAGGCTAAGTTTTTGTGCGTACGTCGGCTTTTGCTGATTGTTTTTTAAGCTATCTAACTCTCGTTCCAAATGCGCCATCCTAGTTTCGTTGCTAGACGATTTTAATGCTAGTATGGATACTATACCTGTTATACGCTGCGTAAAATCCATTATGGCAGTTTTGTTAGCGACGTTAATACGCGATCCTTGATCGTTCACTAACTCATTTATGTTGGCCAAATAACTAGTTGCCTGAGCTACTAAATCACAATAACTATCAGAATAATTGACACTATTTACCAATGGTTCGCTTTGAAAACGTTTTGACCTATCATCTGGCGTAATAAACGATGGTGACATATCACTAAATAAACGTTTAGTCGTTGGCGACTTCGGTGTACAAAAATCCGTGCCACCACCACGATCAGGTGGTTCATTACAGAATAAAGACATTATTACCTTACCTTATTTAACTATACTATATTGTATCCGCAAAAGGAAACCTAAACACAAATATATTTAACAGTAAAAATAATTTAGTAAAAAACTTACCTACTTTTTTCGCAGTACCTACATTAAGAAAAAATAAAAGACTTACCGATCGATGAATTACACTTATTTACACTATTTACAATATAATATGTACAAAACTTACAATACACGGAGCCTAAACCCTAAAATACACAACCAGAAGCAACTCACGAGCTGAAAAAATTATCACAAAACCGGTAAAAAGTTAATTAAAAAACACAGCTATTTGTTTCGCACCACACTGTACGAAGCGCGGGAGGGAAGTGTGACACATATATACTAAGATGATAATGAAGTTTCACCAACTTTTTTTAGTTCCTACGTATTTAAGAAGTTAATTTCTTTCTATCCAATTTTGTGCCAAACTGAAGTCATGTAAGCGATTATTATTAAAATTCATAGATAGACTTTGATAGATAGAATAAATATTGTTTTTGTGCATTGTATGATTCTTTTGTAATTTTATATTGTTTACGGTTTTGTGCCGTAAAAGCAACGTAAAGTTCTGAGTGAGTGAATTTTTTTTCCTAACTTTATTTTAGTCTACCAGAAAAAAGTTATTATTCTTGAAGTGCCCGACAAAAAAAATAGATAATTTTGGATGTGACACATATATACTAAGATGATAATGAAGTTTCACCAACTTTTTTTAGTTCCTACGTATTTAAGAAGTTAATTTCTTTCTATCCAATTTTGTGCCAAACTGAAGTCATGTAAGCGATTATTATTAAAATTCATAGATAGACTTTGATAGATAGAATAGGTAGATAGATGGGTACTATGAATATATAGTATTATCATCTTAAGGTCTATAAATAAACTATCGTATAGCTGGGTACGGGAGTCTGCTCACGATAAGAAAGTAAAGTAGTTGTCCACCACGCCGTTAATAGATAGTTTAATACATTCAATACCGTTCAGTACATCTTTTTTATCTTTTTTATAGACTCACGTCCTTATCCCCGTAAGGGTAGGCCGAAGTGTAATGTAATATTACCCACACTTCGCCATCAATGTTTAGGTCCCACGGAATAGGTGGTGAGCCTATTGCCGCTACCGGACACATCACAAGACTCCGTGCTGCTGATAATCGTCTGTCAGCTTCAACAAATGTATGTATTCGTAATAATATATATAATATATATTATTATGAATACATAATAATATATATTCGTAGTATATAAGTACATGTCTTTTCCAAGTTTGGAAAGCTTGTTTGATATGAATAAGTCGCTTCATTTTACGGTATGAGAAATAATGCAGTGTTGGTTACATTACTAAATTAATAAATCGAACAAAATGCATGCGAATGACGAATTATTTTTCTCTGTATTGATAAAATGTTTTGCTTATTTTTACAACCCAATATGACGGTACCAGTTTTATTTTAGTGTGTACTTCCACAATTCGAATGGTAGAGGTATGCAGGTTCTGGAATGGCATTTAATAACGCACAAATATTGGGCGGTTGGTGCTTGTAGGCTACGATTATTTGCTTGCCATCGGACAGACCGTACTGAATAAAGTAGCGTGTTTGCTTAGAAAAAGAACTTTTATACCTCTCATGCCTCCTCTACACTACTCGCGAAGTTGAACGAAGTTAGACGAATACGATAGTGTAGACAGGCACTTCGGCTTACCTCGTCAAACTTTACCTCGCCTCGGCCAACTTCCATTTGTTGTCGGTTTTTGCGCCCGAGTCAAAGGGCCCGAAGTTGCACGAAGTGCGTTTACGAAGTGTCTCTCTACACTACTCGGCCGACTTCGTTAGAACAGTGCGTGTAACACGATTATGAGCAATAAAAAGTGCTCACAGGAGCAAATTATGTTGTTCCTCGAAATTCTGCAAACAGAGACCGTTATTTGGGACCCCAATGACAAATGTCATAAAGATAATTAAAGAGATAATGTCATAAGAAAATAATTTATCATCCATAACAAACGTGCGCAGGCTATTGGCACCACAGAGCGAATGAGCTCCTCGCGAAGTTGAACGAGTGTGTAGTGACGCACTTCGGACTTCGGGCAAAGTTTCTCGAGTACTTCGCCGAGGAACTTCGCGAGTAGTGTAGAGGAAGCATCACAAAAATGTTTATAGCAGCTCCACAAGAGATTGTCCAGATACTTTGATAGAATTTTATATTATAATCTAACAAGACTAGCGCGCTTAAAAAACATGTCGTGAATATTTTTCAGTTGCACGAAGTATGCAAGTTCTTTACTAAATTACTTCTGAGAAATGTACCAGTGTGTCGACATACAAAGAGCAAATGCACAGATGGGTTCATCGTCTTAAGACTGTTTAACTCTTTCATGACTTTTGCTTGAGGAAATTTTTGTCAGGCAACTTAAACGCTGGGGATTCAATCCGAGGACTTGCGTGGTGTTTCAGTTGGACAAACTCTTACGAAGGTCTTAGTTTTATATTTGGAATGTTTTCGGATGGATTAGATTTGTTGTGATTTTAACAAGCAAGAAGGAAAGAAAAGTCTTTGTCCTTAATTTCTTTACAGGGGCAGCCTGTTCGGGGAAATGTCACAAATAGCATGGGCTTCAAAATTAAGCGAAGAGATTTGATTTCTCTCCAGTTTCGTGAAATTTTCATTTTTATTAATATTCAGTTTGCATGCATTTTGATCAACTTCTGTCAATTGCGGTCACGGAAAAGCTCCTGGCATTGCTATCTACTTTGATGGAATGAGGACCTAATTGATTTTCTACTCGTATTCTTTAGTTAGCGTTATTCCATTATCTTCTGTTTAGAGTAGGATAGAATAGCACTATGTTACTTCTAAATAAATATTTTGCTTTGCTTTGCTTCTAGGTAATAAATTCGAAAATTACTTTTTGTTTAATGCCCCAAATTGACTTTTGAGCAATATTGTTTTTGTGAAGTATTATGTGTTAACTAATGTTCATAATTAATGTAATATTTCACTAGTTCTTACTAGCCGTTTCCATCATAACTATCATAAATGTGGGTCTCATTAAACATTATTAAACCAGACATATTAGGTGCTATAAATAAATGATTTTTGTTGACATCAGGTAATATCAAGGAACGTACCTCAAATCCAATCATTGGCCACAAAATGTACACGTTGTAAGTCAAATAGATTTACATATTTTAAAAATAAATAGTTTTATGGTAACGCTTAACTATAAGCTATATTAGCTATATTACTAAATATAAAATAATATCGAAATTTAACTATTTACACACAACAGTCTTAATTTTATGAGTTAGATAGTATTGAAGCAGCTGGATTGGGACATCCCGTAATATATGTAAACACATTAAAAGACAATAATAAAATCCCTGTGTCTATTCCTTCATTCTATTAGTTTCAATTCCGTCATAGCCAGGATTTTACTTGGTCCTACTTGTTATATTTATTTCGAAGCGAAGCACTACTCTCAAGGGATGTCTCTGACATGAAATTCAGCCTCACTGAATCCTAACATGGAATAGTTGTGTAGGTCTACATGTTACTGACGTCATAGCCTATATTCGAACATGAACTCTGAGACAAACAATACAAATTATATATGTAGATATTGACTTCGTGTATGGTCTAGCGGTTAAATGGATTGTGCTATTTAGCACTGCTAAGGGTCTCGAGGTGCAATGCCCAAACTACACAACATTTTACATGATTCTCAGGTTGTTAAATTTTTTGGTAAAATTCACTTGCCTCATGTGAATTTTATAGAGAACTTGCAGACATACAGGTTTCCGCACAATGTACGATGTTTTCATCTCGTTCCCAGTACGACGGACCGACTCGATCATTTTGAATGTGAAAAATGTTATATTTGTACTGCTGCTGTTTTTGTGGTCCGTCTAAATGTAACCAGAGTCATATAATTTGTATACTGCCATTGGCATTATTTGAATGTTTTCTCGGTCCATCTAAATGTGAACAGTGCCATATATGTTATACTACCGCCGGCATTACTCTTCTGCTTTCATGGTCCGTCTAAATGTAAACAGTGTAATAGACATATTGTACTGCTACTGGCTCCGCCCGTTTAGACAAACCGGGAAAAAGCCGGTCTACCTAAGTGGGAAGAGTTTCATTCTTTATCCGTTTATCAAGCGATCAGTAATCATTAACGGCCATTTTCAATATTCGAACCATAGATAGATCTGTAGATTTTAGCAAGAAGATTTCATACGTAAGTGGAGTACAAACTCTGAGAACGTACTTGAGGACACAAAATATGACATTGAAATAACCCTTCGTGTGACTCCTCGTGTGTCCATGTTCTCGCACGGCAATGGACAGTACTTTTTGATTATTAAATATTTTTTAAATACTTTCAGAAAACACAAATAAAATAGATATCATAAAATTGTAATATATACCCTTAAAAATATGATGCTTAATTTTTAAAATAACTTTTGGCAGCAGTGAATACACGAAATATGGTAGGTATGAGTTCTGTAGTCCACGCCGCGTCCTCAGATGCGAGGAACAGCTCGTCAAATATACCTATATTGTAATAACTGGTTTTAACCAGTCACAACATCTTTCGTGTATTCACTGCTGTCAAAAGTTATTTTAAAAACTAAGAATCATAATTTTAAGGGTGGTGGATATATTACAATTTTATTATATCTATTTTATTTGTGTTTTCTGAAAATATTAAAAAATATTTAATAATCAAAAAGTACTGTCCGTTGCCGTACGATAACATGGACACACTAGGAGCACAGTACAAGGAGTCACACGAAGGGTCATTTCAATGCCATATTTTCTGTCCTCAAGTACCTTCTCAGAGTTTGTACTCCAGTTACGTATGAAATCTTCTTGGATTTTAGATTCGTGTTTGACATATATTGTATGGAGCTTATGTCAAAAACTGTCAAAAACTAATCTTAAATCTACAGATCTATCTATAATTCGAATATTGAATTCCGTAGTTAATGGCCTGTTCCCACAACCACGTACCGACTTCTAAATGAGAACATTGTCGCACAATCACCATAATCACAATGTATTCGTACTTTAAAATACAAATAATATTAATAACCATAAAATAATGTTTAAATACCTATATAATATTCTGTCTAAGCGACGAACAGACTATTTTTATTTTTTTGTAGACTCACGCCTGTATCTCCGGAGGGGTAGGCAGAGGTGTAATATTACACCTACATCGCCCTGTTTTTTTTTTAGGTCCCACGTAAAAGGGGGCGAGCCTATTGCCGACCGGGCACATTACCAGACTCCGTGCTGCTACTGAGAATTACCTAACGGCAAAACCCAATAACACTTTGCCCGATCCGGGAATCGAACCCGAGACCTCCCAATCCCACGCGCACATTTCGCACGCTTAAACCAATAATGTCACTATCCAAAAATCTTAACTTTTCAGTAGAGCGTAAAACGTTTTTTGTGGTGAGAATATGACACGAATATGCATGATACTTTAGAATTCATGCACAATTTATTCTTTCTTTGATATAGATAATATGGGTAAACATTGTATATCAAATATGAAAACATAAAATAATTAATTTAGTTGTATATAATTTATATATTTTCGTTATTTATTTTAAAGTGTCACTTTGACTTTTATCATTTTATTTTATTTCGTCTTAGTGACACTGCAGACCTACTTTTTAATAAAAATAAATAAATAAGAAAAGCTTTAAAACTATATTTAATTACCAAAAATGGTTTTATTTACTTTTACAGTGATTTTATTTATTTACTTTTAAAGTGATAAGAAATATATAAGTACTTATTGTCACAAGGTAATAAAAAGAAACATTTTGTTAAAAATAAATAAATAGATTAAAAATAAATCTGGAATATGCTGGCTGCCTCCATGGTCCAGTGGATAGCGTATGCGACTGCTGATCAGAGGTCCCGAGTTCGATTCCCGGGTCAGGCAAAAGTGTTACTGCATTTTTCCGAATTCTCAGTAGCAGCACGGAGTCTGGTGATGTGCCCGGTAACGGCAATAGGCTCGCCCCCTATTACGTGGGACTTAAAAATTCATGGCGAAATGTGGGTGTAATATGACGCCTCTGCCTACCCCTTCGGGGATACAGGCGTGAGTCTATAAATAAAAAAGTAAAAAATAATCAGACTTAATTCCAGTAGGCATTTTAAATTTATTAAAAAAAATAATAACGTCATCATCATCCGGGGAAAATCACCTGCTCTTGACGATGTTATAGAAGATCAGGATTTGGATGAACAAGAACTTAATGATCTTGCTCTAGGTTCCTGAAAAGAACTTTGCAAATTAGCTGTGCTCGGTAGATTCTCACCCGGTTGCGTCAAATAGTGAGCACTAATATTGAATTCCTTAGACTGGATTGAATCTGAAATATGTGTCCCAATGCCAGTTGAAGATGAACTGCTCGAAGAGGAAGAGCTGCATGAAGAAGATGAACTACTGCTGCTTAAACAACCTAACTTCTGATTGTTTCCAAATGTGATCTGTAGTGGCTCTACTTGAGTAAGAGTATGAAACACTGGTTGATATGAGTTTGAGTTTTCATCACTACAGTCATTTTCTTTATTTTCAAGTGAAGCTTCTGTAATTTATCACGCTGCTGCATTCTTTTGCACACCTTAAAACATGAAAGCCATAAATTAATGTTTGTGTAGTAAAAATACCGAATTTTTAAATAATGAAATCGTCCTAAATAATATTTTGAAACTTTACTCTGGTACGTAGGTACTAGAGTAAAGTTACAAAATATTACGTTAGGGATTACTGTAGAGTAATTCCTAACGTAATTGATCAATTTTAAATGCCAACCTTCGGTAAGAGTCATCGTATAAATACGATAAAACGACACTTTGCATTAAGTATTGCCATAATCCTGACAGCAAAATGACACTTTATGAAATAAAATATTTTATCAATGAGTTTAATTCATTTTTTTAAGAAAATTATGATAACAAAAATGACATAATAAGCAAGGTGACGATTATGCTGTAGCGAACAAATGACAAATAACGTAATGATTTTAAAGCTAAACTGACACTAAACTGAAAGTGTCATTATGGCATCAAATTATTGAATTAATAATGTGGTAACTTTAATGCAAACTTGACACTAAGCAAAAAATGTCAATATGGCGTCAACCCATGATATAAATAAGAGAAAAACTTTGTGCTCAAATGAACATTAACACAAAATGTCACTGTTTAAATTAAAATAATGCACTACTTACCAAAAATATCACTAGTAAACCGGTTTAATCACTAAAATGACACTTTAGCTCTCAAAAATCGTTAATTTTGTCTTTGGCGGCACGTACTTTTTCGTTGAAGGTCAGTGTTCCACTGAGGGGAGAGGAATATTTTGTTTAGTGACGAAGCGGATCACGTCCATACAGCGGGTATTCTTGTTACTTTTTACTATTGTCAGTGCGATTACGCGTAGGTCCACGTTTCCCAACAGATGACATTAAGATGTCGTTTTGGCAAAATTTTGGATAGTGACAGTATTGGATTAAGCGTGCGATTTATGCCGCGAGACCAACAAGGCATACTAATTTATTCGAAACAATAGTATCGATTTTATAAATACATACATACTATATAAAATTATAATGAAAGTATAGAGGCACGCTAACAACCACTATGAAAAATATTTCTTACATTCTTTATTTATAATTGGGCTTTATTTCATGGATATAATACGGCTTTCCTAAAAGTGCCCGGCTGAATACAGAATAATAAAAATATAATAAAAACGTATAAATCATTGCAGAGCCTTTTGTTTAAGGCATCCCTAAAAAAGCCTTCGTAAGCAATCAATTGAACACAAGCTCAGTTCTTTTTTATCCGCCCATCTATATATTTCGTCCATTTCAAAATAAAACCTGAAATTCTACTTCTAGAAAAAAACATTATAAAGCGAAATACTGGGTAAGTATAGTTTTACGCACTATATTTATTCAGTCAGTAATGTGTATTGTAAGTGTTTTACTAATGTCGCACGAGTGATCGATTTTCACGGGATAGCCGGAATCGATCACTCGCCGAGCAATTAAAAAGAGATGATTAGGTTGTCTTACGGGAAATAAATAAAAAATATCACCAGGAAAGATTAAACTCGCGTTATATTCCAGATTCACAATGGTTTTGATTACATAAAAGAACTGACACTTGAGGTTAACCGACTAGACAAGTATCCAGGGCGTAGGTCGTAGGTTGACACTCCACAGGTCCACGGATGAATACTAAGCTTTGACGTGTCTCCCAGCAGAAGAAAAAGGGCCCAACCACGTGTGTCGCTGGTATATATATGGTCGGCAAGCGGGTGAGGCTCCCCACTGCAGTGCGTCATCGTAGTGGGGCTCGCAAGCGCCGAGGCACGACGTCACACACCCCCCCCGTTAGGTCAGGATTTTCCCTAAGGAAAATTCCCTAGCCCAACGGGCGTAGCAGCCCTGAAGATACTCCCTGGAATTAGAGAAAACAGCGGCATGAGTACCTTGAACAAGTGACAACCCAATACGCTAATTAGTATACCTAAATAATAATGACCCACGCTTGCATTCTTCACGCGTACAACGGCAGTCTGAACTTGAACATAAACATTTATCATTCATAATTCATCACACATACCTACATGTAAATGCCAAGGCCAGTGTAATGGCCCAATAGCAAAGATAACAATCTATGGAGAAGCGCTTAGGGTAATTATTAGGTAATAATGATTTGTAGATATAAGAACTTGATCTAGCCCTACGACTTAAAAGTCTTGGGTTCGGCCTTTGCCACTAGATAAGTAAACTTTTTGAATATAGTTAGGTGTAACAACAGATTTTTCGTAACGATGAACAAAAATAATATAAGCCGCAGACACGACCGGACCGCTCAATGTCAAAGGAAAGAATTTAATAAATATTTTGCTCTAATTAATAACTACAACACGACCAGTAAACACCTTTTGAATGTAAACAATGGTGAATCATTAGTTAGGCATTTATTTATCGGCGCGTCGCTGAGTGAACGCGCGTGCGTCATAACGACAACTAGGTAGGTACGATCTAAATGGTAGGTACTATTCGACTGTTCCGAGCTCGCGACGCACGGTTAATTACTCTGAATGTTTATAAAGTACCTATAATAACAATTTGATTATGGAATTTATACAGAATTAAGAATAACAACAGAACTTCAGAACAAGGCACGGCGAAAAACAACACGCCAATCAATATGCATTTACTTATAGAAAATACAAATGCGAGAATCGAACACCAGACCGATCCGACAACGACTTTTCAACCACTGAGCCATAACTGATAGTTAGATAAACAACAGATTCTTTGTAACAATATTACATGTAATAAACTTTATTACCATTTATAACTGAAACATTTATTTATGTTAGCATGTTTACATAAATCATTAACACAACACAATACATTATCTTGTGGGCTTCGACTCGAAAACATAAGAACCATTGTTGGCCTTCGCAAATGATTATGTAGGTAATTATAACTTAGTATAGATATGCGTCTTACATTGTTGTTTTTATGCTTTTATTATTCTTTGTAATTAATCAACTTTAAATCTTTGATGTGCCATTCTCCTAAAGGTTTACCGGCCATGTCGTTAAGTTTGTATACTAGGGGTGACTTTTTTGAGGCAATCTTACATTTAATAAATTTAGGCGCCAATTTCTTGCTAAAGTATTTATCCTTGTCACTAAGTAGAAACGTTCTGCGCCAAACTATATCACCGACATTGAATTCTGCCGGTTTACGGCGAAGATTATAAGATGAACAATTTCGTTGGTGGGCCGACAACAGAGCTGAATGTACCTTCTCGAAAATAGAGGATAAGCAGCCTAAAGTTTCGGCATAGCCGTCCCGTGGTTCAAGCACCATATTGGAATTAAATTCCTTGTCAATATACTGAGAACCACATGTTATGACCTCCCTACCAAAAACAAGGAAATTAGGAGAATAACCAGTAACCTCACTAACTGCGCAGTTAAGGGCGAACTGAACCTTAGTGATTAAAGTGTCCCAGATTCGATGATCAGATTCTATGAAAGTTGAAATAGCTGTAATAATGGTTTTGTTGTAGCGTTCAACTGAGTTAACGTGGGGAGTATACAACGGTGTAAAATGCAAATTTGGAATTTTATATTTTGACAACATACTTTTAAAGGTTGCGCTAATAAATTGTTTACCGTTATCCAAAACAATAGTAGATGGAATTCCATGCACCAAAAATACATTTTCCTCGAGAATTTTTGTTATCACTTCTGCAGTTGCCCGTTTAATGGGGAAAAGCAAACAATATTTAGAGAAACAACAACTGACCACAAATATAAAAGTGTTTTGTTTTCTGCTGGGGGGCAATGGACCAATCAAATCAATACTAATCGTCTGAAAGGGCTTTTGACATGATTTGGGTTTTCCCATTAGACCTAAATTTGGGTGGTTTTGGTGTTTATGGGTGATACAAGGTTCACATGAACTGACGAACTTGACAACATCGGAGTACATACCAGGCCAAAAGTAATTAAGTGCAAGACGTTTGTATGTCTTAAAGATACCCAGATGTCCAGCAGTGGGCGAAGAATGATTCTCCCTTAGAATGTCAATTCTTTGGTCAGACGGAATAACCTCTTTCCATTGAAATTCTCTAGTGAGAGGGTTTAATGTTTTTTTTTAAAACAATACAATTTATTGTTTATTACTTGATAGTTGACAAAGGAAGTCGGAGAACTTAAACAGCCTTTATAGATATTTAAATACCAAGGATCATTAGTAGAAACTGGTAAATTCTGATTAGAATTAATATCTATATTTATATCATTAGCAATAGCAGAAACGGGTAAAGAGCGAGACAGAAAATCGGGTAAAACGTTATCGGAACCCCGACGATGACGTATTTCGAAATTATAGGAAGATAAGCGAACTCCCCATCTGGCTAACCGGCCAGTAGGGTTATTTAAGGTCAAGAACCATTTCAAAGCAGCGTGATCAGTGTAAACAATAAACTTTTTACCATTTTCAACATAACAACGCCAGTGTTCTATAGCAGATAGAACAGCCAGGGCTTCGCGCTCTGTGGCACTGTAATTTTTTTCTTGCTTACTGAGTGATTTGCTATAGTACGCTATGACTCTTTCCTCACCATTTAACCTTTGACAGAGGATCGCGCCAAGACCAAAATCGCTAGCATCTGAGTGTATTTCAAACGGTTGCGAGTCGTCAGGACAAGCCAACACCGAGGAGGAAATCAAACAATTCTTTAGGTTATTAAACGCCTCATTAGCCTCTGTCGTCCAGCAGAATGGAGGTGCGTTTTTACTTTGAGATGTTAACTTATTTAAGGGTGCAGCAATAGAGCTAAAATTCGGTATAAAACGCCTGTACCACGAGGCTGCGCCTAAAAATCGACGTACTTCTTTTCTATTAGAAGGAGTGGGATAATTTTTCATTGAATTTACTTTATCCGGATCGGGATGCAATCCACTAGAGTCGACAACATAGCCTAAATATTTTAGTTTATCTCTAAAAAATTGACATTTTTCGAGATTAATTGTTAAATTAGCGCTTTTTAGTTTATCAAGAATGCGTAATAAAAGAGTAATATGCTCGCTGAAGCTGGACGTGATACAGATTATGTCATCGATAAAACAGAAAACCTTATTTTCAAATTCTGGGCCATAAAATAAAATATCAACTAATCGTTGTTGAGTAGCTGGCGCATTCGTAAGACCGAAAGGCATTCTTTTGAATTGAAATGTGCCACGCGTGGGAATATAAAAGGCTGTTTTGCAACGGTCCTCTTCTTTAATTAATGTTTGCCAAAAAGATTTAGACAGGTCTAAACTAGACAAGTATTTAGCATCTCTCAGATTATCTAAAATTTCCGAAATATAAGGCAAGCTATAAGCATCTTTTTTTGTAACGGAATTTAATTTTCGACTGTCTTAACAGAAACGCAGTTCACCATTCTTCTTTGGTGTCAAAATGACCGGATTTGACCACGGGCTTTCGGATCGTTCAACAACATCCTCTGAGAGCATGTCGTCAAGATTCTTTATTAATATTCTTTGTTTATCGGGAGACATGCGATAAAATCTTTGCCAAATAGGGGGACAATCACCTGTATCAATTGAATGAGAAATAATATTTGTGCAACCGAGACCCCGCTTCTCGTATGAAATATCGGTAAATTTAGAAATAATGTTGTCAGCGGTAGCTCTCTGGTCGACTGTAAGATGATCATAAGAAACAAGATGTGTAGGGGGAACTGCCTGCAACTCCATTACTTGAGCGTCAGACTTGTTCACAATCAAAACAGACTCCAATTTGTTAGGAAATAGGCCAAAGCTTCGCCAAAAATCCATGCCAAGGATAAGGGAATTTTGAATCCCAGGTACAACATGAACTTCTAAGTTAATCAATTTATCCTGAAACTCGAAGGGTAGAAACACCGATCCTAAGGACTCAAATCGTTCGCCGCCTGCTGTTATTAACCTTAAAGGTTTCGATTTATCCAAAACATTGTCTTTCAAAAATAAGTTATGCAAATTATTACCCAAAATTGTAACGCAAGATCCAGAATCTAAAAGACCTGTGGTAGGTATTCCGTTTAATTTTAGAGTAACGTAAGGTAAATATTCTACTTTAGAATTACGGATTGAGGAAATATGATAGCTATTAAAGAATTTTTTTAAAAAGTCCAACCAATTATTCCACTCTGTTTTATTACAATTAGTTGTATAATTTGATTTTCCACAATCCTTATTAACTAGTTTTTTGAAACTGTAGGGGTCGACTTAGATTTACAATTGGGGCAGTCTGACACCTTGAAACCCTTCGTGCCGCACTTAAAACAGATTAGGTAGTGTGGCTGACGGCAATTACGTAATGAGTGCGAATTGCATCTACAACGCACGCAAAAAGTTTTATTTATTTTAAAAGTACTCGATACGGCGTTGACTTGTGGTACAGACTTGTATCTCGATGTATCGGCGACAGAGTTATATTTATTGAAGTTATTATGATTGTAAACATTTTTGTTTGAAGAAAAATTAGAAAACGGATAATTATACGCTAGATCGGGTGCTACAGTATTCTTTGAAACTTTAGGGGGTTCAGAAAATTGCTTACTGCGACTTTGGTAATTTTCGAAAAGACGACAAACTTCGACCAGACATCCATATCAACATCAACAACCTTTGCAGTGAGCAGACAATTAGTGTAACAAGGTCTAATATTATTTAGTAAAATTTCTAGCTTCTCCGAATCAGCGATAGGAGAACTAAGTCGCGAAAACAGACCGTGCATTTTTGCCACGTAAATAGTTATTGATTCGTTCTCGCCTTGTGAGCGCTGACGAATCTCCGTCATAAGTCGATAATCGTAGTTATGCGGACTAAAATTTCGTTTTAAAAGTTCGCAAAGTTCTAACCAAGTCTTTACATTATTTTTAACAGAACGATACCAAACTAATGCGTCACCCGAAAATATTTCAAAAGCGAAAGACAACATCTTGTCATGTGGAATAGATCTACAGGACATAAATTCATCAATTTTTTCAATAAAAGATCTTATACATGATTTACCGTTAAATTTGAATTTACCTAATTCCGAGAAGAGCTTACGGTCGTAATTATAGGAAGTGTTTCCCTCTGCCACTGAGCAATCCGACCGCGAACTACGACCCGTGATTAATTGTAATTTCGCATATAAGTCATTAAATTTATTCCACACAGACTCAATTTTTTTAATATCAAGACTGCCGGTATCCACCCTATTCAGTCGATGAAAACAATGGTGAAGCACGGTTTCGACCTTCTGTTGAAGCTCGGAGGTATAGTTTGCTTCCAACATAGATAAGTGTTTATTTGATCTTAATAACGACTTTTCCACTTCAGCCACATCCTCCTCTGGTGGGAAGGGTGAAGATAATATATCCTCCGAGGGAATTTTAACTGAAAGTTTAGCGATTTGTTTGCGGGGATCGTCAGGCTTTGGAACGCCGCGTATTGTGGTCTCATATTCTAATTCCGCTTTAGTTAATAATGAGAAATTTATAATGTAAGCCATTATTACAAAACAATAATAGAAAATCTAAGTATTTACGCCGGGACAAGAAAAAAATTAAATATCGCCAGAAAATCGAATACCGTGCTAAAAAAAAGCTGAAATACACTAAATTATACAATGGTGTGATGATTGGTAAAGGTTGAATCACAATATTTTTTCGCGAACACGAGGCACGTTAGTTCAACGGCAAAGCGGTTAGAACCGGTTGGCGGCTCGACACGCTGTGGAACGTGATTTTAGACCGACGTTAATTAAATCACCGTTATGTTATTTACACAGTTAAATTGCTTATGGCCAACCAAAATAGATAGAAACTGTACATGTACGCAATTCACCACACCAGAATATATGCACACACAGGAGAAAAATATACAAGAGAAAAAGAAATTATTTCACTTACCTGTAAAGTGCCAACCTACGTTTTTAAAAATATATTTAAAAATTCTATTGGGCGCCAATGTCGCACGAGTGATCGATTTTCACGGGATAGCCGGAATCGATCACTCGCCGAGCAATTAAAAAGAGATGATTAGGTTGTCTTACGGGAAATAAATAAAAAATATCACCAGGAAAGATTAAACTCGCGTTATATTCCAGATTCACAATGGTTTTGATTACATAAAAGAACTGACACTTGAGGTTAACCGACTAGACAAGTATCCAGGGCGTA
Source organism: Euclidia mi (assembly GCA_944739405.2). Classification (NCBI taxonomy): domain Eukaryota; kingdom Metazoa; phylum Arthropoda; class Insecta; order Lepidoptera; family Erebidae; genus Euclidia; species Euclidia mi. The sequence continues at coordinate 558,446 of CALYKY020000006.1, read as the reverse complement.
GGTCGTAAGTTGACACTCCACAGGTCCACGGATGAATACTCAGCTTTGACGTGTCTCCCAGCAGAAGAAAAAGGGCCCAACCACGTGTGTCGCTGGTATATATATGGTCGGCAAGCGGGTGAGGCTCCCCACTGCAGTGCGTCATCGTAGTGGGGCTCGCAAGCGCCGAGGCACGACGTCACACTAAGTTTTCTCACGAACAGAAGGAATTTGTTGTGTTGCGAGTAACTAACTTACTGACTGGCTTTTCTAGTTAATAAGTAGTTTTATTCAAAGTCTCTAGGTAGAGTTGTATATGTTTAAAGCAGTGAGCAAAATTAAACATTTACAATCTTGTCATATTTTTTGTCAGGATATCATGACAAAACTGATTAAAAAATCTTATAGCGCCATGATCATGGATGCTCCTTAGTTTTCTAGTTAAATATTTCTGTAACATTTATACTTATTTCGATTCCATTTTAATATAAGATTCAAAATTCTAAATATAGAAAGTGGATAACTTAGATATGATATTTATTCGACAGCTAGTTACCCGCTCAAGGTAACCGCTCTAATTTGACATTTTCCGCTAAAGCATCACGCGGTCGTGATCTGACCACCCGCGAAGCAAGGCCACTTGTCGTGCTACCTTTAACCTAACCTTACGACTCGTCACTCGGGTGTTGATATTTGAAATGATGTTTTTATGAAAGTAGATTAAATAAGCTTTGTATTAATGTTTAAATGGTGACTGAATGACGGAATGTTTAGTTTATGCGACCCGCCGAACTTGATCCTATTGTAAACAATGTCGTCTATCGACGACCTACTTGCCATTTTTGTTTTTCATGATAACAATATGGGTTATAAATTGCTTACTTTTATTATTTTGTATACCTGGTGGTATAAGCTTTCCAATAATATAAAATTATAGCAATGCTTGCTTAGAAAATTATTTAAATGTCAGCATTTGAAATTTTGTATATTTCGCTGTCTTTGCATGTTGCGCGCGGGGCGTAATTATGGATTCAAAACATCATTGTAAGCAAATTATATATTTATATTTGATATTTTTATGTTTTGATTGTGAATGAACTAATGAATTATAAAATAACAGCAAAAAAATAAACAAATATTGTGTAATAATTTAATTTAAAAAAACAAGAGGCTATTATCATTCAATTACCGAAAAAACTGCATTTATTTTTTATTGAATAAAACTATATAGATAAGGTTACATTTCTGCTATGAATTATTGTTTTATTATGATAATATAAATAAACCTATCATATGATATAATTATAATACTCCTATAATTCATGAGATATTGGCTTCCGAAAATTTTGGCGTGTATGGCGGTTATTTTTGGTGGGAAAAAGTAAACAATTGTGCAAAGTCCAATAAGAATAATTCTTATCGGATTCTTATCAGATGTGGTTTTTTTATTGGAAATCTAGTTGAAAAGGAACTTATCTAGGTTTGAATCTGATATATAACAAGAAAATATGTTTGAAAACATAAAATACGAAAATTGGCGGCAATTAACAATCATTTATATTTTATATTTTTTTATGTTTAAAATTTAAATGTTTCTTTCCATTATATTTATTTTCTCTGAAAGTTAATTGAATTACCTTTCTAACCGTGTATAATACTTATATACTTCTCATACTAAAAAACGACGAGAAATATGAATATGTTAAAAATATAATAGCGCGCTCGAAAATGGCGGGAAATTTTTATACCGGGCGCGCTTTATACCGCTCTTGCGTGGGCTTCAAGTATATTATTTGGTGTTAATTAATATCATTCGAAAGTTTATTTAATTACGCGTCTTTTGATATACAATATTACCTTAATAAATAGAAATATCACCATTCTTTCAACGAAAATATTACGCACCCGTACTTAGCTCAAAAGCCTAGCCTCGAAAGTGGCCAAAATACATCTACGGGTGTCCTGAGATGCCGCGATGGTGGCCAAAATGCTTCGAGGGGTTACATGATATACAAAAAAATTATCAATGCATCGAACTTCCTTGTCGCAGGACTTACAGGAATAACGAAACTTTTTCCTAGAGTAAATCGACTACAATCACATACAAGATACTCTTCCATTTACATCAACTCCCATAAATATTCAAACAGAAAATACCGTTATAATGAATCAGCAAATCCTCTTCAAACGCCATTAAAATACAATTTCACCCAAAAACAAAACTGTAGAGAGCCTTCCACCGTATGTAAATCTTGTGCAAAATAACGAACCACACTGGAAAACACAACACAAGCATGCATTCCCAATGCGGCTAATAATAACAATCCACGCAGGTTTCCGTACTGTTCCAATATGAAACGTGCCCATTTTGAACGTAATTAACAGTATTAAATTTACCACCGTTCTTCGAATTAATATAATTACTTATTTATGTCCTTTTGTAAAGGATCCGGTGTATTGTTATTTCTCATTCTAAATTGCCTCCCAGAGGTCCACAAGGATTTTGGAGAGCAAAATCGCGTAGCTATAAAAAAAAGGAAAGTGTTGAATAAATAAAAAAGCTTTCATTTTTATTACGTACCAATTTTGGTACACCTACAATCTTTTTCCCTGTTCTTAAAAATGACTGGGCGTAAAGTTGTTCTGCTTAAACTTGGACCCTGACATATTATGGTTATTTTTCTTAGAGCACTTTTTCTTTTAGGAATCTGCCCTCGGGAGGATTCCGATCCAATTGTTTTTATGCTTTAATTAATTTATTGTTTTTGTGCATTGCACGATTCCCAAGCTATTAAAATGATTAACGCTTTTGTGTACTGTAATAGTAGCGTAAAGCTCTTTTAGGATATTTTACTAACTTTGTTTTAGTCTATCAAAATGAGCGCTATCAAATCCATACAGAGTTGTTTTATTACAAAATATGTTTCACCAGTTCAAATGTAACCTACACAATTTGATAATCGTATGTCAGCTTCAACCTCTGTTTGTTTACCCATTTGCTTACTCAGGTGAACATCTGTTTGTACTCAGATTAGATTTGCATAAAGGTTTATGTTAGTGCTGGACATATGAGCTATATCACAGCTTCAAAGACGCGTCGTAATGTTAATTCAGTTGATCTTGACGTAGATACATATGCAGTCGCAGTAAATGCGTGTCTTGTCCAAGTTTGGAAATCCTTTTTGATATGAATAAGTCGCTTTGTTTTATGGTAAGAGAAATAATGCAGTGTTTGTAATAGATATTATTACATTTATAAGTCGAACAAACGGCATGCGAATGATACCGTCAAAATTTTTCTTTGCTTCAACATATTGTTGTAATACTTACTTAAACAAGTCTGGCTAGTCATGAAGGAACCAGCAATTCAAATAAGAGAATCTTTTAAATTCAATCCATAATTCGAATAGCAGAGCTATGCTGGTTATGGAATGGCAACAAAATTCAAGCAAAATTCATTAACGATGCGATGCTCGGTTGGCGTCACCGTCATCTATTCGATTAGTCGCTTGTCATTGAACGTACCGTACCCCTGTAGCTTGTTTGTATAGAAAAAGAAAAGTATTATACTTATCACAAAAATCTCTAAACATCTCCAGAACGGCTTGTGCAGATGCTTTGAGAGGACTTAAATTATAATGTAACAAGACTAGCGCGCTGAAAAAATACGTCGCGAATCGTTCTTTACTAAATTACTTCTGGGAAATGTACCAGTGTGTCGACATGCAAGGAGCAAATGCACAGATGGGTTCATTGTCTTAAGACTCTTGAACTCTTTCATGACTATTGCTCGAGGATATTTTTGTCAGGCAACTTAAACGCTGGGGATTAAATCTGAGAGGATCGCTCGTTGTTTAAGTTGGACAAACCCTTACAGAGGTCTTAGTTTTATATTTGAAATGTTTTCGGATGGGTTAGTTTTGTTGAGATTTTAATAGGTAAGAAGGGCAGGAAAGTCTTTGTCCTTAATTTCTTTACAAGGGCGGCGAAGAGATTTGATCTCTCTCCAGTTTCGTGAAATTTTCAGTATATTAATATTCTGTTTGCCCTGACGTTTCGATCCACCATCATCAGCCTTTAACAGTCCACTGCTGGACTAGGCCTCTCCTTTGAAAGGAGGAATTGGCCTACTATACCACGCTGGACGTTTCGATCAACTTCTGTCAATTGCGGTCACGGAATAGCTCCTGCCATTACTATCTAATTTAATGGAATTAGGAACTAATTGATTTTCTACCCGTATTCTTTAGTTGGCGTTATTCCATTATCTTCTGTTTAGAGTGGAATAGAATAGCACTAAGTTTCTTCTAAATAAAAATATGTTTCTTTAATCTGCATTCTCGTTATTAAATTCGAAAAGCACTTTTTGTTTTATGCCTCAAATTTACTTTTGAGCAATATTGTTTTAGTGAAATTACGTGTTAAATAATGTACAAAATAAAATAATTTAAGAGGGAAGAGAAACAAGTGAAAAGCCTGTCAAAGATTCACCAAAATATAAGTACTACAAAATAATATTAACACAAAATGGTTCTGTCATAATGTGTTGATGTACCGACGAGCCATGACAAATAGGATAATGTAATAAGGCAACACTGAGCGGCTGTGTCAGAATTATGCGCCGTCAGTATTAAATTAACAGAGCTTTGTACTTAAGGGGAGATTTCTAACAAAATACAATGACTACGCGAAATATTAGCTGTGGTAATAATTTTTGATCATATTTACTTGATTTCGTGTCCAATTGTGGTATAATAAACTTGGCAAACACAGTAAACGTATTTATAAAAAAATGCAGCAATATTATTTCCGAAAAAAATAATATTCCATTTTGTTAGTTAGTGCTTACACGAATACAATACTGAAACTTGATAAGTCATTTCAATATTTAAAAAAAAATTCAGCGCTAGTCTCAAATTACTCTAGCCAGAGGCTATTCTACTCTATTCTATACTTCTGTTAAATATAAATGATAAACGCAATAACAAAATATTGAGACAACCCTACCTACCTACACATCCCATACAAATAATTTCCCCAGCAACATATAGTCATATAAGCACCGAGGACACGTTCGCATTCCCACTTACCGTATCAAACAAATTGGTCCAATATATGCGACAAAAATCTCCTAAGTTTTCCCTCATTCTTTAACTAAATTATTAATATGGCTGTTGATACCTTAGTTTCGTATTTGCACCTTTTATTTCTTGAAGCCTATTCCATTTCTCGCTGTTGTGTGCCAACGTTTCAATCAATCAAATTCTGACACTGTTTGTTATACTGCCACTATGAACAGCCAGCGTCTATACGGTTATTTTTAGTTTGTTTCTAACAAATGATGATGTAAGAACCTAGAATGATAAATTGTCTTTCTATGTAGGTTAGGGCGAATATTGGGTGCAAATTGATACCTAATCGCTGCCGTGCTGGCTTAATGATACAGCAACTGTAATACTCGAAGGCAAAATAATTTAAACTGGGCATGTGAACGAATTATACATACCTACATTTATGATAAAATTGTTATTAACATTTCGGTGAATTTTAAACTTGAGTTAACTGGATTCTGCTAAAAATCAACTTGTTAACTCTTTTGAACACATGCTGAAAAAAATCATCATTACAGTATTTCTTAAGTCCGCTGCTGGACTTAATTATATCCTATTTTTTACCGCATTAGGTGATCGGAAGACTTAGCCTACTGCACCACGCTGGGTAGACAGGTTACAGTTGGCATAGGGTTTGATATTCAGATTTCCGTCTCTTCTCAAAGATACTAATACACTTTGTTTCGTGTATTTTCCTTAGGCGCCTTTTATGCCAACCACGGTGAGAAACGTATTCAACGTGTGAAACATATTCAACGTTTTAGGGCAACACTAAAGAAATATTTGTTCGATTACCAAAAAGGCCAGGAAACACAGTTGCATGACACAAGTGCTATATAACTGGGTAGAGAAATTACAGTCGCTAACATTAATGTCTATCTTAACATGCTGAGTTGTGACCATTTTGCAGTAACTTATTTTTCTTTTTGTAATTGTGTCTTGTGTATGTATTGCATAATCTGCTGCAAATAAATGTATTTTCTTGCTTTCTTTCTTTCTTTCAAATGGGGTAGTGACACTTTGTATTCTTAATCCGTTACCACATGGACATGTTATACAAATTTGAAATTTCACATCTTTAGTAAGGCTACCCTTGAATGACAAGGAGTAGACAAGTTGTGTTGGTAAATATTGGTAAGTGATATTACACGTATGTTTCTCGAACTGAACTACATACTAGAGTGAGGGGATTGACATTTGATCTTATGAACTGGTGTGTCTTTCACACAATCACGTAGAGATAATTCATTTGTTATTTAATGATATAGAGGTGCTGACTTGAAGTTCATAGTGACGAATATAGTAATTTTATAACAAACAAAGGGGTAATCTGCTACCCCTTGGGAAGGAATTTCAAAAAATCTTCTATTAGTACTCACAAACACTCCCCAAAGTACAAACTATTCAGCAATTTCAGCTTCTTGCGCTTAGTAGTTTTGCATGCGTTGCCTGTCTGTCAGTAAATAATGTAGTTTTATCTTTTAAGAGTTTTATCTCCATTGATATTGTTGAGTTTTTAAAAGAACAGTGCTAGTATGCGAGAAACACCATTGTGGTTTACTTAAATCCTCCACCAACTACATGCAGTACCACTTTAAACACACGTACTTCGTTATAAACTGTACTCACATATGCAAGTTTCTTTACGATGTTTTCCTCAGCGGTTTGATATGCACATAATTTCAGAGGAGTGCACCTCAGGCTTGCGTCCTGAACATTTTACTACTTTGTAGACTTATGATTCACATTTGACTATCATCTGTAGAATGATGGCAGAATTTTTATAAGTTAGAAAGAATCTGTAATTTAGGTAGCCATTTTATAATAATGAACCTTGAGAAAATGGCTTTTGTTTGTAAGATTCCAAAAAATACGACTGGTCCTGCATTCAAACCAGTGCTTACTTTTTACAAATTTTACATTGCTTTGATAATCATTTACATTAAAATCATAAAATCTTGGTATCTTTCGCAATTGTCTGATACAAATGTTGTCGTGCTGTTGTAACTAAAATAAGGCTTCAGCAAAGTTTTTCGATGTATTATTGGCAAACAAAATGATGATTATCTTGAAATGCGTCTTTATACTTTGTCCGAATTTGTGTAGTTGTAAGTGTGCCTAAAGCTGCGCGTTTAGACTTGTATTGTGCTTAATTTATTGATTCATATCAGTAATAACAATTGCTGAAATATTTCATAATTATCAATAATTTCTACTTTTATAAATGAATGAATGCGTAGAAATTTATAAGTCCACGAATTACTCATAAATCACAGTACCTTTATCTACTCTTTTATACTAATATTAGATAGAGAGGGCTTAATATTTTTGTTTCTTTCTCTATTAGAATGCTTCATTATCTCTTTAGGGTGCATAGGGTTCCCACCAAGAACTTAGGGTCCCAAGCCAACCTCACCTGCAAGTGGTGCACCTGCCGATCAACGGACGAGGCTCTGCCAAACAAAATGTCCCAATAAGCGGCAATAGGCTCGCCACCTATTACGTGGGATCAAAACACTGTCGAAAAGTGGGCGTTTAATATGCCTCTGCCTACCCCTTCGGAGAAACAGGCGTGAATCTATGTATGTATGTATGTGTATTATCTCTTTAGTTTAATGTTCACCCGCACGATACAAGGACGGATTGCTAGTTAAAAATACGAACATAATTGTATGTGCTGAGTCACACCCAACATGTTGTTGACAAGTTACTGCCATGTGCATCACCGATGATCTGCGTGGTGTTATTTTCGCGAAGACCGTTTTATTGCTACATTTTCGCAGATAAATCTTTTTCTTGCTGTCTTGTCATTTGAATTCCATCTTCATTTAACGTTAAAAAGCTTTCACCGTTTATTCACTACGAAGTATCATTAATGACAACCAAGGTGAATTTATTTTGATGCATGATGTATTATCGTGAGCTATTCACGATGTCTGAGGCTCTCTATTCAAAGGCTTTATGAAAAATAAGGCAAGCGAGTTTCATGTTATTTGTTTACTTTTGGGTTTGTTAGGTCTCTCTATGACTTTCTAAATTTGAGACACATGTTTGACGTATTTTGTATGGAATTTATGTCAAATATGTATCACAAATCTCCAAAAAAAATGGATGGATCGAATATTGAATTCCGCGTCAGAGCGTTGACTGAGGTGAATATAGTTTTTAGTCGTCGGTAGTTTGCAGACAGATTATATAGTGGAAAAATATTTGTTAAATCAGAATCAAATTGAAAACAGAAGTAAATCTGACTAAAATGTAACTAGGAGATGCCCGTAATAGCGTGGGTATAATATATATGTATAGATACAAGGTATACGGCCTATATGTATTATTATAGTTCTATTTGTCAAGTGTTTGGAAAATAAAAGATACAACTATCAATTCTTACTTTCATTTATTCAGCTTGTCACAAGAGTATATTTTAAAATCTAAAGTTCTGATTCTACATTTACATTTAGCGCCACGTTCGCAAAGCAAGGGCATAGAACCATGAGTACTTTTAATAGTTATATTTACCGTTTATAAAAGCGGTACAAACAATATATACATCGGATTTTAAGGTGGTGGGTAGTTCAATATTTCAAAAGTAACTATTACCTCAATACAATAGATTAGCAACAACATAATTCATTTAGTAATATTCACCACAGATATTTTTAATATTTACCACTATATTTATATAATAAAACCGTTTTTCCCCCGAAGGGTAAAAAACGGATATTTAGGTTTCAGCCGTAGTTTGAACCACATTTGAGATTAACGTTCCAATATTCGTCAACACTATCCTCTATCTCGCTCCCTCAGTATGTAAGTTAGTGATGTCAGAACTATAGCTGTCCTTGTCTTGCATCTAACGGGCAACGCGCGGCGGCCATGTTCCTCATTACCTTAAGCCGGCAAGGCCCTTAAGTGTGGTTCAAGCTACGGCTGAAACCTAAATATCCGTTTTGTACCCTTCGGGGGAAAAACGGTTTTATTTAGGTGTTCGAGCCTACGCTTGAACCACATTTGAGACGTGTTTATTATCTGCCGGCGCTGCTCGACTAGTCCCTTTAAATGGGATATCCATTTGTGACTAGTGCTGAGCGTACTGTGATGTACATGTATTAGAAATAATAGGCAGTTGTAACAGTATTTATGTATGCGTTTATTTCTGTTTTTTGAAATACAAATCAATTTAATTAATTTCTTTTTATTTACAACGCATCCAACACAAGGTAGTTGGTCACACAATAACATAATTAAGAGTAATTAACAAACTGAAAATAAATATTCCGCAAAATTAACATGATTGAGTAACTTGGAACTAATAAACAACCGATTATTTGGTTACACCAATGGAGAGAAACTAGTATTAAGTACGTTAGGATTGCAAACGGGGTTCGCTTTTATTTCCCTGAAGTAATGTCGAAAGAAGGTACGTTTTGATCGCCAATTACCCCTTTTTAGAATTTCGTCAATGTTATATTGATTACCGATCCAATTACTAGTCGCGACTGCTGCTCTGAAGCCACCTGCTGATCCAGATATGCCTGCCTCCTTAAATAAGGACCTTATCCATCCTGCGATTACGGTCCGAGAAGCGTTTTTAACAATTCCTCTTGTGGTAATGAATAAGTTATGATCACTTGTGGCGTTGCACCGTGTCTCAGAAATGGATATGGTTCTTTTGACCCAAAAGACTATGTCTAGTCGACTTCCTAAATCGACTTCTCCTCTTTTCAACAACCAGCCAGATTGTCTATAAGATGCCGAATCAGTTTTAGATCCAAATTTAGGCCAAAATATTATTTCATTTCCTTTATCTTCGAAGTCGCCTTCGTCTATTGATAAGAGGGTTAAGTCATGGACCCGACTGCCGGTAGCTAATAGAAGAAGCACGCATGTGTGCCTAGATACTGCAAAATGGCTGTTGTCATCGAACTGATAGGATTTTAGGAAGGTAAGTAAGTCTTCTATCGTCCAAGAAATTGGTTTTTTAACTGGAGGATTTTTTGAGAATATACCTTTTAGTACTTGCTTAACTAGAGGATGGGAACTAAGCTCGCAAGCTCTTAAGGGATTGCTAAAGTTTGCAATAACTGATTTGTGAACTGCTATGGTCCTGGGCGCTAACTTTATGATCATATAAAGATAGCACAGGTACCTGGCTAGGTCTTGAGGATTGGGATCGTCTATAGTGACACCACGCAGTTGTGCCCAGCTGCACCATCTTGACCAAATCGGTTTATAAGTTTTTAACGATGACGGTTGCCAAGATGCCTCCAATAGCTTCGCTTCCTCTTCAGACCAGTTTGCTATCTGCTTTGACCAGCCCGTACCAACCATGCTGCTAATTCCAACTGGTCTACCCCTTGGGGGACGCTGTTCGTGCGAAGGTCTGTTAGATTCTTATGAAGATTCGGAACCAGAAGACTCTTTTCCAATTGGGTGCTATTAGGATATATCGACCCTCCGACTTCTGTAAATGATGTAGCACTCGTGGAATTAGTGCTGGTGGGGGGAATATCCACCCTAGGTTTTATCTCCATATTTTGCTGAACGCATCGCAAAATTGACTCCTCGTGTCGGTCGCGTCTTCGCTTACATATTTCGGGACCACTGCCGATTCCCTCGACCCAAAAAGATCTATCTCTGGAGTACCGTACCTCTGGAATATGTAGAAAAGTGCTTCTTTGCTGAGATGCCATTCCGGAAGAGCCTTTTCTCTTGACAATCTGTCCGCTATCCCATTGTAAATTCCTGGGATATAGCGTGCTATCAGGTGACAGTCCATTCGATCGCAAAATTCCAGTATTTCTGATGTGACATTTAGCAACTGTTTTGATTTGGTACCCCCCTGTTTGTTTATATAAGCAACGCTTGTCCGATTGTCTGATTGCACCATTACTGTTTTGTGGGCTACTTCGATACCCAATCTTTGAAGGACTTCGAATACGGTCTGTAGCTCTTTTACGTTGCTGTGCCATTTTCTTTGGGCAATAGTCCATTTGCCCCACATCTGGCGATTGTTTGCTATGGCACCCCAACCTTTGTCTGCTGCGTCTGTGGCTATAAAGATTGATGAACTTGGGTAATGAATCAGCGTCGTCCTGTGTAGATTTTTTAGCCACCAGTCTAAGTGTATTAGTGCGGAATCCGGAATAGGATGTTTTTGATGTGGTCGGGTTTGTCGGAGGCTGCGGGATGACTTTTGAATCGGGCGGCAATGAAGCCTGCCTAAAGGGACTGTGAAAGAAGCGAAGTTCAGTCTTCCTAGAATCACCTTGGCGTCGTGCCAACTCCATCTGGCTTTCCTTTGAAGATCCTGAATACATTTCCGCAGCTGTTGAATTTTTATTTCCGACAAACCCTTGAAATTTTGACCTGTGTCCCAGATGATACCTAGATATTCTATCGAGGTTAGCGCCGTAGTTGATGATTTTGTTCGATTGATCTGCCACCCTAATTCCATTAGGTAATTTCTGGCGAGTGTAGCTTGTTGTTCCAGTATTCACGGATCTTGGTGCATAAACAGGAAATCGTCGAGATATACAACCACTCGTAAGCCTTTCTGCCGCAACTGCTGTGCTACCCAATTTGTAATTTTTGCAAACGCCGAGGGGCCGCTTGCTAGCCCAAATGGAAGACAAGTCATTTCGTAAATTTTCCCTTGATATGAAAGGGACAGATAACGACGATGATTTTGACAGATGGGCACGTGAAAATAGGCCTGTGAGATGTCGATTTTTATCATATAATCTCTTTTCCTCAAATGCGACGGGATTTGCTGGTGATTTAATAGACGAAAGTCTGGAGTAAGGACGTGATCGTTGAGTCTTTTTAAATTGAATATTGGGCGATACCCTCCATCCGTTTTTCTCCTCAGGAACATTGAGGATAGGAATCCTGAATAGTGTGTGCTGGTTTCTAGAGCTTTGGATTGTAGCAGCTTTCTTATTTCTGTCGTCATTTTCGTCGATGCCCGAGTTTGATATTTTAGGCAATTTATTTTTGAAAAAATTATATTTGGAGGAGTACTTTTGAATGGAATCCTGTACCCTTTTAACATCCTTAGAAGATTTGTTGGTGCTCCTATCCATTGATGAATTTGGTTGGTTAGACACCCCACTCTGAAGTAGCCACTTTCGGCCTCCTCCATCCTTTTTACCTTGATTAGATTTGGAGGGCCTTTGATGTCGTCCCTTCGCCTCTCCCTCTTTGTTGTAAGGAAGGTTTCTTTTCGCATTGTTTCGCGGGTCGCGAAAGCGGTGGTTAGTAGGTTGCGAAATTTTGGGTTTCGTCCCTTGGGATACTAGCTGCCTGTTCAAGTGCATTTTTTTGCGGTTAGGGAACAATTTATGCATACCTCCTAGCTCTTTTCTACTTTAGTAAGAGACTTATCTTCAAACAGATGAGTTCCTGATGGTGGGATATCATGTAAGATACTGCGAAATATTTTATTGGAAGGTTTGTAAACTTCTCTTCTCTGCTTTATTACTTCTGCGCGCCGACTGCACACATATTGCAAAAGAACATCGGAGTTCTGCCTAAAACTGGAATTTGCTGCCACAAAATGTCGTCCCACAACATATTTTATGTCTGTTGGCAAACTGTCTAATAGATTTTGAAATATCATTATCTGCTGGATAAGCCCGTTACTTATAGCTCCTAAAGTCAGATCGAATTTTTCTAAGACTTCTACTGACTTCCAACCAGGGGTGACCTCAGCCAGGAGGTTATTTGTTTTTAGAGAAGTAAACACCGGGGTTGCTTGAAATTGTTTCTGGGCGTCAGCGTATCTTACATTACACCAATTGGTTTCACCTAATCTCTGACAATTCAAACCATGCTTAACGGCCAGTGGCTCTGCTTGGGGGATCTTAGGTCCCTGTTCCGTAGTGGTTGGCGTAAAGTCAAAACCAGTGAAATTAGGGGGGTCTTTGCCCTCTGATAACCCTACTAGTTCTCTCTGTCCATCGGCAATAGTTTTCCGTAGATCAGCTTCTTTAGATTCTCGGTAGTCGAACAGGTGAGTACTGTTTCTTTGAACCTGGACTGGGTCGTCTTTTTCCCCGTCAGAGTGTGTACTGTCCGGAAGCGAACCGAACGACTTATTAAGGTCTTCCTCACACGACTGGCTTGCAATCGGCGTGATTTCGGAACCACTGCTGATCCGCTGTTGATTCTGAATGATCGTTTTAATGTTTTCGTTTTGCTCTGTTTGCATATTAAGCATTTTGTTAAATAATAACATTTGTCGGTTGAGCACAGAGGCAAGTAGATGTTCGTTACTGCCTTGAGTAAGTGTTACTGGGTTTTGCAAATGAGCAGGTGAGCTTGAATAAGACGATCTTTTCACTCCGTTGTCCTGCAGTTCCACTGGATCATCGATTGAGCGTTCTGTGCTCTTAGAAGAAACGTCCCCTGTTAGTGGGCTGAGATGCTCTAATTCTCGCGAGGCCTCCCGCCTTTTGGCGAGCTTTGGTTTAAGCACCCGAACAGTGTCTATAAAAACGTCGTAGGATGGGCCGTGTATCTTCTCCATTATGTTGTGTGGTGCGTAGAGAAGGGCTCTGCCCAAGGGCCATTTCAGAATAGATGCCCTTATTGCCCTGTACGAGCGTTCCGATAGAGATGCTGAAGATGGATTGAAAGCTCGAGCTAGATCTATCGTAGGGATTGCGAATCTTAGTTTTGATTCTACTGCTGACGGCACCTGGGTGCCTCCGAATAGGTCACCAAAGGAGTAGTTGTAAACCTTCCAATCCCTCCAGTTACTTGGGAAGTTTTCGTCCAGAGACGCAATAACTGCTGCTAAACTCTGCTCATTGCCATCCGCACAAGGTGCTGCGGCTAGGTTTCCCATTGTTGTTAGTTCCGCCATGGTTCTGGAAGAGTGCCATGAGCAATGAAGCAATTGCGTCATTTTAAATCAGAGATGTCGTATGGGCAACTAAAGACACAATGACATGAACATCATATCAGTCGGTATGATTGGGGGAGTTAGTAAGTCGAAACGACAGTCGCCTGAACTGAAGCGACGCGATAGTCGTCGCAAACTGGTGCGATTGTCGTCGCAAACTGGGGCGACAGACGTCCCCGCTGGGATAACAGTCCACTCGATCGGGTCGACGTCGCCTCAACTGAGGCAACGCTTGTCGCATCCATCGAGGTTGGTGTGACACGACGGTCGACCCAACTGAGGCGACAATTATCGTATCAAAAAATTTATACTATGCATACCCTCCACCCATGTTTTAGATGGAGTATGTTTGTGAGTATATTATACTCGATCGTCGCTGGGCCTAGGGCGCCGAGCGGTAAAATATCATCGACGTTGGGCTCGAAAGCGCCGAACCGATTATACAATAAATATATACTTACAGAGGAGACGTGTTGACTTCACGAATATTGAAAGCGTACTGAGGAACATAGCCGCCGCGCGCTGCCCGTTAGATGCAAGACAAGGACAGCTATAGTTCTGACATCACTAACTTACATACTGAGGGAGCGAGATAGAGGATAGTGTTGACGAATATTGTAAAGTTAATCTCAAATGTGGTTCAAGCGTAGGCTTGAACACCTAAATAGACATGATTTGTTTCTCAGCATATAATTCGATTCTATACTATATGATATCCCAAGTTCTGAACTTTAACATCTCACAACTGACGGAACCACCCACAATATGAATTATACAATCGCTACGCTATATTATTACATTAATTATACATTCTCTATATTGACAATACTCTAAATAACACCACAAAAGCAATAAAGAATTGTGAAACAAATTATTAGTAAAAACACAATATAAAGACACAATAATATAATAGTCAGAATTATATCGTACCTTAGTTAGCCGTTGCCGTGGCGGAACTGAACCTGAACAGAGCCTGTTCGCCTTTTATATCCTAATTACACGTTTGACAGTGTCAACTGCCAAACGTCAGATCAAATTGTATATTTATTATTGGCAACACTATAAATTTAAAACATAGAAACCATTAAGGCGCTACCTCGAAGGTCAAAAAATCGTGCAGAGGTCATCGCTAAGTGTTAGCTATAAAGTTGAATGTCGCACAGTTTTTGACATGGCATGCCATCATGAAACTGTCTGAAATCTTATTTCGTTCATAACTCAACTAATAATCGTTTTAGAAAAAAATCGTTAGACCAATCCCTAATAAACTAGCTCTTTTTCCAGTGAGTAGCAATTTCAAGGCGAAAAGTTAAGTATTTTTTAAAATATCCTAAAAAATATTTAGAGAAAGCATGTTTTTCAAATTAAAATTCTATCGAGCGAAAATCTTCCAATTGTGTATCTGTCCGGGCAGTCCCTAGATAAAGACCTGATAAATAATATATAAAATTTTCACTCTGCTGGTGTGTCTGACTGCTACAAAATATGTAATCAAAAAGGGCATACATTTTCGAGGTAGCGCCTTAATACGATATAACCATATACGATAGGTTTATGCTTTACATAATTAATGATACAATATATTTAGTTTTATATTGTTTGATACATATATGAATAACTCTAAAATCTATCTTCTAGTAACTTAACCTAAAACCTAACCTAAAAGTAACAATGATGTAAATTCTAGCCAGATTTATAATAATTTGATATCCGAGCTTTTATAGGTACTTACAAATGAAACACAATATTTTAAATGTACTTATTATGTATGTGTGTATGTGTATGTAATTTTCAAAATATTTCTAATAATCTATCACCCGCACCTACGTCTGCACACTTTATCTGAATTAAACCGTTTCTTCGCGGTTCCGTGGAAATTTTGGGAAATCTCTTCTTAGTGTGCGCCTACAGTCCCCAAGGAACATACTTATCAGTCATATTTCAGCTTCTTGTGCCTAATAATTAAGGCTACGCGATGTCTGTCAGTCAGTCAGTAATGTAAGTATTTTGTATATACAGAAGATATCCTGGGACAACTCACTCATGTGATCAGTAGATCCGATATTGGAGACTGAAGGGACCCAGATAATTAATTTAGCTTGTATATTTGTGTGTGTGGTTGACGGCATAGAATACAAGTGACACCACCCCCTATCTTCCCGTGGGTGTCGTAAGAGGCGACTAAGGGATAACACGATGCAAATACCATTTTTGCGTAGAGACGGAAAACTCGACATCAAACCCTATACGACTGCCTCGTTGGTCTCGCGGCATAAATGTGCGCGTGGGATCGGGAGGTCCCGGGTTCGATTCCTGGGTCGGGCAGTGTTATTGGGTTTTTCTTTCACGAAATTCTCAGTAGCAGCACGGAGTCTGGAAATGTGCCCGGTACGGCAATAGGCTCGCCCCTTTGGTACTTGACTTGGTACTTGATTGCACGGGCTGTTTCCGCAACTCCACGTCTTGGCGCGTATTTTGCGTGCGGGTGGGAATGGTGTCTTCATTCGAGCCACCCCAGCTCTTCGAGGAAGGCCAGCAGACTCTTGATTTGGCCCACTGCCTCCCTCAGGGTGCTGTATCTCGTCAGTTACTGCTGCCTGTACTGTGCGACCTCAGGGCAGTCGAGGAGCAGGTGGGCTGCCGTCTCGTCTGCTGCCATACAGGCCCTGCACAGCGGGCTGTCGGTGATACCTATAGTAAATAGGTGTTTATTAAAGAATCCGTGTCCTGTGTAGGCGGCCGTGACTGTCCGCAGTTGTTGTTTGGACAGCCGGAGGATTTGTTTGGCTATCTTACCGTCTACTGCCGGAAGAGCCTCCTTGGCCTGCCTACATGTTTCAATACCAATCCAGGACTGGTTGTGTTGGGTCCTGGTCCTATTTCTTACCAGGTTGCGATAAAAACCAGAAGGGAGGGGAATGATGGGCTCGGGTCCCACCACCTCTAAAGTGGCCCCTCTTCTGGCAAGTACGTCGGCTGCGTCATTCCCTCTTGAGCCATTGTGGCCCTTGATCCATTGCAGGCTCGCCCCTTATTACGTGGGACTAAAGTATATCTGGCGAAAAGTGGGTGTAGAAATACACCTCTGCCTACCCCTTCGGGGATAAAAGGCGTGACGTTATGTATGTATGTATGTATGTATTTTAAATACATAATTATACACATAAAGAAATCAATTCTACTCAGCTTGCAAATATTTGTCGATTTGTTACGAGAGAACTAAACCCCTGACCCCGACGGAACTTAGGCCAGTCAAATTGCAGCCAAATTATGTTGTACAAGAGATTTTATGTATACGATGCTATGCACTTAGACCACTTTATCGCTAAACGGTATGGTTTGTATATTTTCACTTGAATAAGAAATTTAAAAAATATTAAATATTATGTATGTACGTAAGTCCACTTTATTTCTATATTTATTTAACCAATACTATGTCTAGACTGAGCTTAAAATACTGTCCACGAGTTTCTTTTATGTTCATTAAAGCGGGATGTGTCATCAATGAGGGAATTCGAAACAAAAGCTATGTTCTACAATAAAACAGAAACAACATTGTGTTTGTTTATATATTCGAACATGTTTTGTTAGACAGGTGCTTTAATAACTACGTTGTAGCGTGTAGTATCTAATACTATACGCTTGTTTGTTAGTTTGGTTGAACGCGCTAATCTCAGGAACTATCGGTCAAATTAAAAAAAATATTTCAGTGTTAGATAGGTCATTTATCGAGGCAAGCTACAGGCTGAATAACATCACGCTATGAGCCACGGAAGCGGAGCAGTAGCCTTAAATAACGCGGGTGTAACCGCAGGCATCATCTAGTTTTTCATAAAATAATAAACTAGTGCGAGTAGGGTTTGTGAACATTTTGATTGCCGGCTTCAACCTCACTCCCGGCCTTACGCAGAGTGAGGAACACAGCTTTCATTATTGCAGCGAAATTCTGGCACACCCCTCTGTTGATCCTTGAGCAGAGGCAGTCCGTACAACAATATACATATATGCAACATTTTCCTTCAGTTACTGACTGACTGACAACGTATAGCCGAAACTGCTGGACGCAAGAAGCTGAAATATAGCATGTATGATCATCGAGGAATACAGGGAAGCGTTTCCCCCGTAAGCGGCGAAGCGTTTGTATGTGATTGTTTTATATAAGTGACATTCACGTGGATGAAGTAGCGGGCAAAAGCTAGTTAAATATATTGAGAGAAATTGTTAGATCAACCAGGCTGGGTGCACATGCCGTCCGACCTGTTGATCTGACTTCAAGTCAACGATTAATATTTATAGCATTTTAATTTATGGTCTGATAAATGACAGTTGTTGTATAAAATTCTAGAGTTAGTGACAGATAAAGCAAAGTATGTATGTTCCTTGGAGACCTTAGAGATGTGCTAAGAAAGGATTTATCAAAATTCCCAAGGGATCGGTCAAAAACGGTTGAAATAAAATGTAATGTGCGGATGTAGCTGCGGGCAACTTCTAATTTCAATATAAAGGTGCATTGCTCTTGCCGCGATTTTTACAGAAATAAAAATTGTGATACCGTTATTGAAAGGCAGCGATAGCCGAGTGGATATACCAACAGACTGCCATGCAGAGGGTATCGGGTTCGAATCCACGGCGCGCACCAATGACTTTTCGGAGTTATGTGCGTATTGAATTGTTAATTATCGCTTGTCCCGTGCCTCGGAGAGCACGTTAAGCCGTCGGTTCCGGTTGTCATGAAGATCTTTGACAGTCGTTACAGGGCGTCAGTACCTTCTAAATAAACTGACACTAGTCTAAACCATGGAATATCGCTATCCCTTCGGGTTGCGGAGGTCAGACAGGCAGTCGCTCCGCGGAAAAGCTAATATTCAGCCAAATCCGGTTAGACTAGAAAGCGGACCCCAGATTGAAACTGGGATAACGCTAAGAGGATGATGATGACCGTTATTGAAATCAATATCAAAGGTATTAGATTACTGATAATTTTCCGTTCTTAGAATATGCTCTTATTTGAAAACTCAAGAACTTTCAAAGAAATAAGTAATATAATAAAAATTGTTTCTTCCTTAAAAGTTTTTGATAAGAGAGGAATCGTAATGGCAGCTTCAATATTAATTTCGTCGTTCGACAAGACGTTTGATTGAATATCCTCTAATTTCTTACTCGTGAACTTTGTCATTTATCACGATACAGTTTGAGGAAGTTACGTATTTCGTTCTTTATTAATATTGAGAGATCTTTTTATGTTCCGCTAATGTAGCAAGCAGGCGAGGCTCCATTGGCGATTGGTAATTAATGTAGTTTATAAACATTTGCAACACTAACCGCTTTTGGGTTTGACCAAGACATTGTGACCAGCAACGTGGCGATAGGTAATGCCTAGTGGAGATACCAACGGACTGTCATGCAGAGAAGATACAAACCCACAGCACGCACCATTGATTTTTTGAGTTATGTGCCTATTAAATTGTTAATTGACTGCCTCCGTGGTCCAGTAGATATCGTATGCGTCTGCTGTTCGGAGGGTCCGGGTTCGATTCCCGGGTCGGGCGAAAGTGTTACTGGGTTTTTCCGAATTCTCAGTAGCAGCACGGAGTCTGGTGATGTGCCCGGTAACGGCAATAGGCTCGCCCCCTATTACGTGGGACCTAAAAATTCATGGCAAAATGTGGGTGTAATACCACACCTCTGTCTACCCTGTCTGTCGTACCTGTCCTTACATTTGAGGAACTCGCAACTGTGTTTTGTAAGATTGAGGCCGTTTTAAACTCTCGGCCATTGTGCCCGATCTCCTCAGATCCGAATGATTTGGAGGTCCTTACGCCGGGCCATTTTTTTATTGGTCGCCCACTTGTTGCCTTGCCTGCGTACCCCTATATTGATACGAGACCGGGTCGTCTCTCGCGTTTTGAATTGGTACGCCAGATTACTCAGAGCTTTTGGAAACGCTGAAATTTGAAATATTTGCACATACTCCAGCAGCGCGTTAAGTGGACCGACAAGACCGATCCACCCAAGATTGGAGACCTCGTTTTGATCAAGGAGGCTAACCTTCCGCCACTCAGATGGCGCAGGGGGCGTATTCTTCGTTTGGTAACTGGGGCTGATGGAGTTCCCCGATTTGCTAAGGTCTTGGTGGACGGTTCGATTCTGAGTAGAGCGGTTGCAACGTTGTCACGTCTACCAACTGATTAGCGGACCGGTAGGCCGATCCGGGGCGGGTGGATGTTTGAAATAGAAATAGTTTTTATGATAAGTCAAATCGATTATATCGATTTAGTAACGTTTTTGTTTAGTCTATTGTAAATTTTGACTATGGTCACACTGAATTGTCATTGATTTCCGTTTCTGAAATAAAAAGCTGGGACACGTTTGGGCTTGGGCTCGCACCGTTTGGTCTGTCTTGTAATTTTTGTGATAATATATTTGGAACCCGCTTGAATGCCGCTTCTTGATCGATAATCGGCACCGGTACATGTGATAAAAGTCAAACTTGTGAACTATTGAACATTTGTATATTGTAAAACTTGTGTGAATCCGATGCACGTGCTTGGTGCCCGACGACTTCGCTGATGAAGGACGCGGAACTGGACCCTGTGGTATTTATTCGATTTGCTTGTTATTTTGGCCAAAATTATGAGTTAATCTTATAGGTCCACTCAAGAGCATCAGTGAAGATTTGGTAAGCAAATTAATATTGATAGTTGTAAGTCACTGTATAATAATTTACCCTTGACATTTACATTATTAATTCTTGTGAAGGAGAAGACACACACAAAATTAAGAAAATTCAAAAAATTGTGTGATACGAGAGTGGTGTGGGGTAAGAGAAGATGTAGTGACAAGCATCGAGAAAGGCATGTTAAGATGGTTTGGACACATGGAGAGGATGGATGACGAAAGACTGACAAAGAAGATATATAAGGCAAGTGTGAATAGGACAGGACGAAGGGGAAGACCTAGGCGGACGTTCTATGACCAGATTGGAGACATCCTAAAAAAAGGACAGGTCAGAAGTACCCTAAACAGAAGAGCATGCATGAGAAACTTGATGGGAGTGAAAGAAGCAAGAGAGGTATGTCAGGATCGTTGCAAATGGCGTTCCGTAGTCTCTGCCTACCCCTTCGGGAAACAGGCGTGAGTCTATGTATGTTTGTATACCTATATCTATCTAGAAGATGCCCACAGCTACGCCCGCACATTTTAATTGTATTAAACCGTTTATTGCCGATCCCGTGGCGATTTCAGGAAATAACTTCTTAGGACACCACTAGGGTCTTCAAGGAACATACATGCCAGTTTCGGCTGTGCTTTGTCTGTCTGTCAGTCAGAAACGCAAGAATTTTATAAAGACAGATATAATAAATACAGACGTGTGAATGTATATGCCAAGAATAATTTTGCAAATAAAAATTGCAATGTGTTAAAATATCAAAAGTGGGAAATCAAAGTTACCATGCGGCAAATATTTCTAAATTAGGTTTATAGCTTTGTGTCTAACTAACATTGTCACCCATTTGTTACCTTTCACTGTCAGAGCTAGTCATAAATAAAAAAGAGAGGAAATCTAGTTACACCTACATATATAACCGGGTAACAGAATCAAAACACTAGTAGCAGTGTATAACTAATATTATATACCTAATAGTTATAAGTTAAAGAGCTCGAAGCTATACAAGTTAACTCAAAGGTAGGGCACATAATTAATAACAGTTCGCTAACCCGTCTGCTTTACTTTCGTTTGGCTTAGACGATCAGCAAGTGTTACGTTGTAGTATTAAACTAGTTAGAACCTTTTTCGATGCTTGCAAATTGTATATGAAGATATAATCCGCGGCCATTCTTGATAAGTTTTTATGGTTACGTACCTACCTACCAAAGAAAACGAAATCCTTATGAACCTTATAAGGCGTGGAGGTTATTAAACGAATACTTCGTAAGCTAGCAGTTCTTGTAGGTAAGCGCTACTGTTAGGTGTTATACAATGTGTAGAGTATCATAAGTAAGGAAGCATCTTATAGCATTTAATGTATAGAAAAAAAAAATATCTTTTTCACCATTTTCGTCAAAATCAATATTTCATAGCACTACAACATGACAGTCGATGCGTAAGGTCCATGTACTCTATTTATTTGTACAAACTAGCTTAACACTGCACTCACGTTGCAGTATTGTGAAAGGTTGATTTTGAAAAAATTGCTTTCTAAAAAATAACCACATTCATTAAGCTCTTTGCAGTCTCCTACAGGACAGAGTACTTTCCTAATGTGCGTCACAAAAGCTTCTGAACCAATAAGAGGCTTTGGTACAGGTGTACCACACTAGCCAGACGAGCTGGTGTAGTGCTTGATAACGATTATTCTTTTTTCGCAAAAATACGATTTGGTTTGTATATTTTTCTGAGCAGCCTCTGACACATAGAATGAAATGGAGTGGTAAAACTTTTTAATCTGAATCCATCACAAGACTATTATACAAAGAGCGATGGTAATAATATAATTGACTGATAGACGAGTTGATTGCCTAAAGGTTTTATTCGTTCGCATTCATTTACAAATCAGCTTTTAAATTTGCTAATCGGCGTTCAAGCTCCAATGTCCAATGAAGTGCCTAACTTCATAAATTTGAGATTTTAGCAAAAACTCGATTGATGACGTGAATTTATAATTAAATATGTTAAACATTATTACGTTACAAGTTATTTTATGATGTACGTTGAATGGTTTGCCAAATTTTGTGTATATATTAGTAATGTGCTAATAAATTATGTATAATGTATGAATTTGACACCAATTAGATAGGTATTGTAGTGTTTTGCAAAAAATAGGAAAATATGAAATTTCCATTTTGTTGTACAGCTGTTTCATAGTAATACGAAACCTGTATCCAGCAGTATGACAGTTTATATACAGTGCTGATGACGATGATGATGATAAAGCTAGTGCTGCTTTCTATCTCTTGTCGGTCTAAGTAGATAATCTGTTAGGAGCATTTATATAAGCAGGAACCACCTACACTAATAAAACTAAGACTGACTACTTACAAAAAAATAAGTGATCAAAGTTTCAATTCGCAAACTTCATTAGGTACAAAATATCTAAGGACATAATCAGTTTGTAGCATCTATATAAACTGCACGGCTATGAAACACTTCTTAAAGCAATAGAATGCTTTCCAAATGGGGAGCTCAATCACCAAAACTTTACACCAAAAACATTTTTATGACTTTATTTTCATAACAATGTAGGTAAGTACATAATATTATTTAGATACCACTAAATACCTATTTAATTAAACATAACTTAAATGTTAAAATACTATCCTACGAAATATGTATATACAAAACAAACTAAACGAATAAAGAAAATAATTTAGAGGGCGTCATAAAAGTCCTCCACATAGCCGTCGACCGGGAGCGTGCCCAGAACGCTGGCAGCATTGCCACGTTGAATGGCAATGCTAAATTTTTGGGCCAAGTACAACCCAGCCTTCTGGTCACACGAGGCGTCGACCAGTGTCTTTGCGAGATCTTTAAAAAGAGATCTTGCACTTGGACCCCATGGCCCCAACGTTTCGACCCCAAACGGCTCAAATACGTAATCCCCTACTAGGTTTGCGTATTTGCGCCGTTTGAAGGTCTCCGCTGTAGCAGCAGCAGCGCCCGCACAACCCGCTGTGCCAGGAAGATGAGATGGCGCGAGGGTATCGACACACGTTGCGTCCCACACCAAAGGCCTACCCAACTTCCATGGGAGTAAAGACATACATCCGGTCTTTTGCCATCGTCACGTGCCAGCCCCTGCGGTTCAAGTTTGTTTGGAACGCCAGCGGTGACAAGAGCCCGGCGAAGTATGTCATTTAGATTGCCGTGTCGTGATATACGACCTGCGCTCCTGCTGCATGATAAGCCATGGTGACCAAGGCTGTCGACAGCCTCCCCACAGTGACAGCGATGCGGAGAAACACATGACGCACCCAAACGGAGGCAAGCAGCGATGTGGAAAGTGGTATCGTCCAACATGGTACCTATGTTGGACGATGGCAGTGCCTGAAGCCAGAGACCCGATTCCCATTCCCCCACAGCCAGCAAACGGGCACGCTCTGCAGCATTGGACGATGTACTTAGGAGATTTTCTCGTACTGCGCTGCAAAGCGGCCCGTCCCACTGCCTCTGAGAGGATAAGTCTCGGGGTAACTCGGTGTTTGGACAAGCCATTCTCCAAGCATTCACGGCATCGATCACACACGGCACCTCAGAATCGACCAGTGTAGGTGCTAAGATTTTCCTGGTCAATTCTGCAGTGCCGTGGACCGAGGACAGGAATGCTGGTAAGCTCACATCGGAAATTTTGCGAACGCCGAGGCCGCCCAGGCGTACAGGTAAGGACGCCTGTAGCCACACTCGGTCGTTCAAGGCCACATTTAGAATTTTGCTTAAGGTATTTTTTATACTATTGTCAATTTGAAAGAGTGATGATGGGTTTTTCCAAAATGGTGATGATCGAATACCATGTGTAAATTTAGGCACAAAAAGACAATATCTAATAATAGTGAAAGCTGAGTGAATATTAATTTTGAGTAATCTATCTGAAATTTCACTAAAATTTTGAATTTTTTCATGTAAAAATGAATCAAAACCTTCGTCTAAAATTGGGGACCCAAGGAGGCGAAGAGAACTTTTTTCGATGTGGGTAATATTCGGCGCCAGATTTTGGAATTTTGACAGTATGGCAGATTTGTCTAAACTGTTGTTAATAAAAATTTCACATTTGTTTGGGTTGAGTTCTAAACCGATTGACAAGAATTTTGATTTCAGGAGTGCTAGATCTTCATAAACTGTCTCAACCCGCCCCGCGAGGTCCATCGTCCAGGTACCAGACATTAAATTTTGAATTTAACTGGTTGATGATTGGATGAATAGCTAAACTGAAAATTAGTGGTCCAAGAGGGTCACCTTGTTGACAGCCAACAGCGGATTCCAAAAGATTTTCTTTATATATTAATTTAGAAGGGTGTCTGTAACACTGCCAAATAAAGTTATAAATTTTGGGTGTTTCTAATTTAACTTGTGTCAACAAGGTGTCCCTGTTCACCGAGTTAAAGGCATTTTTCAAATCAACCTTCGGGATAACCTCACCTCCATTACAGCCAAGGTACGTAGACAGGGCATGTATGGCAGCCTCGCAGCCCCCCTTAGAACCGAAGCCAAGCTGCAGGGGCTGAAATTTACTTGCCAAAGTAGATTTATAATGTCGGCAGCATATCTTGGCTGCCATACGCCTGTATGTACTCCCAACGGCAATGGGACGAATGCCACCGTCTCTCTTCTGTAAGGCACATAAATTAGCGCCATACAAAATATCGACGATGTCACCGTTCACATTGCCGGAGAGCATTAGGTTGATTAAGGCCGTAAGCTCCGTCAAAAGCGTGTCGCCGGCCGCCCCGGCGCTTGATTACACAAGATCCTTCAGATGTTGTGGTGTTAAGCCGTCGAGAGCACCAGCGGAACCACTTTGGAAAGAGCAAACGGCACCAACCACGTCCTTGGCTGTAATACTGAGAAAATCAGAATCCATGTTAGGTTGATCAGGGAAAGAGAGGTTATCCCCTGGCGCTGGATGCTTGCTCTGCAGACTCGCGAGTGTGTCGGCAGAGCAAGGCGCCACCACATCGCTACTAAATAAGAGCCTGGACGCTCCCCTAATATCACCTTCCCTCAGTTTTGTTTCTACGTGGTGGTAGATAGAATTATTACGATATATTTTGGGTGAATTGTAGTTTAATTTGGATGCCGAAAAGGTACAATTTTCCTTAATTTTTGCTGTAAGAGATTTTTTAGTTAGCCGGTCTTCTTGTGCGTGTAATATTCTAGAAGGTGAGAAGTTGTTCCCAAGCCGTCAAAGAATTCTCCCGGACCAAAAAGACCTACGCAGTGTGCCAGATTTTGGGCCACTGAAGGCCTTGCACCCCGGGGAATTCGTTTGATGATCGGAATTGAATTTTTTAATTTACTTAAATATTGCCAAAAAGGAATTTCATTTGGGACTGTTTGCATATTTTGTGTGGTGTTGTGTGTTGATATATTGGGGCCAGAAAGTACATTCTGGTTTTTGTGTATACTGCCAAAATGTACTTTTAGGCCCCGCTCACCTTTAAAGAAACGTGCCTGGGAACAAATGGGGCAGCGCACCAGAGTAGTCGATGTGCCAGGTTGACTGGCACCTGTTTCCTCACCACTTTTGCCACCGTTATTTGACATAAAAACTTAATATATACACTAAAAACTTATATACAATAAAATACAATAACAATAGTATTAAAAATTATGACGTTTGACAACAGGCATTTTTTTCTTTTCCGTGGCTGCGGGTCGGGGCCGACGCGGCGGCCAGTATGTTAGCGGAGGCCGGCATTGAGGCCCACCGCCGAATCAGCCTCTCTCACCAGCAATGTATTGCCTCAACTGCATCTCAATCAAAATTCCAACGTCTGTTCCATTATTGGTATGATGTGGTTGTCTTTGTGGCACTGTATAAATTACAGCACAGAATTGCTTATACTGCGTCACGCAAAGCGGCAAATATATTTATTAACTTATTTACCTCTATTCAAATATCTTTTTAAGTACGATTATTGAATTTATTCATGGGTTTATATAATTTTAAAATTAAAATCGAACAAGAGTATTTCAAACTCAATAAAGAATAACACCAGTGAACTCATTCGAAAGAGGTCGAACATTATAACTTTGCATTAAACCGTATAAAAAGCAAATAAACATTCCTGAAGCCCATTAGTTGGAGACCCAACATTCTATCGATAAACGAATGCCTTTCAATTTGCGGCTATGAGTCTTCCTTGTTCAGGTCGAAGACAAATTACCTCATTAATTCTGTAGCACGGGACCACACCATTTTGTCCTCGCGTTAAAGTACCCGAAAAAAAATTACACGGGCTCGTAAAGATATTGCTTCACCAATGTTACTTTAAAATTTGCTTAGAATTGGCTCACTGATTGTTTCAACGGTTTAAGGGCATGCTGAACGGTTTTCGATCTCGCATGCGATTTTTCGGTTTGATGGGAAATTTCGCTGGATGGGAAATGTTGTGAATGAGGGGAGGGTAAATTAGTGTGTTTTTGTTCTGGTGATAACATTGAAACTGTAATTTTACTGTTCAAGTTACTAGTGGATGGTTATTGCTATTGGTAAACTGGCAACATTAAGCTCTTATTGACATGTGCTGGGACTGATTCTGAGTCCCGCCGCGGCCACGGCTGAAGCAAGTCAGCCGAAACGTTGGCAAATACCGAGGTATTTATATATTATTTACCGCGAGTAAGACCCGCTAAATAACCGTGTATAATGTAACATCTTATAAGCTTTATATTTTGTTTCCCAAAGCGCAAAGCTTATACGTAAGGGTTTATATATTTTTGTATTGTACATCGATTTGTACTTCGCTAGGCCGACAACATCTAACAATTCATGCGGAAACTACCAAGATTACTTGTTACCAAACAACCTTTTTGATAGATATTTATTTATTGTACCTACACCAAATTACACCTCTGCCTACCCCTTCAGGAATACAGGCGTGAGTCTATTAAAAAAAAACACCAAAAGGACATGTTTTAATACGGACAAATATATATGAGTAACAAAAGATTAATAATGGGCGTTCTTAGTAAAATGTAACATAATATTTCGTATTGTTTTACGACTTTCATAATTCTAGAAAGAGAGAACAAAACCAAGTTAGAAGTGTATGACTTTCACCCGTTTTTGTCATAATTGTCTGATATCTTTTTTATATACCTGCCTGCCTGTATCCACGAAGGGGTAGGCAGAGGTGTCATATTACACCCACATTTCGCCATGAATATTTAGGTCCCACGTAATAGGGAGCGAGCCTATTGCCGTACCGGGCACATTACCAGACTCCGTGCTGCTACTGAGAATTTCCTAACGGAAAAACCCAATAACACTTTGCCCGACCCGGGAATCGAACCCGAGACCTCCCAATCCCACGCGCACATTTAAGTATGCCGCGAGACCAACGAGGCAGTGTAGTTTAATTGGGGAATCAAAATACAACATCTGTTTCGTGATTCAAGATGGTGGATGGGAAATAAAAGATGGCGGATGGGAAAAATTAAAAAAATTAATATGGGTATCGTCTCTGATGATTAAAGGGATGGAGAATCCAAATACAACATCTATTTCGTGATCAAAGATGGCGGATAGGAAATTAAAGATGGCTAACGAGATTTTTTTTAAAGTCGATATGGGTATCGTCTCCGATATTTTAAGGAATGGGTAATTCAAAAACACCATCTATTTCGTGATCAAAGATGGCGTATGGGATTTTTTTGAAAAATCAATATGGGTATCGTCTCCGATGTTCAAAGGGATGGGGAATCCAAATACAACATCTATTTCGTGATTCAAGATGGCGGATGGGAAATCAAAGATAGCGGATGGGAAAATTTAAAAAAACAATATGGATATCGTCTCTGATCATTTAAGGGATGGTGAATCCAAATACAACATCTATTTCGTGATCAAAGATGGTGGATAGGAAATCAAAGATGGTTGTCCGATATTTTAAGGAATGGGGAATTCAATATTATATAAAAATCTATGTTTGTTTGTTCATCATTTCATTCTGGTCGTTCCCTCAATGCTGAGGATCGTGACTGTATGTCAATTTTCTCCACTCGGTCCGGTTCTATTTATGTACCGCTCCCTGTATCTGGCCTCCCGTCACCTCTTTGAGTTGGTCCACCCATCTAGCTGGCGCTCTTCCTCTAGCGCGCTTCCCCTCCATTTGTCCGAGAATGATCAGTTTCTCCAGGCTGTGCAACGGGGATCGCATAATGTGCCCAAAGAAACTCCGGATCCTTTCCTGGCACGTATTCAGCAGGCGCCTGGTCACCTTCAGCTCTTCGAGGATGGAGACATTGGTTCTCATAGCTGTCCAAAGAATGCGTAGCAGCTTCCTCCAGCACCACATTTCAAACGCATCAATCTTTTTGCGTTCCTTTTTCCTGAGACACCAGGTCTCCACCCCGTACAGTAAAATAGAGAAGACCAACGTACGAACCAAACGCATCATAGTTCCTTCATCATTTATAGACTCTGAAATAATAAGAGATTAAGCGCTAAGTCAATGGTAACTTTGGAAAAAGGGCTTGGAAAAAAGGGAATTAAATAAAACTCTTAAAAAGGCGATACGGAGTTCGCTGGGTCAGCTAGTGTATAACATATATTTTCTTGGGTTTACGATAGTTATTACTACTATTATAGAACATTTTGATAAAATTAATATGAAAGACTTTATTAACAACCAAGATACCAATTCCATGTGGTGACGGATAAAGAATGCGAGAGTCACTACCCCATTTTATACCTTGGGTGTCGTAAGAAATGGCTAAGGAAAATACACGAAGAAAATAGTATATTAATTGATCTTTGGGAAGAGACGGAAAACCAAATCCTTCTTTTATGCAAACAGTCCAAAGACACTGGTACTTACATACATACATACATAGACTTACGCCTGTTTCCCGGAGGCGTAGACAGAGACTACGGAACGCCATTTGCAACGATCCTGACATAATTATCTCTCTTGCTTGGTACTTTGTTACCGGAAATATAGAATTCGAATTTGAGCTTCCTCCGCTCAATAAATTTGGCTGGTATGTTGGCTGCCAGCCGGTCAGTAAAGCAAGAATTTTATGAAAACGTAGATAATTATATCTTATATTATATCTGTGATTATTATATATATGACTGCCTCCGTGGTCCAGTGGATAGCGTATGCGACTGCTAATCGGAGGTCCCGGGTTCGATTCCCGGGTCGGGCAAAAGTGTTAGTGGGTTTTTCCGAATACTCAGTAGCAGCCCGGAGTCTGGTGATGTGCCCGGTAACGGCAATAGGCTCGCCCCCTATTACGTGGGACCTGAAAATTCATGGCGAAATGTGGGTGTAATATTTACACCTCTGCCGACCCCTTCGGAGATACAGGCGTGAGACTATAAAAAATAATTATAATAATTATATTATATCTTGATATTTTGTGTTTATTTGGTGTATATAATTTTATAGTTCTAATTTTAAGTGTATTTACTTTTTAAGTTTATTTCCGGATTATGTCGTATAACGGTGGCAAAATTAGTGCAGAACTAGGTGCCAGTCTACCGTGCACATCAACTACGCTGGTGCGCTGCCCTATCTGCTCTCAGGCACTTTATTTTAAAGGTGAGCGGGGCCTAAAGGTACATTTTGGTAAAGTCCATAAACACCAGAATGTACCTTCTGGCCCCAACACATCAATACACCATAACATACACACTGAGCAAACAGTCTCCAGCGAAATTCATTTTTGGCAATATTTAGGTAAATTAAAAAAATCAATTCCGGTTATCAAACGAATTTCCCGTGGCGCAAGGCCTTCAGTGGCTCAAAATCTAGCACAGTGCATAGGCCTTGTGGTACGGGAGAATTCAGTGACGGCTTGGGAGCAATTTTTCACTTTCCCTTACAGAATTTTACACGCACAAGATGATCGGCTAAAAAAAAAAACACTAACAACCAAAATTAAAGAAAACTGCAATATTTCGGCGTCAAAATTACAGCATTATACCCCCAAACCATACCGTAACAGTAATATCTACCACCACGTAGAAACCACACAGCATTATAAGCACAGCATTTAAAGGATCTTGTGTGTGCAAGCGCCGCGCCGGGTCGGCTGGCGACACGCTTTTGAAGGAGCTTACAGCTTTAATTAATCTTATGCTCTCCGGCAATGTGAACGATGCCATCGTCGATATTTTGTATGGCGCAAATCTGTGCGCCTTGAGGAAGCGAGACGGTGGCATTCGTCCCATTGCCGTTGGGTGTACGTTCAGGCGTATGGCAGCCAAGATTTGCTGCCGCCATTATAACACCCTTTTGGGCAGCAAATTTCAGCCCCTGCAGCTTGGCTTTGGATCCAAAGGGGGCTGCAAGGCTGCCATACATGCCCTCTCAACATACCTTGGCTGCAATAAGGGTGAGGTTATCCTGAAGGTAGACTTAAAGAATGCCTTTAACTCGGTTAATTTATTGGGACACCTTGTTGACACAAGCTAAATTAGAAACACCCGAAATTTTCAGTTTTCTTTGGCAGTGTTACAGGCACGCTTCAAAATTGATATATAAGGAAAATGTTTTGGAATCCGCCGTTGGCTGTCAACAAGGCGACCCGCTTGGACCACTAAGCTTTAGCTTGGCCATTCACCCAATTATCAAAGAGCTAAATTCAAAATTTAACATCTGGTACCTGGATGATGGAACCCTTGCAGGTGATGTAGCAATAGTTTATCAAGACCTGGCACTTCTAAAGTCGAAATTTTTATCCATTGGCCTAGAACTTAATCCCAGTAAATGCGAAATTTACATTAACGATAACTTAGACAAATCCGATATACTTTCTAAATTTCAACATCTGGCTCCAAATATTACTCACGTTGAAAAAAGTGCTCTTCGCCTCCTTGGGTCCCCAATATTAGACGAAGGTTTCGATTCATTTATACAGGAAAAAAATTTAAATTTTAGTGATATTTCAGACAGGTTACTCAAAATTAATATGCATTCGGCTTTTACTATTATCAAGCATTGTATTTTTGTCCCTAAATTTATACACGCTCTTCGATCTTCCCCTTTTTGGTAAAACCCATCTGCACTCGCCCAAATTGACAAACTTATACAAATTACTGTAAGCAAAATTCCAAATCTGGCCCTGAACGACCGAGTGTGGCTACAGGCGTCTTTGCCTGTACGCCTGGGCGGCCTTGGTGTTCGCAAAATTACCGACGTAAGCTTACCAGCATTCCTGTCCTTTATGTGTAAATAGGCACTTAAAGTTAGTTTTAATTCAATTGTATTTAACCTTACACAAAAATAAAAATTATATCTTTTGACTCCCAAGCTAGCTTTGAATTAAAAATTACTCAGTATCGATGAGCCGCAGTCAAATAACGCAAAAATGTTTGGAAACAAAATAAAAATATTTATGCTGAAACACACCTGCCTTCCGGCAAAATCATTTTGTGAATAAGAGAGGTGTCAGGTTGTGTATATTTTTTCACTTCTGTGGCATTTCATTAATACGGCATTACTTTTACACAGAATGTTCATAATAATAATATGTACGAATACTTCTGTAGTATGTCGCTAGCCATTTATATTGTAATGTTAGTCTGTAAGTTGGTATAATATATCTCTATATCTCGAACCTCAAAACACGTGTTTGATCCCATCCTCACTTTAAAACGTCACACTGCAAAGTATATTCCAAATTTTGTGTGCTCTACTCCAAACAATGCAAGTATTTGTCGAGTCTCATTTAAATAAACAGCATCCAGTATCTCTTCATCACAAAAAAACAATCTTATTAAAAAGACCGCAGTCTTGTCTCACTATTTAAATACAAATTGAAAGAAAATGTACTTTTATACTTCATAGAGCTTCGACGGAAACGCTTGCTACGCCGTGTCTTATCCGTACCTGTTTTATTTCTTAACACTCGCCCAGCGGCTTCTTTTAAATAAAAATTGCATCTTTGAAAGTATAACTTGGACTCCAATTTCTACCTAACAATGATTTTTATTCCTTTGTTAAAACTGCAGTGGTGAGATAGCCTGATTGAAATTCTCAGTCTCGACTGAAAAATCCTGGTACCTGGAAGCAAAGAGTTTTGAAATTATATTGTCCGATGAGCTTGCTGGGATACTGGAATATTTCTAATATTATCTTAATGGTGGATTTATGGGTTTTTATTAAAAGAACTTTTAGACGGACTGTGGAAGAATACTGCAAAGCGAGGGAGTTTTCTTTAGCTTTGTAATCATCATCATCCTCCTAGCGTTATCCCAGTTTCAATCTGGGGTCCGCTTACTAGTCTAACCGGATTTGGCTGAATATTAGCTTTTCCACGGAGCGACTGCCTGTCTGACCTCCGCAACCCGAAGGGATAGCGATATTCCATGGTTTAGACTAGTGTCAGTTAATTTAGAAGAGACTGACGCCCTATAACGACTGTCAAAGATCTTCATGACAACCGGGACCGACGGCTTAACGTGCTCTCCGAGGCACGAGGTTAGCGATAATTAACAATTCAATACGCACATAACTCCGAAAAGTCAGTGGTGCGCGCCGTGGATTCGAACCCGATACCCTCTGCATGGCAGTCTGTTGGTATCTCCACTAGGCTATCGCTGCCTTCTTCTTCTCTTTCTTTAGCTTTGTAATGTATGCGCATAATGCTATGTAATATCTCTCAATTATTTAAATTGTATTATTGTATTGTCTGGGTGGTAGAAATAATGCTGGTTATTACTTGTATGGACAAATCCGGTGAGTCATGTCACAGATATTGAACGAAAAGTATTCTCACTATCGCGTTTTGTTCAGAGTTAGCCACGGATCAGAGCCTTCCTTCTCATCATCTCTTTATTTTCTTTATGAAATGGGGCAACTGAATGATGATGGAGGTTTGCCAGAAATGAGGATAGCTTTTAGCTTTTCTGTAGCAATCCATAGAGTAAAGAGTGATGCATGGTTGGCACTGGCATTATTCTCAATAGTCTACTCGTTTTTTCTTTTAATATTTTCATGAATGTTCGAAATTAAACCAAACATAAAATCGTGATTTTATAACTTTACTATAAATGCATTGTTATGTACCTAACTTAATATATATTCGAATGTATTATAAACAGTTTACGATTTCCTTCTCAAACTCATTACAACCTTCAGTCATAACTATTCTTTCAAATAAATACCAAGCCACGTCTATCTATCTAGTTAAAATTATCACAAACAAGAAATATACAAGCAACTTGTTATAACTTTCATAAAACAATAACATATCAAGGTATGTGACGCAACAGACCTTGCGAAACTTACGTTCGTACGAACGACTTAGAAACACAATTTAAAGGTATTGTAAAATATTATAAGGTGTAGGTGTGTCTGTTATCGCGCTGTTTGTTTTGTAAGCGTAATAATATATTATGTAGACACGTTAATAAGCTTAACGTTAGCATATTATAATGGAACCAGACCTTAAATTATAGCTTTAACGTAGTAAGCAGAGGAGTTTGAATACAAAACGCCGACTTTAGTTTAAATGTAATTATAATTATTAATTATTGCTTATTTCACGGTAAAATAAAACATGTAAAGGTACATATCTGAGAGCTCTCTACAATATTCTCGAAAAGCATGTGATGTCTGTTAAACCTTACTTAGCCAGCGTGGTAAGCTGTGGTCTAATCTTACTCATAGTGAAACGAGCCCGTACCAAGCTGTGCAGTTTAATACAAGGCTGATGTCATATTATTAGACCTTAATATATGGCGCAAACAAACTTCCACTTACCATTTATTGGTTGAATGGTTAGATTTGATTGGTTACTACTTTGTATAGACAAAGGAGGCAGACTTCGTGGCGAGTCTCTTGACGAAGTATTGTGACCTATGAATATCAATGATCATTAATAATACCTGCGATCAAAGTTTGCGCAAGTGAGCGTAGGTATGCCATGATGGAACTTATAATAACAAGCGGTAGAAGTACTATATTTATTAAACTTGCTATTATTCAATGTGTGCATCGTGTGAATTTATAGAATAACTAGCTGTGTTCCACAGTTTCACTCGCCACGTCTCGTTCGTTGACACCTAAGGATGGTGATGTAGCAAATAATTAGGCCGCTAAACACAAAAAGTTTGTTTTTAGATCCGATTGTTAGGGCGGTTTCAGATTAGCGTATTTTTCTGCGCGTATATGGTCGTTTCAGCGTACGCGCTTACACGCGCGCTAATGCGCGCGTTTTTTGAAAAACCGGACTAGCGTAAACGGGCATATTTCGGCGTGTTCGCTCGAAACAGTAGTGACATCTTGTCAGTGTCAACATGGACGATGATTCTGACGACTCGTCGCGTAAACGCTCGTACGAGTTGCGCGTGTGCCAAACGGCGCGCCTATACGCGCCTACATGCGCTCCCAAAAACGAGCTTATACGCGCGTATAAAACGCTAAGCTTAAACCTCCATTAGTCCCTGAGATTAATGTGCTGTAACGTTATGAATTTGTTTTATTGAACAAACAAACTTTTTAAAGTTATTTAGGATTCATATTTTTGAACGAGTGACGACCATATCGGTACACAGACACATGAAAAATATTTGTTTATCTTAGCTATTTATTTCAGGGTTGGCATAGTGGTTTAAGCGGGCGCTTCGCCGCTTGACACTACGCTAAAAACTAACAATGTCCTTTACAAAAGTGTTATTGAGCGTTTCTCAGATTACTTTACGGATAAAACATACGCCTCATACATTAAGTTTTTTATCAAATGAGTTTGTCCCTATCCAGGTCATGGCTGCTAAACTCCGCCACTTGGGTCTAAAGTTCCTTAATTTACAATAAACGATTGAAAGTCACTGTGAGCTCTCCAGTTTCCTTATAAAACTATCTTTGTCTTTTATTCTTCTGCATTCAACTATCGAAACGTTAACGAGCTCTCGTTACTTTGAACTTTAGTATGAAACTTTTTGTTCAGTCTATTTCTTCAATTGAATTAAAACGATTACTTCGATTTCAATATTATGATACAGTCTTTGATGGAAATATTTTGGTTTTTTGTTCAGTGAATTTGTTTGGATGAAAAACTTTAAGAGTATTGATAGGTAATTGGGTAGAAATGTGGAAAGTTTTTGGTTGGATAGATTGGCGAAATTAATTAAAGAAGGGCCTTTTAATAAACCATTTTGGATCGTCGCTTGGTTTCTTCGTTGGGTCCAATGTTTTGACACCCACTTGCAAAATGGTTATTGAAAGTATTTATTTTTACAGTATTATTATTGTTACAGCCTTTGGCAGTCTACTGCAGGACATATGCCTGCCGTAATATGCGATACCATACCATTGTAAGTCAATGAACATGGTCTATTGACTATGTCAGCCTGGCCAAACGCTTGGTCAAGGGTTTTATATAAAAAATCTGTCTTCTCCCAGTATTTACTTCATGTATTTTTATTAATTCTCTTACGTCATCCGAATACAGATGAAAAGGGGTTGTGTTACTTTTTTGATCCATCACCACATTGAGTAACATTAGAAATTTGAGCGGTCATATCAGTTTGCCAACATATAAATTGGCATTTTCACGTTTGAACGTAGATGTGGCACCCTTTTCACTAAAATCAATGCAAGTCCCTGCTTTTCTTCTAACGACTACTGACACTCTAGACTTCTACCTACTAAAACATAAGTTCAAATTGAACTACACTATCAGTCGCGCCTGGTCGCATCGACCCAAGCACCGCGAAACAGCTCATCTAACTATTTCCGCCGCACGAGCGGCACTAAACCGAGGACGGAGCGAGTTAGAAAGCTTGCAGAAAGTTTGACTTCACAACGAAAATAAAAAGACTCACTTCTAATTAAAGGTTAAGTATTGTGATTACAACGAATGTGATTACTAGCGCTCATAGTGTGATTTGGTTTACCGTTTGTAAAACGTCGGTAAAGTTAAGCAACGTTTGAACAGGTCGCCAGTTGGATGGGTGATCAAGTGTAGCATTTAAATTAGTGTCCTTCGGTAGGCGTGTAAAGCGGATCTTGTCTCAGGAAAACACTCTTAAGGCCATGTCATAGGCTTTTCTAAAGATGGCGGTCTAAAAATACCGACACCAGAGTTGGCCACGCACTCACACCAAAAAGATAGATCACTACACAGAGAATGAATTTGAAAACCAGTTGTAGTTCCAACGTTTTCACGTCAGTCTTTGTAATTCCGGGTCTTGCAGTAATTACCTGTATTATGCGACCATGTTACGTATTTTTTAGCCCATAGTGAAATAACCTAAGAAAATATGTTTTTATTAACAGCCGTGAAGCGGACGGTTATAACACTTTTCCATACATGTAGTCACATTTCGTCAGACCATTAACATATTAATCAGACTCAGTACAGCCACGTAAAATACATTAAACGTTCCAAGTTTGCAACAGGCGTTGTCAACCAATAGAAGCCACGCCATGATAAATTCTCACTAATTAAAATAGTTCGGCAGGTTTTAGCAAGCTTTACGAGTACCTACGTCAGTTTTCACTTTTTAATTGACTACCTATCGCCTGGCAAACAAAAAACATGAAACATTTTAGCTCATTATAACACACGTTGGAAACAACAGGAAACAGAAAAACTACGCTTTTGTGAAGCTGCAGCTTTTTTATTTTTCGCTGCTTAGTAGAAAATATAAAATCCCACAGAAACGCTGCTAAATAATTATAAGTATAGAAAAAGTATGCTCCGCGCACGTGGCTCATAGTGTGATGCTATACAGCTTAAAACGTTTCTCAAAATGGGCAATCCAACATAAAAAAACATCGGATCGATAGTTCCTGAGATTAGCGCGTTCAACCAAACAAACAAACTTGTCAGCTTTATCATATTAGTAGATAAGATTAATAACAGTCCTACATGTGCTGCGGCTAGTCCATAACTGTTCTCAGTAGTGCAGTTGTAAGCCTCCCAAAGGACCGGATATTCTTCTAACACCAAGGTTAGAAGAATAGCCGTGAAAAGTGAGAATCATAATCACAGCACTGCCAAGAAGTACATAGGCAGAATTTTCTTCTTGATATTGCTGCAGTTTTTCAGATTTTTGACATTGAATTGATTTAAAAATGCTTGAAGTTCGAACATCAACTATTCATTGTTTATAAATAGTCCAGAAATATTATCTCTTTCCGTAACAGTTCTCATGTTTATTCGTCCAATATTGGAGCTTCCAAGTCAGCCTAATCTATATTATATATATAAAAATAAAAGCTATGTTTCAGTCAGAATTTCTACCTTCATAATACCCTTTTATTACACGGATCATAAAAACAGAGAAATTCACGCAAATATAATTCTAAAGCCTATAGTCCGGCCCTGTCATTTCTAGACCATTTAGCAAAATATAATCTACTTTATTTACTTACCGAGACAAAGATACGCATTTAAGTCAGGATTAACCATAATTTATGACGGTCATATAAAAAAGGTGCTGAAAATACGCCAATAAATTGAGACTTGTTATTTACATTTTCATTACGAAATTAAATTAGTAGGATGTAAGTAATTAGTATATAAAGACGACGTTTAGGGCTTAAATTTGCATTTTTCTTCATTTGATTTAAGCCCCTCTAGGTTAAGTAATTCTTTTGGACATCATGTGGAGTTATTAACTGCCAAATTGTATGAAGTAATAAATTTGTAGCTTGAAGCTTTTGTTTAAGCTTTCTCTATGTTTGTAACGCCTTCGAGTTTATTATACTTATACTTGGTTAAAGCTCGGTGCGTGAATGAGATGTACAAAAAGCAATTGAGTGAACGGCTAGATAAAATCTGGAGTGATGTAAACGAGGAAAGTGTGAGTGATGTATGGTCGGTATTTAAAACCAACGTAGTGAAATGTGCTTAAGAGGTATGCGGTTTGAGTAAAAGAAGAAGTAAGAAATGTGAGAAAGCTGACTGGTGGGATGATGAAACTCGAAGTATGGTTGAGAAAAAGAAAAAGGCATGGCTGGATATCCTTGCAATAGAAGCAACCGATAGAGCTAGTGGTGGTATGAATGAATATAGTGTTAAAGAAATGAAGGACAAATATAGGTGTGTGAAAGCTAAGGTTAAGGCATGTATAGAGAGGAAGAAGAACGAGAAAAAGAAGAAATGTGAGGAACAATTCGGCTTAAGTTTTCGAGACAATATAAAATTGTTTTGGAAACTCGTGAAAGAAGCGCGGGGCAAAACCATGAATGCATCAATGAAAGTAATTAGGAACGAAAGAGGTGAAGTCATGAATGAAGAAAGAATGATACTAAAGTGCTGGAAGGATTATTTTGAGAGCTTATTCGAGAAAGATGTGAGTGAAATAGAGCCAAAAGAGACGATTGATATGGCTGTAGGTCCGAGTGATGAAATTGGAGTGGATGAAATAATGAAAACACTAAAAGGTATGAGGTTAGGAAAGTCTGCTGGATGTGATAAGGTGACGGCTGAAATGTTGAAGGCTGGCGATGGACTAATAGTAAACATGCTGCATCACCTTTTTAATCTATGTTATATACAGGGCCAGGTGCCAGATGACTGGACGAAGGTAGTGCTTGTCCCAATTTATAAAGGCAAAGTTTCGCGGC
Organism: Euclidia mi; assembly: GCA_944739405.2. Lineage (NCBI taxonomy): Eukaryota > Metazoa > Arthropoda > Insecta > Lepidoptera > Erebidae > Euclidia > Euclidia mi. The sequence goes on along the minus strand of CALYKY020000006.1, from coordinate 519,203 downwards.
AGGAATGTCATAATTATCGCGGGATCAGCCTTCTTAGTGTGGTAGGCAAAATGTATGCCATAATATTGATTGACAGAGTAATACATGTGACTAATGACAAGATATGGGATGTGCAAGCGGGATTTTGGAAGGGAATGGGATGTACGGATCAAGTCTTTTCCTTGCGCTGCGTAACCGAAAAATGTCTGGCAAAAAACCAAAAGGTATATTGCGCATTCATAGACTTGGAAAAGGCTTATGATAGAGTGGATTGAAAGGAATTATGGAAGGTGCTATCTATGTATGGGGTGGACAATTTTATAATAAGAGCTCTGAAATCTCTGTATAGGGGTTCTAGAGCCTGTGTAAGGATTAACGGTGCCTATACAGAATGGTTTGATATCTCCAAAGGTGTCAGACAGGGTTGTGCAGCCTCGCCCTGGTTGTTCAATCTATTCATGGATAGCTGCATGAATGATATAAGAGAAAGTGAATGCGGGATCGATATGGTAGGATTGCGTGCTAAGTGCCTCTTGTACGCCGATGATCAAGTCATTCTTGCGTCCTTGGCGAATGAGTTGCAGCAAATGATGGACTGCATGAACGAGAGCTTTAAAGCGAAGGGTATGAAATTAAATGCAAGAAAGACGAAAGTGATGGTGGTTGAGAAGGATGAAAGTGTGACTGAGTGTAATATTGCGATTGAAGATGAGCATGTTGAACAAGTTGAAGAATTTGTATATTTGGGTAGCATGTTTACAAGAGATGAAAGATATGAAGGAGATATTGAAAGGAGAGTGACTGCGGGAAACTGTGTGAATGTAGCGCTGCACGCTTTTATGAACGGTCAGACTGTGCCGAAAGAGGCGCGACTGGCGGTTCATAATGGTGTACTTGTGCCCATGCTCATGTATGGTAGTGAGTGTTGGGTATGGCAGAAAAAGCATGAAAGCAGAATTAACGCAGTTGAGATGCGATCACTGCGTAGTATGTGTGGGGTGAGACTGATTGATAGAATTCCGAATGCAGTAATACGAGAGCGATGTTGCCTGAAAGAAGATGCTGTGACAAGAATTGAGAAAGGAATGCTGAGATGGTTTGGAATAAATATACGAGGCAAACGTGTATGGGCAAGCCGGTCGCGGCCGACCTCGTAGGACATTCGTCGACCAAATTGGTGACGTTCTGAAAAACGGCAAGGTCCGAAGCACCCGGAACCGGCGAGCATGTATGAAAAGAGTAATGAATGTAGAGGAAGCGCGTGAGGTTTGTAAGGAAAGAAGTAAGTGGCGTTCCGTTGTCTCTGCCTACCCCGATGGGAAAAAGGCGTTAGATATACTAACGCCTTTTATGTATGGTTAAAACTGTATCGTGACCTAAATATAGCTGTATAGTGTATACCTGAATTCAAAAGGCTAAGAAAACCAAGGTGATGTAACCTATTGTAGACTTTATTCAGACCTTTAATTAATCAAGAGTTGCTTTTATCGCTCTAGCTTTCGTTATATTATATCAGATTAATTGATTATTATACCAATGCAATTTTAAAATATACATAATTAATTAAGGCTGTGATAAATCATTTTTTAGAGTTCTTTTTGTATTTTTTTCGTTGTCTCAGTATTTAGTTACTGCATGCCTATGCCTCTAATTTTACACAATATGGCAAATATTTAGCATACATATGTATGTACTTTTCATAGCGCATAACTTAAAAGAAGAGTAATAATTCTTCAAACCGAATCATTCCAACAAAGGAACCATACAGATTAGGCCAAAAAAAAAAAGCAAAACAGAGTATTTGAGGCTGATCGTGCCTTTATCACAGTGAGCTAACAGAGAGACAAAAAATCTCCCAAAAAGAGCTTACTTACAAACAATGAAAACGCTGTGTTGCAAATGATATTCTCCAAAAATAATGAGGGCTCGACCTCACTTGAGAAAACGACCCACATTATATGGTTGTGAGTAAAATGTGTACGTGCGTTGGACATTTTAAAAGGACAATATCTTGGAGGACCTTTGCGGCACTTTGACGGCATTATGAGGTTTTTCCAAAAGTACCTTTAAAGGCAAATGCCTCTTAAGTTGGCGTCTACAAAGCTAACCTACTTGTTGGTCATAAAGCCTAGCTGAAAGAACCCTTATGTGTCGTTTTGTCATATAAAACTACTGGGAAATAGTACAAAAGGTGCTGTTTGCACTTTTTCACCTTTGTGTTACGATTAGGTAATAAACTACAGAGAGTTGAAAGTCGGTAATAGAAACTGTGTAACATATTATGCTTATGTTGATTCTCAAGTGCGCTTGTAATATTTCAATGTGGGTTACAGAATTTCCTAGAAAACCTACTTTGCAATGCTTTACAAAGTACGTTTGCTAGAAATGCTTTTTTTCAGATTACGAAAGATATAAGAAAATATTAGTAGCAAGTGCGAACAAATTTGCGCTCAACTTAAGCACTGATTTAACTACACTCAAAACGTGGGAACAATTTTTAGAGGGAGTCTGTATAATATGATATCTACTGTTATAAAATAATATATTATGTAAAATCTTATATTCGGCAAGCAACAATTTAGAAAAAAGAAATGCCATTATCGGTCCGCGATAATAACGGATGGAAGTTTATTAATAATTTCAACAAGGCAATTTTACTGAAGTAATGCGAATGATTTAGGATCGCTTGACCTGAATACTGCTGAGTTATGACTTCATTTATATGCGGAAAATATGGTGTGGACACATCACACTTAGATTAGCGTAGCGGATTCTGACTGTTTATTTCAATAACGTCATGATTTTCATAGCTCATTCTCTGAGGTGTGTGACATATTGGTAACGGTGCTGATAAGACTTCAGCATTCACTTTTAATGACCATACTTACGAATGTTACATTATAGAAAAACAAACGAGTGTGTTTGAGCGAGCATTTTTACGAACGTTCTGACGAGCTTTCTAGCGCATTGCCAGTATATTAATTGCTATGACGGTTTTGCTGATTAGAGTATAGCTAGAAAGATTATGAAAATGTTCATAGCAATATGCGGCTTGGTTGGTTGTTCAGTTCGACAAAACAAAAAAAAAGCGTAAGGTCTATGTACTGTTGTACAACTGGGTGCTCAAGTGCACTAGCGCCATTAGGTGAATTTAGAAACTTTACTTAGTGCGTAAATTCAAAGATGCTTTTAGAGCTGAGCTGGAATTCGTGGATTTTCCTTTACGACCTTTAGATGTCAGTTTTGTTTGTTACAAGCCAGAATTGAATATGATACCCACTGTTTTTTCTGTATACATGTAAAAGGAATAAATTAAGGGCTGACTCCTACGCAAGGTAAAAGCATTTTGACCTTCTTTGTCTACCTTAGTTACATAAAAGTAATCTAAAGTGACCAGCCAAAACAAATATGTGATTTAAATAACGTTTAATAAGTGTTTTATTTAGTATAATTGTTATAATTATGACACATTTCATTAAGAATAATACCAATAGAAAATATAATAACTTTGATTTTAGTATTAGGAAAAGAGATCAGATTAATAGATCTGGTTAATTATTAAGTACATACCTTCATCAACTCAGAAAGTAAAAAGCCTCTTCTCATTTTGTAGTTATATAGCAAAATCATCTTCTATTCATAAAAATCAGGCCCATTATATAAGAAATTCTGAAGAGTAATAGCATTTTCCGAAATTTCCTTCCGTCCCACAGTATCAGTTTCATATTATAATAATCGAGATTTTCTACGGCTTTTTTGCCGATGAACCCAATGAAGCTTTTTCCCAAGGAACCACAAATACTGTGTGAGAGGACTTATTTGTAAGAAGTTTGTTTGAAATTAGGTTCATGATATGGGTGAAAAAGTGTGACTGGTTCATTTTTGAACAACTTGAACAGTTATCGTTTTCTATTTCCTCAATTGTTTGCTCCAAAAATGGCAAACAATATTGATAGTAACGATTTGAATGCGTGTACTAATTTATTAATTTGCCCATTTTGTGAGAAAGAAGAATTGCCTACAAGATCTATCCATCAATTGCAAACTACTGATAAAATTGGTGACTCACTTTAGAAAAGGTGGATTTTTCAGTATGTGCAAAATCCGACTACAAAGCTATTATTGTAAAAGTCGTTGGCTTATATTGTTTAAAGAACAGTTATAAGTTAACTGTTTACAGTTATAAGTTATCATGCGTTAATAAGCATAGATTTTTATTAGTTAGTGACGGGTAAAGTTCATAACCGGCATTGGATGGATTGAATGCCAATACGGCTGTCCTTTTAGAGTTCAAGTAATAGCATATATTAACTTCAACACTGGTTTCCCCTGATATGGGTAAGCCAGATTTACACAGGAATGGTTAGTT